>CM076580.1:148497583-148883615 GCA_034641835.2 Pinus albicaulis
TATAACTTCCTTATGAGACTCATTTTAAACCTCAAAATTTCCCTAATATTTTCATTTTGGGAAGAAGTAATTTTTGTAATGGCACGCTTTCCATACTTGATGGAAGCATTCCCACCAAAAATTCAAGTTATTTTAATTATGCAAGATGATCCACTTAAAAAAACAAAACAAAGATGACCTTCAGAAGAAATGTATGCATAGATCAGAAAACCTTCAAATGAATATTTATATTTTTTATATGTTGTTTATACATATCCAAATAGAAAGTTTCTAAGGTGTTATATAAGCATGCAGGCGATAGGAGGCCAATGAATGCCACGAGATTGTAGATAAGGTTGGGATTTCGGCATCTGGCTTTGTTAAATTTATTTCGTGTCGTTGCATGGCTCTCCTTGCTCCTAATTTCTCGTTCTCCATCTATCCACACTTGAAGGTGAGTCGTTATTGTAATTCCTAATTAAGGAACCAAAGCATTCGTTTATATATTCATTGACTCTTAAAATAGAAGGTGGGAATCCTCTTATTAAGAGGTAAATGGAATCCCGATTAATGATTTCGATTCTGAAATGTGTGGATTTCCAGGTAGGGATGTCTTATGTTATCGGTTGGGAAAATGCAAGGTGTGGGCATTGTTGGAATCCTAAACAATCCTTGTAGTTTGAGTACAACAACTGCTTCTGGAGCGATTTAAAATTTTCGATCAATTCCTTCATATGGCCTCATGCTTTGTTTTTGCAAGGGATTCCTGATGGTGTGTTGGACATAACTGTTTAACATGCCGTTAGTGGGAAAATTCAGGTAGTCAATTGTGTTTTTAATCAACTTAGATTAAAATTCTTATTTTTCATTGCAATCTATTCATGGATTTTTTTTTTTCAATTTAAGCGAGATAAAATAATTTTAATAGTGCAAATTAGCTTTGATAGGATGGGTTTAATTTTCTTTACTATCCTAGGATGTAGTTTTATGCATTTTTTCAAAAATTTATCGTCACAAAATACCTACAGAATGATATGTAAAAGTATTTCTGTTTCCCGCAGATGTGGGTGACACAACCAGATTGCATGAGGACAACTCCTCCCATTCTCAGGCTGGCATCGCCTTGCAAAGCAAACTCTAACATGATGCAGAACCTCAAATTTCCAATCATTTTTACCAGTGCTCTGCCACACTTCATATCAAATGCAGACAGACTTGGACTATCCCTCACCACCACTGTGCTCGTGCCACTCACCTTGAAAAGGCCTAAAAGCTCCTCCTTCATCCATGTTATTGCTGCCCTAGTGTTAGAAAATTAAATATTACAGAGCAATGAAACACATAAAAAATATGTGGAAAATGCAAGCACATAAAACACATAAAACCAGAGAAACACAGATATACGTGGTTCACCCAGTTTGGGCTACGTCCACCCCGAACAACAAGTCCTTCCTTTATATTATCCAACAAAAATGAAGAGACAAAACCTACAGCAGATCCGCTGTAATATCCTCTGTTCTCTCTCACAGTCTCCCTCTCTGTTTCTCACTCCGAGAATACACACATAATACATAGCCGCAATACAATGCCCTCATATATACAAGGGGGTTTCCTTCTAGGGAAAAAAACCCTAATCTAAACATAACTTCTACCGTCAGATCATTTTCCTAATGAACGGCCCAGATTGACTAGAAATTACTATACTTTTGAAAACAGTTTACATCTGACACCCAACGATGGCCGCCGGAGCCCGCGAAGGGGAGCTTTGAAAAGCAACTGTAACCCCCCTTGGACCCCACGACGGCGGTGGTTCGGGCGGTGTTGCTTGTACTGGGCTCTGGTCCAATGCTGTGATACAAAGTAAACAAGATAATCGGGCTCCACACCCAACAATCTCCCACTTGGAGACTAATTGTAGCAACTCCACCGCTGCTTCATTTGCTGGACAATGACTCCTCTTTAGACATGGTTGTTCCTCATCTTCATCGTCATCCTTGAAGACCAATTGAAACTGAGCATGTTCTCAGTTTCTCCCTGGTTACAACTTTTGTTAGCATATCTGCAGGATTCTGGCTAGTGTGTATCTTTTCCAGCTTCAACTCTCCATCTTCCAATAATGACCATATGAAATGGTACTTGAGATGTATGTGTTTAGTCCTGGAATGAAATGCTGGGTTCTTTGCAAGATGAATAGCACTTTGGCTATCACTGTATAGTGTTCCCATATCATGCTTCTTACCCAATTCATCCATAAACCTTTGTAACTAAATCATTTCTTTACTAGCCTCTGTAGCAGTAACATACTCGGCTTCTGTTGTTGAAAGTGCAACAAAACTTTGGATTTTTGAAACCCAACTGACTGCTGTTCCAGCTACAGTAAATACATATCCTGTAGTGCTCCTCCTATTATCTCTGTCACCTGCCATATCTGCATCAACATATCCCTATAGAGCAATGTTTGAACCACCAAAGAATAATGCTTGATTTGTGGTACCTCTCAAATATCTGAGAATCCATTTTACTGCCATCCAATGTTCTTTTCCTGGATTGTTCATATACCTGCTTACAACTCCCACTGCATGTGCAATATCAGGCCTTGTGCAGATCATTGCATACATTAAACTTCCAATTGCTGATGCATATGAAACTTTAGACATATAATCCATGTCTTCTTGGGTCTTTGGGCACATCTGCTTACTAAGTTTGAAATGGCTAGCAAAAGGTGTACTAACTAGTTTTGCATTCTGCATATTAAATCTTTTCAACACCTTTTCTATGTACTCATTTTGAGACAGTGTTAACTTGCGATTTTTCCTGTCTCTAGTTATCCTCATACCAAGGATTTGTTTTGCAGCCCCCAAATCCTTCTTTTCAAATGAATTTGCCAATTTTCTTTTGAGCACATTTATTTCCTGCATGTTAGACCCTGCAACAAGCATGTCATCTACATACAATAACATTATAATATAGTTTCCATCATTTTTCCTTTTCAGATAAACACAATGATCAGAGTGACATATAGTATAACCTTGTTCAGACATAAACCTGTCAAATTTTAGATACCACTGCCTTGGAGCCTGTTTTAAGCCATACAAGCTCTTCTTTAACCTGCACACCAATTTTTCTTTCCATTTTACCTCATATCCTTCTGGTTGCTGCATGTATATCTCTTCCTCCAAATCTCCATGGAGAAATGCTGTCTTTACATCTAACTGTTCAAGATGTAAATCTTCCATTGCTACAAGACTTAAAATAGTTCTGATTGAATTCATTTTAACAACAGGAGAAAATATTTCATCAAAATCAATACCTTTCTTCTGTGAAAACCCCTTCACCACAAGTCTAGCTTTGTACCTCTGTTTTCCTCCATCTTCTTCCTTCAGCCTGTAAACCCATTTATTTTGCAATGTAGTTTTACCTGAAGGCAACCTGACTAAGTCCCAAGTCTGGTTATGCATTAAGGAGTCCATCTCTTCTTCCATGGCTAGCTCCCACTTCTTCCTGCTTTCAACCTGCATTGCTTCTTCATAACATTCGAGTTCACCAGAATCAGTCAACAATAAATAATATAATGAAGGAGAGTATCGTTCAGGGGGTCTACTTATCCTGGTAGATCTTCTAACACCACTTTCAGGTGTTTTAGGTGCTTGTTGCTGCTGCTGTGGTTGTTGATTATTATTATTTTCAGGCACCTTTACTTTTTCAGATATCTCATCAAGAACCGCGTATTCCTTGCTTTCTTTTTCTTGTTTCTTTTCCTGCAACTGATTCTTATACAAGACCTTTTCATTGAATATTACATCTCTGATCCTAATGATTTTGTGATTTTCATAATCATATAAGCGATAACCAAAATCATTAGCACCATATCCAATAAAGGTACATTTCTTTGATTTTGCCTCAAGCTTTGTTCTGTTTTATTTATTAATATGGACAAGGCCTCACAACCAAAAGGCTTTAAAAAAGAGTAGTTTACCTTTTTACCTGTCCATGCTTCCTCTGGAATACCACCATCCAAGGAACTTGAAGGCCCTCTGTTTATTAGATAAACATCAGTATCTACAGCATCTGCCCAAAAATTGTAAAGGCAATCCTGCATGCAATCTCATGCACCTTGCGCGCTCCATGATTGTTCTGTTCATCCTTTCTGACACACCATTTTCTTGTGGTGTTCTTGGAACTGTCTTCTCTCTACGAATTCCATGCTCTGAACAGTACCTATCAAACTCTTTGCTGCAATATTCACCTCCATTTTCTAATCTGAGACACTTCAACTTCTTTCCTGTCTCAATCTCAACCAAAGCTTTCCATTTCTTGAAAGTATCAAATACATCAGATTTATTCTGAATACAATAAATCCATGTTTTCTAGTTGCATCATCAATAAAAGTAACATAATAACGAGAGCCACCGAGAGATGATACCTGAGCAGGTCCCCATACATCTGTATGCACAAGCTCCAATTTTTCGCTCTTCTTTTCTTTCCCAACTCTGAGAAATCTGGCTCTCTTTTGTTTTCCATAAATGCAATTCTCACAAAAATCCAAATCAACATTCTTCAAACCTGGCAGCAAATTTCTTGAGTGAAGAATTTTCATCCCCTTCTCACTCATGTGTCAGAGCCTATGATGCCATAATGCTGCATCTGCTCCTTTGGAAGTTAAAGCATTAACAGAGTTAGAAATACCATTGCATAAATACAATGTACCAACCTTTTCACCTTTTGCTATTACTAGCGCTCCTTTGGTGACCTTCCAAGTTTTATCTGTGAAAGTTGTCACACAACCTTCACTACCTAACTGCCCTATTGAAATCAGATTTTTCTTCAGATCTGGAACATGCCTTACCTCCTTTAGTAGCCATTGGTTTCCATTTTGTTGTTTTACAAGAACTTTACCCATTCCAACAATTTTACAGGGTTTATCATCACCCAAACGAACTTGTCCAAAATCTCCTTGAACATAGTCATGAAAATATTTCTTATCGAGTGTGGCATGGAATGAAGCCCCTGAATCTACAACCCAAGAATCAGTAACATTTTCGAAAGAAAGAATCAAAGCATCTTGTAACACATCACCTGTCACATTTGCTTCATGATTGTTTTCTTTTTGTGTGTCTCCTTCTTTTCCCTTCCGAGATCTACAGTCTTTCTTTAGGTGTCCTTTCTTTCCGCAATTCCAGCACACTATCCCCGATCTGGACTTGGATCTGCCTTTCCTTGATTTACTGCGATATCCCGAGCTCTTTCCTCTTTCCATTCTTCTTCCCCTAGACTTTGCACTCAAAGCATTACCTGATGTCTCACCGGAGCTTTTCCATCGCATTTCCTCGCTAAGGATAGCACCAACAACATCATCAAACTTTAAAGTACTAGATCCAGAGACAGAGTTACTAATGGCCATTACTAAACCATTCCAACTCTGTGGCAATGAGCACAAGAATAACAGAGCTCTAACTTCATCATCAAAGTTTACCCCTACAGAACTTAGCTGACTGGTAACTGTATTAAATTCATTTAAATGTTCTGCAACAGATCCACCTTCCGACATCTTCATATTAAATAGTCGTTTCATAAGAAATACCTTTTTTGAGGCCGAGGGTTTTTCATATAGTTTCGCCAACGTCTGCATCAAACCCTCTGTTGTTGTTTCCTTCAAAATATTGAAGGCGACTGACGCCGCAAGACACAATTGTCTTTACATTAAGAATTTTTCCCTATCGAGAATGTTCCATTCTAAGGCGTGCATCATGGTCGCCCGGCTTCTTTGTTTTTCCGCTCAGTGGTAGGTACATATCTTTACGTACGGATAATCTTCCATACGCATCTTCCATGGCAAAGTTTTGGTAGTTAAATTTCTCGACCCTAAACTTGCCATCGTCGCCATTGCTCCCATAATTTCGAGGAACCCTTTTCTTCTGTAAGGTTTATCAGCCAAATATACCTTCGGCTCTGATACCAGTTGTTAGAAAATTATATATTATGGAGCAATGCAACACATAAAATATACGGAAAATACAAGCACACAAAACACATAAAACCAGAGAGACATAGATATACGTGGTTCACCCAGTTTTGGATACATCCACCCCGAACAACCAGTCCTTCCTTTTTATTATCCAGCAAAAATGAAGAGACAAAACCTACAGCAGATCCACTGTAATATCCTCTGTTCTTTCTCACAGTCTCCCTCTCTGTTTAATCTAAACATAAATTCTACCGTCAGATCATTTGCCTAATGAACGGCCAAGATTGACTAGAAATTACTATACTTTTACAAGGCAATTTTACATCTGTTTTTAGCTTCGGGGGCGCTGCCCCCGAACCCCCGCCAGGGGGAGGCTCCGAAAAGCGCTGCCGCCCCCCCTGGACCCCCCACGGCAGCGATTAAATTTCGGGCGGCGTTGCCGCCCCTTTTAAGGTACAGGGGTCCAAAGCTGTAATACAAAGTAAACAAGATAATCAGGCTCCACACCCAACAATAATGAGAGCCACCAAGAGATGACACCTGAGCAGGTCCCCATACATCTGTATGCACAAGCTCTAATTTTTCACTTTTCTTTTCTTTCCCAACTCTAAGAAATCTGACTCTCTTCTGTTTTCCATAAATGCATTTCTCACAGAAATCCAAATCAACATTCTTCAAACCCAACAAAAAATTTCTTGAGTGAAGAATCTTCATCCCCTTCTCACTCATGTGTCCGAGCCTATGATGCCATAATGTTGCATCTTCTCCTTTGGAAGTTAAAGCATTAACAGAGTTAGAAATACCATTACCAGGGCTCCTTTGGTGACCTTCTAAGTTTTATCTGTGAAATTTGTCACACAACCTTCACCACCTAACTGCCCTGTTAAAATCAAATTTTTCTTCAGATCTGGAACATGCCTTACCTCCTTTAATAGCCATTGTTTTCCATTCTGTTGTTTTACAATAAATTTACCCATTCCAAAAATTTTACAAGGTTTATCATCACCCAAATGGACTTGTCCAAAATCTCCTTGAACATAGTCATGAAAATATTTCTTATCAGGTGTGGAATGGAATGAGGCCCCTGAATCTACAACCCAAGAATCAGTAACATTTTCGAAAGAAAGAATCAAAGCATCTTGTAACACATCACCTATCACATTTTCTTCATGATTGTTTTCTTGCTGTGCATCTCCTTCTTTTCCCTTCTGAGATCTATAGTATTTCTTTAGGTGTCCTTTCTTTCCGCATTTCTAGCACACTATCCTCGTTCTAGACTTGGATTTTCCTTTCCTTGATTTACTGTGATATCCTAAGCTCTTTCCTCTTTCCATTTTTCTTCCCCTAGACTATTGAATCAAGTCATTATCCGATGTCTCACCAGAGCTTTTCTGTCGCATTTCCTCACTAAGGATAGCACCGAAAACATCATCAAACTTTGAAGTACTATATCCAGAGACAGAGTTACCAATGGCCATAACTAAAATGTTCCAACTTTCTGGCAATGAGCACATAAATAAAAGAGCCCTAACTTCATCATAAAATTTTACCCCTATAGAACTTAACTAACTCATAACTGTATTAAAATAATTTAAATGGTCTGCAACATATCCACCTTTCGACATCTTCATATTAAATAAACGTTTCATGAGAAATACCATGTTTGAGGCCGAGGGTTTTCCATATAATTTTTCCAACGCCTTAATCAAACCCTTTGTTGTTGTTTCCTTCAAAATATTGAAGGCTACCGACGCCGCAAGGCACAACTGTACTGTTCTGAGTGCCTTTCTATCAAGAATCTCCCATTCTGCGTCTGTCATAGTCATCAACTTCTTTGTTTTTTTGCTCAATGGTAGGCACAGATATTTCTGATATAGATAATCTTCCATCTACATCTTCCACAGCAGGAAGTTTTGGTCATTAAATTTCTCAACCCTAAACTTACCATCTTCCGCCATTGCTCCCACTCGAACCAGGAACCCTTCTTTCTTGCGAGTTTATCAGCCAAATAGACCTTCGGCTCTGATACCAATTGTTAGAAAATTATATATATTACAGAGCAATGCAACACATAAAATATGCGGAAAACACAAGAACACAAAACACATAAAAACCAGAGAGACACATATATATGTGGTTCACCCAGTTTGGGCTACGTCCACCCCAAACAACGAGTCCTTCCTTTCTATTATCCAGCAAAATGAAGAGACACAACCTACAACAGATCTGTTGTAATATCATCTGTTCTCTCTCACAGTCTCCTTATCTATTTCTTGCTCTGAGAATACACATGCAATACACAGCCGCAATACAATACCCTCATACGAGCAAGGGGTTGCCTTCTAGGGAAAAAAAACCTAAACTAAACATAACTTCTATCATCATATCATCCGCCTAATGAACAACCCAGATTGACTAGAAATTAATATACTTTACAAGGAAATTTTACATCTATTTTTAGCTTTTGGGGCGCTGCCCCTGAAACCCCCCGCTAGGGCGGGGGCTCCATAAATTCACAGCTGCCCCCCCTGGACCCCCCAGGCAGCGTTTAATTACGGGCAGTGTTGCCGCCCCATTAAGGTGCAAGGGTCCAATGCCATGATACAAATAAACAAGATAATCATGCTCCACACCCAACACAAACAAGAACAACATACAACATAATAACTTCATTCATAGCTACTAGCCAGTCAAAGAGGGCTAAGCATATTGCATTAAACATATAACACAAAATGGGAACCAAACAATAGTCACGTATATGTATTGATAGAAGGAAGATTTACAACCAATGCTTTGAAGTCACAGTCTCCTCAAGCGGGGTTCATCTGAAGCGCGTCTCAGATGCTCGTCATGGGATTTGGACGAGATGAAGGCATGGACTCAAGCTCTCTCAATGAAGTTCCTTCTTATTCTATCTCTTCAATAGTTCAGCTATAGTATAATCAATTCTCCATGTTTAGCTATAGTATACTCAATTCTCCATGTTCAGCTAGCTTATGAAAAGAGAGATAGCTTCTTTTTATAGAGGAGAAGGAGGAGTTTAGGATCCCTACAAAGGTGGGAGGGAGGCCTATCCCTTAGGAGGTTCCCAAAAGAGGTGGAAACCATAAAATAAAGGAGGGAGTTCGTGGTTATTAAATCCAACCACTCCTAATGAATCATCCTCGAATTTGTTGGAGTGGAATCTCCGCCTCTATTTTTAAAAAACATTCCATAAACAGCTCGGCGTGGGTGGCTAAATGAGACAGAGCACCAACTAGCATGGGGCCCAGTGTTAATCTTCCTCATTGGCCTGAGGGCAGAACTGACTACTCGCGCCAAGGAAAAAACATGGGTTTTTGAATCTCTACTCAGGGAATTGTCAACAGAAGGAATATTTCTCTCATGTAAAGGGATGTAATGATGGTCTTTACAAGGCATGAAACTGCTTATTGAACACAGAAATGACCCTCCAATGCGCGAGATGGGGATTGTAGGGACAGTGACAAAATGTTGTGTAACAATAAGTTGATGATCAATTCTCTTTGTAATAAAAATGAATTGTATACATATATGATTGATGGTTTCCTCACTTGTTTTGAAATGGGATCACTTACATTTATTAACAATGAATCCATGAAGGCGAGTTTTGAAGAATACAAACCAAAAGCATAAAATTGGGTAGCACAAAAGTTACAAGTTAATATGAACTTGAAAGTTAAGTTAGGCCAAAAAAAAACATTCCTAAATGTATGGTAGTAATCAAGAAATCAATTATGATCTTTCACAAAAAATTATCAGACACTATAGCTCTACAAGATTCAAAAAATCAATAATAATAATAAAAAAATATGATGAAAAAAAATCTCAACTTTCATATTACAAAGTACTCCAAACCAAATCAACTTATGGGTGTCAAAGTTCTTGCCAAAATTTTAAATTGAAAAAATTCAAATCTTCAAAAGGTTGATAGAGTTAATAATAACACTAAAAATGATGTTCACAAAGTTGATGATCAACATATTCATCAAATTCTTGATGAGCGCTAACATTGTCATCGAGTTACCCATGTGAAGACCAAATGTTTTGATATGCATATTGTTATTTTTTGTAGCATCCAACTAGTATTCTAGTCTCAACTTGTGTCAGAGAGGCTAAGAACATGAGATATTCAAAAACCAGTAAATTTTTCCCGAAATAATCTTGTGAAATGCCTTAATTAAATTAATTAACCATTATTTAATTTTTTCCTAAGTCTAACTTAGGAAAATTGGTTAATTAATAGAAATTAATTAAGGAAAGGTGAGAATTCTCTAGAAAATAACATGGATTGAGTTTGAGATGCTCTTATTCATTTATGGGGATCCATCATGGTCGTTGGTTCACCAACGAGAGATTATACGAGCAGGATGATGGGGATGAAGAAGATATATTGTGAAGAGTGAGTTTCTTGGAAAATCGACCTATCTAATTGTAGAGATTGAGCATGGAAGAAGAGTTTGATACAGAAGGAACATAGATTCAAAAGGGAGCATTGATACTGATTCCAAAGGAAATTTCCAGTGTCAAAGAGTCAACAACAAGAGGATCAATTTTTCCTTAGTGAGACTACGCAGGGACTACACAAAAAAATTCAGAGGGAGTTTGATTTAGCTGAAGGAGAGAGTGATTGAGTTTTTGGATGCCACAAAAATTCCATAAGGCCAAACAAGTAATTTTTAGAGGTTGATATACTTAAAGATAGCATCAGAGCAGTTCTTAAGGCAGTATGAATATGCATGTGCAAAGGCATCGTGGATGCTAACGCAAGTGTGTTCGAGCAGCCAGTTTGAGCCAGTTTCAAAGCTAATATTATTGTTAGGTGAGACAAAAATTGTCTCTTTAATTTTTGGCCAAATTATTTTGCGTAGGATCATCATATTATTTTATTGAGGATTGTCAGATTCAACATCCAAATTTTTGTACTCAGATTTCACTGTTGCATAATAGTTATAAAACCTTCATTTGTTGCATCGATTTTCCCACATTGTCTTTTTGTGGAAACATTTGTCCAAAAATAATAGTGTTAATTTTACACTCTCGCTCTTCAGAGCCATGTAGCCAATATACTGATCTAGTGACCTCCTCTTCCTGTGTTGTGATGTGGGTGCTCCCATATTCTCTCTACCATCATGCATCAATCTGTGAGCCTCTCTATTGTGATTCCTTCCATCTTTGGATGTCTCTGCATGAGTGGGTTCTTCCACTCTATGCTTCTATGCTTTTGGTTGCTCCAAAACATTCTAAGTTTCTTCCTTTGGAGCTAAAATATTCTCATCTGCATGTAACTGAAGCTCCCTCTCAAGGGAATATCTCATGGCATTCTCTTCATTGAAATTCACATCTCTACGAACAATTGTAATCTTGTGAGATGGAAGTTATGCTCAATAGTTGTGAGGTGTATCAGTGTACCCCAAAAATATGCCCAACTCAATTGTTGGTTCTATATTTTTCCTTGCATCCTTGGAAAGATGACAGTAAACTGATGAACCAGAAATATTGAAGTGTGCCACATCTAGATTCTTACCTGAAAAATATTCTACCGGTGTACTCATCCCAAGAATCTGATGAGGAATCTTTTTTTTCACATACACCATTGTGTTGCATGCTTCGACACACAAGTGCAATGTTAGGCCCTGATCATGCAACATCGCTTGTGTATCTCCCACAATACTTATGTTCTTTCTTTCTAAAACCCCATTCTGTTGTGGGTTATGGGGTGCTATTACCTCCTGTCAAATTCCTTCTGATGCACAGAATTTATTGAACTCATTCGACACATATTATCCACTGTTATCTCTCCTGAGAGACTTCATTTTCCTGCCTGTGTATTTCTCAACAAGTGATTTAAATTTACAAAATTTTGAGAAATCCTGGTATTTCTTTTGCATGAAGAATATCCAACACTTACGTGAGAAATCATCTACAAATGTCACATAATACTTGTGCTTTGCCATGGAGGATTTCAATAATGGTCCACACACATATGAGTGAACTCCTTCAAGCACTTGACTATCCTTATCATGAAAGGTGGCTTTGGTGTAATTCCCCAATGTACACCCTTTGCATGTATCACATTTCTCTAGTGCACCCTTGGGAAGTCATGTAGAAACTTGTTGCATGATATTAAAAGCTCCATGGTGCAAATGGCCAAGTCGCCTACACCATAATTCACTAATGTCACAACTCTGCATCTTATTAGCTTTCGTAATCAAAGAAAAACAATATTCTACATCCAATTTGTAGAGGTTCTTCACCCAAACCTTGATTTTTTTTACTTGTCATGTGGCTATGTGATGAAGGAAAACCTTACTTTTGATAAATATCACATTGTAGCCACAGTCTTCCAACGTAGCAACTAAAACTAAATTCTAATTCAAAACTGGAACATACATAAGATCTTTCAATGTGAAAGGAGAATTAGACTCCCTATGAAAAATAACAATATCGATATAGATCGCCCTATCCCTTCCATCATCTCCCATATCGATGTGCATTTGGAGGTCCTTCTCCTCAAATTCACTAAATAATTCTTTGTTTTCATTCATATGGAATGAGGCTCCACTATCCATATACCACACACTACCCATCATCGATGTCACCATGCATGAAATGAGGGTAAAATCCAACTCGAATTTTGAATCAAGAGCTTCACCTGTCGCTCCTATTGAGTGATTCTTATTGGCCTTCTTGTGCGTACACTTAGTGGCACAGTGTCCCAACTCATGATAGTGAAAACATTTAATCTTAGACAAGTCCTTCTTCTTGCCTTGCTGATGAGAATCTCCTTTTCATTGGGATTTCCTTCCTTTCTCTTTCTTTGTAATTTCATCCAAGGAAAATTTCTCCTCATCATAATGATTGGATGAGGATTCATCTTTGGTGTTTTTCCTTATCTCATCTTGCACCAAGTCGGACCACAGATGCTCCCACTGTAGTAGGTCTTGCCTCCCATTTACAAAATCTTGGTAATTGTATCAGCGCTTTGGAAGGCATAGAAATTTTAGGTTGACCAGATCATCTTAAGAAACTTTAACACCAACACTCCCAAGCTCATCCTGACATTAGGTGAACTAGCTCAAGTATTGTGGTATTTTTTTTCCCTTTTCCATCTTAATCTTCTGAAGCTTATCCTGCAGTGCGAGCTTCATGTGGTCACTGCTATTTTGAAAGAAGTTTGTCAAGGCCTTCGAAATTGCATATGTTTTTATTGATAGAGTCTATGCATATGTTGTTATTGGTTTTAGAATATTGCTATCAATTTATTCCTTCAATCCATTTTCTTCTATGACTGCTTCCATCCAGTCATTCCAAGCAATGTAATTCTAGCTACCGTCAAGGTCATACTCGAGCCTCATACCATATAAATCCATCCTGATCCTACTGCTATCTCTGGAGAATATATCTGCAAAACCAGTACCTCTTGCAAGGATAAACTTGTATTCTTCACTTCTATAGTGATTTCATATCTGATACCATGTAGAAATTCCTTGTCAATTCAACCTGCTAATTTTAATTTTCTAAAACAATATACTTGAATCTACTCTACCAATTGCGGAAACAATCAACGATTGCAAAATCACAAAGCATACAAGAAAAAGAATTCGATCAACAAATTATATAATGATTTCTTGGGGAAATCCATAGCTAAAAAACTTGTTATATGTATATTTCATTAGTCATAAAATATGATAATATTACAATACTTATCTCATGCCCAAGCAACCTCAACATTATCTCTATCTATCTCACTGCTTCCTAGACAAGCCTAGGTCAATACTTAACCAAAAATTTTCTAGCCCACTTCCCTATTTCCTTGCATTTTTTTCTTGTGAATTAGCCCCTATTAATTAGGAAAATTCCTCAATTGTAATTGTGCTATACATCATAGGCCTTCCTCTGACTACATGCACCACATGTACAATTTGGATGATTATAAAACTAATAGTACACTACCCTTGAACACCAATATCAATTGGGTAACTTGTATATCTTGCATGCATGAGTTATTTTTGGTTTATTTGTTAGTTAAATGTTTTTTCACATAGTACACACCTCACTACTTGATCTCCCACTAGTTCCTCCAACAATTGGAACTAGTTAAACTTAATTTAACTCACATAAACTGAATTAATTAATTACAACTCAAAAAAAATCAATCAGGGCTCCTAAAATGTAGGATCCACTCTACATGACTCAAATTATACCTTCAACTCAAATTAAATGAACCAACTTAGTTAACTCATACAAGGTGTCATAAGATGTGGAATTACAATTTTCTTCTAATTTAATTCAAGGCAAAATTAAATTAGAATCTTTTTTGGTGCCATTTTCAACACTAAGTGCATAAACACTAATGGTGGTTATGGTAATGAAAATTATGTCATTTCAAAGTCTTATACAATATCATGTTAAGGCATCAAGTTAAAATTTAATTATAAAACCATCAAGTGCATGTGATTGTATAATTGGTCAAGTCATTTTTAATTAGATCTCAATTTTAACATTCATTTTAACAAGGGAAAAAACTACAAAAATCACTCTTTACAATCTTAAAGTGCAAGTCATTGTAAACACATCCAAGTGGGAAAGCACTTTAGGGTGAATGATTGATAATACCCAACACCGTATGGTTGTTGATGACAAGTGCGAGCATGAAAAAAATATGAATATAAAATGGATAATGGAAAAAGAATTTGACAAAATGTCAGTCATGAAAATAAATAACTACATAACTCTTTACATAATTATATCCATGAAATTGAAATATTACAAAAAAAAAATGTTTAATGTTGAATAAATTAATAAAGGATAAGATGTTCTATCAAAATCAAGTACTAAATGTTACGAATAATTAGAAAAAAAAATAGCATTTTTAAATGATGAAGTAGTTGATCTTCACAAAAAAATAAGTATAAAGGATTGGTTGATAGCAGCACTTCAAAAAAAATTAAGTAAAAAAAAGTAGGAAATGTTAAAAATGCAAATTTAGAAACAAGAAGCAACACAAGTTCATGATCAATGCTCCTTGTAACGCAAATGAATTTGATACAAGTGGTTGATATGTATATGATTAATGATTTCCTCACTAGTTTTGAGATGGGATCGTTCACATTTATTAACAATGAATCGATGAAGGCAAGTATTGATGAAGACAAACCACAAGCAAAAAATTGTGTAGCACAAAATGTATAAGTTAATATGAACTTGAAAGTTAAGTGAGACAAAAAAAAAAAACATTCCTAACTGTATGGAAGTAATCAAGAACCTGATAATTATCTTTCCCAAATCATTATCATATTGTAGGAAACATTATAGTTCAACAAGAATTATATAAAAAAATAAAAATAAATTAGGATGCAAAAAAACATAATGATACTGAGAGTGGGGAAAGGGGGTGGGGGTGGGGGTGTGGAAGGAATTTAAATTTATTTGATATTGATTCACCGGTACTAGTTCCCCGCCACCACCGCCCCCGACACCCACTTACTCACAGTATCAATGTGTATTTTCAACACATAGGTACAACTTGAGTATTTGTATGTTATGGTGGATGATTATCGTTGATGTTGTTTTTTGTCTAGACACGCATTGTTACTTAATAAAATAAAAAGAACACAATCATGCATTCACTAAGTGCATAAACATTAATGGTGGTTGTGACTAATGAAATATCTGAAGACCAATATGACTTTCATAAAGTGAAAAATTATGTCATTTTCAATGTCTTATATGATATCATTTTTAAGTCATCAGTTTAATTTTATTGTAAATCCATTCAGACTTAGTACCAGAGAATATTCATTGCATTGGGTACACACTACTTCTGGGGAATATTATCCAAATATGGGTTACTTGTAAATTATTGAGGACAGGGATCCGGGGGGTGTAGAATGTTGGTGAAGGAAATTATGGAGGTTGGGTTTCCTAGCAAAAGAAAATTTGTTTTATGGTGTATAATTGAAAACAAGGCCCCTACTGGGGGAAATTTATAGAAGAGATACGCTTTTGGGTTGAGTTGGTACACACTATGTAAAAATTCATAGGATACAATATTTCACTTGTTCCTTGAGTGACCTTATGATAATGTTATGTGGAATATTTTGTTTACATTTGTCTTTAAACTTAAGGTGGAAAGGCCCCTCTTGCAAAGAATCCTGGAAATCACAGTGGGATAATGCTACCCCTAAAAAACTCAAGAAGCTTACTCCTATTATTTGTATGGGTATTTTTCTTGCAAGGAATAAGGAAATCTTCCAAGAAAGGCCAAAAACCCCTGACAAAGTGGGAACTCAAGTTATTGTTGCCAATGATAGTATCCCTCATGATGTTGTGAACCCCAAAACTAGGAATATCATTATTGAAGAAGCATACCACTCTTTCCCCGGAGGATATTTTGATGGGGAGACTATGGAGGTGGCGCTATATTATATGTTACAGAGAACCATTCTTGTAAACTTCAAAGTGGGTTGGGCACGAGTACAAATAATTATGTTGAATTGCTTAGTATAAAACTCTTGCTCTTGTTTTCAATAGAAAAGGGTTGCAGGAGGCTTCATATTTTTGGTGACTCTTTTTGTAAATAATTGGTTCAATGAGTCTTCCACATGTCACATGTACACACTGATCCCAATTCTTAAAGAATTTATACAGTTGAACCATGTTTTTTATTAGATTTCATGTTGTCAACTCTATTGTTGAAGCTTTTTCCAAGGCTAGCATGGAACAAAATATGGGGACCTAGAAGATCTAGGAGTAGATAGAAGACACTACTTACTAGTACTATCACAAGCCTTTTATAGAAGGTTTGTAGCTGGAGGATCAAAATGCTTGATACTGTCAATTGGACTTATGTTTTATGGTTCCATGATCTCATTATTGGATGCTTATTGATGTATTTTTTTATTGTGTATTTATCTATTGATGTGTCATTTGACAAGTCATGATATGGGTTTTCAAAGCTTGGTTATTTTTATTGACAAAATGTTTCCTTAAAGATTTTTTTTAGCATGCACATTATGCCTATGTAAAAATTTAACTTTCACTTTATTAATGAAAATTAAGATTTTTCTTTAAGAGGATAATAATTAAAAAAAATGGTAAATCCATCAACAAAGCCAAGTTATAGTAAGTAGGATAGTGTGTTGGCTAATAATCTTGAACACCTTGATTTAGCTTGGGGATAGTTCACATCTCCGAAATCCAAACTAGGAATTCCAAACAACAAAAATAGAAAATAGAAGCAACAACAACAACAACAAGGAATAGATAGATTTTCATGTATTGTATGTCCAAAGAGAAGAGGAACTTTTGACTATTGGATATTTCTATTCATTGTTTTTTTATATCAACATAAAAATTCACGATTCATTTCTTTTTTAGATCACCATGAACAGTAACATAGGTAAATTGGTTAATTAATATAAATTAATTAAGGAAAGGTGATAATGCTATAGAAAATCATATGGATTGAGTTTGAGATGGTCTTAGCCATTGATGGGGATCTATCATTGTCGTTGTTTCACCAACGAGAGATTATAAGAGAAGGATGATGGGGATGAAGAAGACATCTTGTGAAGAGTGAGTTCCTTGGTTGATCGAGCTATCCAATTGTAGAGATTGAGAAAGGAAGAAAATTTCAATCCAGAAGAGACGTAGAGTCAAGAGGGAGCATAGATAGTGACTCTAGAGGAAATTTCCAGTGTCTAAGATTCAACAACAAGAGGGTCAAGTTTTCCTCAGTGGGGCTATGCAGGGACTGCGTAGACAACTTCATGGGGAGTTCAATTAAGCTGAAGGAGATAGTGATTCAGTTGTTGGTGGCCAGGAAAATTCCAGAAGGCCAAGCGAGTCATTTTTATAGGTTAAGTTATGTTGAACAACAACATTAGAGATGTTTCTAGGGCAGTATGAATTGGCATGCGCAAAGGCAACATGGACGCTGACACAGGGGTGTTTGAGTAGCCAGTTTGAGTCTGTTTCAGAACTAATATTAGTGTTGGGTGAGAGAAAAATTGTCTCTCTAATTTGTGGCCAAGTTATTTTGATAAGGATTCCCAGTTTTGGCATCCAGATTTTTGTACTCATATTTCATTATTGCATAATAATTATAAAAACCTCATTTGTTGTACCGGTTTGCCCACATTGTGTTTTTTTAGGGGCATTTGTCCAAAAATAATAGTGTCAATTTTATTGTGTGTGTGCTCTTTTTCTCGGTTCCAGATTTAATTTTTGTAGTGCATTTTAGTTTTGGTGAAAACTGCAGTAGTGATATTATTCGTTGTTTGTAATAGCAAATAAATTGCACATGTTGGTGTCCTTGTTTTGATAGTTTGGAAAATCAAAAGACAAGGCAACATCAGAACCAATCTTTAGAGTTCCAGGATCTAGTCCTCCTGTTCTCAGAGAGGGATCTCTCAAATGTTTGTTTTGCAAAGGTTTATCTTGTGTGCTTGGAAAATGGATTTTAGACTAGTTATTAAGTGCAGGTGTTTGTTTATTTGTTTGGTTGGGTTGTCATAGCAGAAAATGAAAGATCTAGGAAAGATATATAGAATGGAGAAACATCCGTTTCATTGGGAAATGGAGTCAAGAAGAGGTCATAACATACTCATCAATGGATATGGGATATCAGAGGGAAAATCTAACTTGGCTAGAGGATCCTTTGGTTTTGGAATGAGATGGACATCAATGATTTCGAAAGAGAAGTTTTATTCTCAAACAAAGGGAATTTGAAAGCAAAATTTGAACAATAAAGAGCTTTTTGATAGACAGGGCTAACCATGAATTCTACAAATCACACCTTTAAGCAAACAACGATTTCAAAACAACTTTTAAAATGAAATCTAAGATTCGGAGAACACCCTATTTCCTCAAAGATTTTATTTCAAATGATTTAGAAAACATGAAATATTCACTGATAATTGCATTCATAGAAGAGGGAACACCTAACACCTATGATTACAACTATAAAGACCTTTGAGACAATTGCTTAAGTAAGGAAAAAGGGCAAGATCAGAATAGACCTCCTTGACTCACTATAAACAGAAAACTTCAAATGGAGACTTCAATAACAGCTTTAAAGTGGCAGCAGACAAGCAGGGAGAACCATAAATCATGCTGAAACCAGTTGTTCGAACTATTAAGGAAATAAACGAGCATGAGGACTAAAGAGAGAGATTAAAGACTCTAAAATACCTTACCAGAAGAAAACATGAAACAGTGAAGGATGAATAGGTCTAAGGTGCTTCCAAGAGTAATTTCTTAGCCTAAAAATTTCAACCTACTGTAGTAAGAAATTATGGAACATAATGAAAATAGGGGAAAACATTAAACAGTTCAGAATACTTTACCGATAGCCAAGCTCATGGATCCAATGATAGAGCCTTCTCAATAACAAGCATGCAACAACATCATCAGGGCTTCCAAGACTTCAATATCATCTTCAACTTCAACAGACTATGTATTTATTTCAGAGAGTTTTCAATATTACAACTAGTGATCAACCAACAACCAACCCCTCACTCATCTTCTACAGAAGTATATATAGAAGAATGAGGAGGTGAGATCTGATAAAAAGATCTCCAATTACAATTAATAAAGATTTAATGACCTCTTGGCCTTTGAGGGGCTCAATGAAGAAACTTACATGGGTGTACTCTTTATTAAATGTTTTTACATAAATTTTAAGCTCGGTGGGAGCTTTTGTTGACCTTTGAGTCTTTGTGTGGCGTCGAAGTAAATCTGCAAATGTTTGTCATTAATTTCCTTGGCAGAGTTTCCTCTTTGGCTGCGTTTTGACACAAATATCTGATCCTGATCAATAAATTCGGCCTCTGATTGAATACTTTGAGGCACAAGTGGCATCGTGGTAGCTAGAGGGATCAATTTGCCTCAATTGTGGCGGTGGAGGTTTCCCTGTCGATAAAACACTTTAGATTTTCTTTAAACTGAGTTTTAAATTGGGGATTAGGCTTTTGATAAACATTCTTAGCCGTGATCCCCGCAAAATTTTTCTTTAATCCTCTGTTCTGATAAATTTTGGCCTTTGTCACTGATATTCTCTGACTATGCCTGATTCGTGGTTTTTGCTGGTATGTAGGGCTGCGCAGGGTTATGTGGCATCAATGCTTTATGAATTATTGATGAAAACGTGGATTTAACACCTATGAATTATTTCCCCCGGTGAATCGAAGGCAGGAGGATCGTCGGCCCTCATTTCTGAATTTTCTTCAGAAATGGCGAAAACACCATTTAAACCCTGCAAAAACAAACAAGTATTATAAAATTCATGCATTTATAGGTTTATTGCTGCAGAAGGCATGTGGAGGGAGCATGGAAATTGGATGGCATCATCCAATGGTCAGGATTGATCAGGAGAATGGCATAGTGAAGGCGGAAGAAAATTTTGAATCAGGGTCATCGATCGCGCAGAGATCGACGGTCAAGAGCGGAAAATGGAAAGTCAACATGAGAAATGTTGACTGGGTGATCGAATCAGGGAGATGTAATGTGGGCCGTCGATCTACAGATCAGATCGAAGGCGGAGATCAATTGAATGTCGCGCCGTAGCCTGGTTAACTGTCGGGCATCTTCGGAGAGTGATAGCCATCAGATGGACGGCCTCAGATTAGACGGTGTACAGCGATATCGCGCCGGGTTTGCTGCCGAAAGTTAATGCACGATGGGGGGGCAGTTTTCAAATAGTGCATGGGACACATTTCGGCCAGCGTATGGAATCGCTACCGATTGGGAAAAAACCGCCGCTGCCCAAAGGCGGCGCGATGAATATCGCACGGTTTTTGGATAGGTGAGTGGAATGCGGAGACCACCGGGGAGACGGACTCCGCACCATTGATCTGCAGATCAGATTGACGGTGCGGAATGAATTAAATTTGGAACCTGCGGAAATTTTATAAAATAATAAAACCGACGATTTTTTAATATAAACCAAGGTTTAATTTATTATTTACGAAGTGGCTTGGCGCCCGACTGTGGGACCTTTGGGTGTATGGAGGATAATACAGTCGGGGTTTATGGAGGAAGGGGCTTAAGACTTAGCCCAAGGGGGCTTAATTCCACACCATAAAAAATGTGATTTTATGGTTTTTGAATGATTTTCAAAGGGTTAGAGGGGTTCCGATAAGGCAAAGAAGGAGTTTTCAACCTTGTGAAGGGGATTCTGAAGAAGGGTAAAAGGGAAAAATATGAAAATGAGGGATTTTAATGGGAAATGGAGGGATACAAACTGACGTTAGTTTTGGCAAAATGGGAAAAGTAAAAATGTGTTTGCAGTAGTATTTTTCCTTGGGAATCAGCAGGATTTCTGAGGGGGAAAAAAGGCACAGTAGTGAAGATTGGGCTAGAGGCAGGAGGCCTCCAAGAGTCTTCAAGAGCCAACACTTTTTAGTCATAAAATTTGTTCCTTGAAGGCTCCAAAGAGTTTTAGCCAGCATCTAGTATAACAAATTTTATAGTTGGCTAACAGTGGCTCCACTTGGGGATGATGCCTTCTTGAAGGCATCAAGAACTTTCAGACTTGGATTCTCTGGGAGGCTGATCAGTTGCCTCATCCATTGGGCTGCCCTTCCTTTGCTGAGATGACTTTCTCTGAAAACATATTAGCAACCATAAAAATAATGGATCTTTATCAATACAAGCTTCTACCTACCCAATCCTACTGATCTAACATTTTTTCTTCATTAGAGTGCACTTGGATTGGAAAACTCTTTTACAACATTTTATTCTTTTGAAAGCATAAAACTAATCTAATTCTACTTCTTATTTCTCCATGGACTCAGATTAAGCAGTTGAGCCCATATGCTTCTCTACCTAATCTACTAATCTGTTAGGATTAAATATTCTAACAGATTTTTATTCTCTAATTGCTAAAGAAGAAATTTAAAAAGCATACAAGTCAGGATTGAACAGTCTAACTTGATGCTGATCTATGGAATAAAAACAAGCTGCACATAGATTATTATTTGTAGAAAATTAAATCAAAATGATGAAGGCTTAAGATATGAAAATTCAAAGCACTTCCTTTATCCTTTTACAGCTCTTATTTGACCCTTATTTGAACTTCTTCTTCCTAACTCTCTAGTTCAGATTTTGAGCTAATTAGAACCAGATTTACATCTTTTTTGACTCAGAAAATAAAACAGATTTGAGTCATCTCTATTTGGAAACTTAGGTTCAGATTTTGAACATGTTTGAACCTTTAATTTCTATCCTAATCTATCTACTGATAAGCCAAGATTAAATAGTTTGGAAAATTGAATTCACTATCCTATCAGTAGAAAATTTAAAGGCTAATTAGTCAAGATTAGGTAGTTTGACTAACTAGAAGTGTGTTTTTCAATAGTGGTATTTAAGCTTGCACACTTTCAAAACTTATTTCTCTCTTTTTTGGTATGGGGCCATACCTTTATTTTTTTTACAATCTGCCCTCTTTTCTTTCTTTCTTTGTTTTTGTATTTTTGATTTTTCTAAATTTGAATGCAATGGTTAGACTATGATATTTACAATGAAAAATAAAATGCTTTGAAGCTTAATATTCTTAGCAGAAGTAATGCTTGAGCATCCTGCCATTGACAGGACTTCCATATAGATCTTCTCCATTCAATTCTTTCAAGAAAAATGCATTGTGACCCCTCTTAGTATGAATAATATATGGTCCTTTCCACAAGTTCTCAAATTTGCCATGTTTTCCCTTCTCTTCTCTTCTTGAATCCCATTTAAGAACAAAATTTCCAACTTGGAAATTGTTTTCCTTAGTCCTTTTATCAAATAGATTCTTCATATTTTCTTGGACTAACTGTGTTCTTTCATAGAATTCCTCTCTGGTCTGCTGTAAATGGATTTTTTGGTTGATTCTTCTCTGCATATCATTCTCTTCAATCTGCACTTCTTAAAGGAGTTTCATGACTGGAACTCATAATGAGGTGGGAAAAACCGCGTCCATACCATAGACTAGTTGATAGGGGGACATATTTATTGACTTCTTTGTAGTTAATCTATCAACCCATAAGGCATGAACCAGCTTACTATGCCATGATTTTTGATTCTGTTCCAACATTTTTTTTATTATATTGATGAGACTCTTGTTGGAAGATTCAGCTAATCCATTTCCTTGGGGATAGTAAGCAGTGGAATGGCCCAAGGTTATGTGGTATTTGTGACAGAAATCAACCATATTCTTAGATTTAAAAGCAGCAGCATTGTGTGTTATGATTTTTCTTGGACAACCAAATCTGGATAGGATATTGGTTTCAAGAAACTTGATATAAATGACAGAGTCATTAGCACTCCTGGAAGGTATAGCTTCTATCCACTTGGTAAAGAAGTCAGTGGCTGTGAGGATCCATTTATGTTGAGTTGAGGAGGATGGATGAATTTCCCCAATGAAGTCCAGCCCCCATTGTTGAAAAGGTGCCTCAACTCTGATAGGATGTAAAGGTAAGGGAAGGAGTTTTCTCTTGCCATCAAAAATTTGACATTTATGGCAAGACATGACTAATTTTTAAGTGTCTGGGAAAATGGTAGGCCAAAAGTAACCAGATCTAAGAATTTTGTTTGTTGTGGCCTTCCAGTAGAGGTGTCCTCCACATTCTCCTTCATGCAACTCATGCATGATCTTTCCTACATCATCTTCAAGTAAACATTTAAGGAAAATTCCAAAAACATTTTTCCAATATAATACCCCATCCAAGATGCAAAAACTCAAAGCATTTTGTTTCAAGAATCTAGCTTTAGTTTTAGACAAAGAAGGAGGGGCATTTAAATATAAAAGCACATAAATAATGTCAGCATACCAAGGCGAATTTAGAAATGTTTCTTAAATAAAAGGAGCATTAGATTCTTCTATTTCTTCCAACACATCTACCATATTCATGTCTAATGCTTGGAAGTTAGACTCAGCCATAATTTTTGCTAATCCTTGCCCTTTAACTAGTTTGGTGGGCCTGATCTCTAAGTCGTACTCAAGAATAGTTGCAATCCATTTTCCCATTTTACCATCAGGGTCTTGACTTAGAATGTACTTGACAACAGTATGTGGAACAAAATCAATTATGTGAGAGTGTAAAATGTAGACCCTAAAATCCTTTAAAGCTTTCACTAATGCTAAGGCTTGCTTCTCCATGATGTTGTATTTGAGAGGAGCATCTCTTAAGGCCCTACTAAATAAATATATTGGTTGTTCTTGCCCCAAGGCATCTCTTAAGGCCCTAATAAAGAAATATATTGGTTGTTCTTGCCCCAAGTCATTCTTTGGAAGTAATACTGCAGCTATGGTATGCTCGGACGCAAAAGAAAAGATATAAAAGTCTTTGGTGAAATCTGGACTAATCAGGACTGGTGTTTGAGTAAGAGCTTGTTTGACCAGTTCGAATGATTTTTTAGCTGGTAAATTCCATTTTACACCGACATTTTTCTTAAGCATGTTTGTAATTTTTTTTAATAACTCAGCAAGATTAGGAATGAACCTCCTTAGAAAATTAATCTTTCCGATGAAAGATTGCAATTCTTTGAGGCTCCTTGGATAGCGAATCTGCAATATCTCATCTATCCTTGTAGGGTCTATTTTGATTCCCTCTTCTGAAATTATATGTCCAAGAAGTTTACCTTCTTGGAGACCAAAGAGTGTCTTCTTTGGATTCAATGACAAGCCAAATTTCCTACACTTCTCAAAAACGTTTCTTAAGTGAGTCAAATGTTCTTCATCAGTTTTTGAAAAGACAGTTATGTCATCAAGGTAAATAATTATGAAATAGCCAATATCTTCAGAAAGGCTATGTCCATGGCCCTTTGGAAGGTGGCCCCTGCATTCATTAATCTGTAAAGCATTTTGACATACATAAAGATGCCCCAAGGTGTGGTAAAAGAAGTTTTGATTTGATCACTTGGGAGCACTAACACCTGGTTGTAACCTGAGAACCCATCTAAGAGAGAAATCCTTCTTGACCCAACTACCCTTTGAAGTATATGGTCCATCTTGGGTAAGGGGTAGTTTTCTTTTAAAGAGGCTCTATTTAAATTTCTGAAGTCAATACAGAGGCTAATTTCCCCTGTTTTATTTCTAACATAAACTAAGTTTGATATCCACTCTGAAAATCTAATGGGTACAATGATTCTAGCATCATGCATTTTTTTAATTTAGGCTCTAACTAAAGGTAATAAATGTGGGTTTATTCTCCTTAGTTTTTGTTTGAAGGTCTTTTGATTTTCCTTCAGGGGAATCTTGTGTTGAATGATGCTGGTATTGTAAGACTTCAGATCTGTGTATGCCCAGGCAAAAACATCTTTAAACTCCTTAAATAGATCAATATATCGAGATTTTATGTGAGTTGGAAGAATGCTAGAAAATTTAATCATCTTGGGTTCTGTTAGGGAGCCTATGTTGTGTTCTTCTACATTTGTTTCGACAAGCTCCATTTTTGGTTCTTTGGCTACATCATTGAAGTCGAAAAGGTGTTCCAAAGGTGAGAGACCTCTTGGAATTGAACCTTTTTTACATTCTAAAACTTCCAGGTATTTTTGGTCCATGTTTTCAATTAAATCTGCTTCAAACGGATTCTCATAATGATTTATATCAGCAGAGTGTGTTATTTCAGCTTCTGGGATTTCTTCGATATATGGACAGTTTTCATTATGGCTAGATTCTGATGTTGGTATGCTGAAATCATTTTCTGATTTCAAGAAATCATCTATGTGTTTGTCCGAATCAAACACTTGCCAATGATCTTCGTTGTCAGGCACAACAGGCCTATGTTTTACCTTCACACTGAGTTGTTCAATTATTTCAGGTATCTGGCAATTGTTCACATTGAAAGCGAGTTCATTTGCTAGATGATTCAATTCTCTTGGAATGAAAATAAGTTCATAATTTTCAAATTTTTTTTAATAGATCAAGGGCAGCGTTTTGATATTCCCTAAGTCTTGGATTTTTAGCTGAGTATTCTCCTTTGATTTGTCTTATGATAAGTTCAAAATCTCCTAAGATTGATATCTTCTGGGCTTCTAACTGTTTAAGCATTTGTAAGTGTTGGGCCGTGAATACAACCACTTTGTAACACTTATTTCATCCATTCTTACCATTCTCTATTATATCATTTGTTATAATTTATCATTTAAATCCATTTTATAAATGATTTATGCTCTTATGGATGAAAATTATTTATCTTCCTTTATTTATAATAAATTGATGATTATGAATTATTTTATCAATGATAGTTTTAATAAGTTGGTTATAACATTATTCACCATTTTTAGCCTCCAAGATAATTTCCAGATTGAAGATTTGATCATTAAAAGTGCCAACTCATAAATGCGCTGGAATAAGGAGTGACAGTTTTGCGGTTGAGATTCTGAGCAAATGAAGACGAATCTGGAAAATCCGGAACATGGGTTTTGTCCAGAACGGACCCAATTAACTTTAACAAAAAACGGTTTGCCCAAATTCGGCCTGTGTTGAGAGATTCGCAGAGTTCTTTAAGCACGATTTTCTCAGTTCTGTTGTTGCGGCCGTCCTCCAAATCTCAGCTAAAGAGCCAAATTCGACTTGCTGTTGTTGAAAGATGGATGTAAATATATTCTCTTGTTGATCAATTGGTTAGAATCAATCCAATTTTGTAAAAGAAATCATGTTGTAATTATCTATGTTGTAACTGCTCTCTGATCTTTCTCTATTTAAATGAAAACAAAGATCAGAGAGAGGAGGGACTTCAGGGATGGATTCGAATGATGGAATTGAGGATGAATTAGAGAATCAGAATTGAGGATGGAAGAGAGAATGGATAATGGCTGAGCGATTGAGAGATTTCTTGTTGTAATCCATTATAACTCTGCTTTGATATTTTAATATAAATCTGGTTGCCATTCATTCTTTTCATTCTGAAGTAGCCCAGCAGCGTCTGCTGGTGGCCAAGGGCCCAGCCTCTGGTGGATTGTGCTGCTGCTGTATATTATATTCTTTGGTTTATGCGTGGTTTTTCTTATTAGCATTATTTGGTAATCTGATGTGTTGTTTAGTTTACATCACACGCTCTGTTATGCTTAATTTATTAAGGTTTCTAAAGACATAACTATTGTATTGACTCTGCATCGTATCTCTGTTCTTTTAAGTGTTGATCTTTACAGAATACTGTTGCTGTTTAATTACAGAGCCGCTGTGCTGTGCACTTGTTCATTAACATTACGGAATTTATCTTAGAAATTATATTTCCTTGCGATTGTTGAATTTATGAACGTTGCTGCTCCATTCTAAAAGACAGTCGTATTATTTATAACTAAGACTGACAAGTGGATTACCAAGATCAGATTGCTATTAAGGTGTGCCGTGTGTTAAGTCATTATGCAATTGTATTTGGATTTCCAGCGTTGTTTTATATCTTACCATTAATCAATGCTGTTATATTTCCTTGTGCTGTTCGATTTATTCTTAGAGTAAAGATTGCTATTAATTTGGCTTTGCTATTGATTTTCATTAATTAGAGTTTTTTGTTCAGATTCCTTTAATCACAGTTTGCTGCCCATTTACTTTGCTGTCCATTTCTTATCTACTGTTCCATTTCCTGTTATTCGCATTATCTTTGCTTTGGTGTGCAGAACGATCTGAAACTGTAGTGGGCATTGGCATTTGCTGTCTAGTCCCCAGATTGATGATCTGTTCCTTGATTACTTTTGGTTACATCAGTTTCCAAAGGGATGGGCTATTGTTGTCGAATCCTTGACTGATACATTGCTTATTTTTCCGAATGCGTGATTTAAGTCTTAAAGTGCTTTGCTGTAATTAGATTTTGTTTCTAGCTTTCATTTACTTTTGGATTTTGAGCACTATACTGCAAAACATTACTCTTGAGTAGATAGCCGCCTCAGACTGAGTACACTCTTGAAACAAAAAGTCGTCCCTGGGTTGATAATTAATGTGAAGGTAATTAGAGGTGAAAGAGACCCTTTTTATCGCTCCACATTTTGGCGCCGTTGCCGGGGAGAGTGTAGCCATTTCTAAAGAGTAGTGTGAATCTGATGAGTGCCTGCTAGGGAAGAGTTGGATCCTAAAAACGGAAGGTAAGAACCTGCGTGCGGAGCATGTACAAGCCCTGCTCCACTGTCCGCTTTCCTAACAGATTTGTTGTTGCTTTGTTGGGTAGAAATAGATGTTTGAATTTTTGTGAATGATTAGGAAAAAGATAGAATTTTTTTTTTAAAAAATGGATCACATGATTTCATTCAAGTGGTGATGTAAGCACCACCCATTTCACTAACTAATTGACAGGAACATTGGAAGAAGGAGCTTTGAAGGAACACATGAAGGACATCTTCTGTTATGGTAAGAAACTGCCCAACATCTTTTTGAATTTCCCGCTCAACTAATTCCACACCCTCACCGCAATAAACCAGTACAACATACTTACAGTGTTGAAATGCCAAATTTACTCACCCTTGCCACCCATTCTATCTCACATGCGCCATTAGAGAAAACTTACAATGAGATTCAGCATGTTTCAAATTCAAAAATTGTAGAAGTTATGGAAGAAAAGAGCTTACTTCTAGTTTGCATCAACAAACCATTTTAACAGCTCAAGAACTTAATGATATGATGGAGATGGGAAATCAAGATAATAACGGATATATTGAAGATTGGTTTCACTCCATCACTTGTTCGCAACATTGCTCCACACTTCAACAATTTTTGACTCCATCTTTTCAAAAGTTGGCTTCTCATACCCTGATTGTCATTAATATGCATTTTTCAAATTTGGGTATGTGTATACGTGAAGCCTTATTTCGAAAATGGCTCCACTGGAAGTACTCATATACGTAGTCATATTCATTTTATCAAATTAAAATAGGTTAGTGTAGAAAATAAAATAAATAAGGGAATAAAATAAATGCATTTTGTTTTTTTTATGTAAAACTAGTTGTTTTTTTTGCAACATGCTATGCAAATCAACATTGGTGATAAATTTTTTTTTTAATTCATTTGTGTTTGCAGATGACTCATAATGGAAATAATAGTTCTACAAACACTCATATTCACTTTTATCACCAATTTGAAAAAAATACTTGAATATCATTTTTTTGGCTTGCGGGCTTGATGAATTTTCTGGAAAAATAGTCGGGGCAGTCATGTTTTGAGGGACCAAAAATAAATAGTATTAAAACTGTTTATCTAGGTAACCCTTGATGTCTACTTTCTAACCCAATTTGAATCGGTCGATTTAGTTTGAAACGAAAAGTTAGAACCAAATGACCAAAACATTGACAGGGTGTCTAGTGGGCAGCTCAGGAACAGAGTTGGGACAGTCAGTTTTTGGAGGCATAAATGTTTGAATTTTTAAAACCTGTTACTATGGTAGATTCCCCTATGAATCTAGTTTACAATGAAATTTGAATCACTCATTTTTGATATCGTATGGGGAATTTATGATCAAAATACTGACTGTCTATCGTAAATAAGCACCCTTAAAACTATGTCTTTCTGGTTGTTTCTTACAGTGTTTGACCTATCAATTCTTCTTTTCTTCAAAACCTGTTTCTATTGGAGATAAATAAATAAATCTACTTTCATTTTCAATTTGAATCATTTGAATCCGACATCAAACAAAGAATCTATGCTTGAAATATCAATCGTTGGTCTAGATTGGGTAATCGAAAATGACTCTATTATGCAGGTTTTTCTAAACAAATTTGACATATCATAGCATTGAATTTTTAAAACCTGTTGCTACTGGAGATAAACCTTTGAATTAGCTCTCATTTGGCTTTGGAATCACTCAATTTCGATGAAAAAAGAAGAAGTTGTAATTAAAACACTGCTGGATAGTATGGTCGACCACTGCTCTCCTGCAGGTGACACATAAATTTTACTTTGTTATTTTCTCAATGGATTTGTTATATAGAGTAACTACTTGTTGTTTTTTCCATCATTCTTGGATTAGGGGAGCCCGATCACCTCTCTTTCTCCATGATTTAATGTTTTATTGCAGGTAGATACTCGCTTTTTTGCAAGTCCTCGGAAAATAAAGAAGGTCAATTTATGGACGAGTGATTTTGAAAGAAATTTTAAATGAAACAAAGGAATTTCATCCAACTCATTACCCAACGGATGCATAATAGAAGAAATGAAGAATTTATTTCCATTGGAAGATTCATGTCTTATCACTGCTGCCAAGACATTTTTCAAAGAGATCATTTTTTTGACATAACATCATAGCTGTTGTAACTTAATTTAGTTATTTACATATTGTTTTTAAATAAAACGTTGTTTCTTTTTTGATATTTTTTATATTTTGTATTTCAGGTGTTGCTTCATTCAAACTATGACCCATCCTCAGCATCAATACAGTGAATATCTAATTCATTCTTTGCGTGCTTGCATTTCATGCTTGTGCATTTTTGTTGTTCTTTTTCTGAAGGGACAACGTTTGTGTGCACTTTTGTCGTTTCTGCTGTTCCTTTTTCAAAGGGACATCAATTTCGTTTTACTATTCATTTTCCAAAGGAACAACACCTTTTTGGTCAGCAATTCATTTTGCTGTTCTTTTTTCACGGTTCATTTTGCCATTCCTTTTCCACGACTCTTTTTGCTGTTCCTTTTTCACTTTTGGCTGTTCCTTTCCGAATGGAACATAACATACAGCTCTTCCACTTTTTTGTTGTTCCTTCCAGATGGGTCTTGTCTATTGCCTAGTTTTGCTATTCTTTTAGATGGGAATAGCGCCTACATTTCCACATTTTAACATTTCCTTTTCGGAATGGCTATGGCTTGCCTTTTCGTTTTGTTAATTTCATTTTCAATGGAACAACATACACTTTCACGATTTGTTATTCCTTTCGAATGGAATAGCACTTTGCACTTTTCATTTTGTTGTTCCTTTTTCAAATGTGCATTACGTGTGTTTTCTTTGTTAGAATTTAAAAGCAGCCTGCTGAATTTCTTTAAACCTTTTCCTGAGAGCACTTGCTAGTTTTTCTTGTTCCTTTCTTGAAGGAACGACATTTGCATTTTCACACTTTTTTTTTGTGTGTATTTTTGCTTTTTTGTGTGTATTTCCCTTGTTGTTCCCTACTAGGAACAACACTTTTTTTGAGTGTTTTTGCTGTTCCTTCAAAGAAGCAACACTTTGGGAGTATTTTCGAGAGCAACCCTTCCTTCCTCTTGTGGAATTGTTCTTAGTTCATCTCAACCACATTTTACAGATTCCCTTTCATGGCATGAAGTACACTATTTTTACGAGGATAAGAATTATGGATTCTATTGAAGCGAGTTAATATCATTCACGTTATGATCTTTAACAGGACAGCTCCTTGATGATAGAATATTTTCAAATGAGACACAATTATTTATATACTACTTTACTGCATTGTTTCCTATTGAACATGATGTTGATTGATCATCTTAATACCATGCTGGTTCCACCCTTCTGGATTATAATCTTCTCTATCTGTAATAAATGAGATTATGGGTATATTTTTCTACTGACATGTTCAACTTCTTCCACCATCCACCTTTTTAAGGAATGCGAGTCTCCCTCTTTTTATCATAAAAATGTGTAATAATAACAAAATTTTGTTCGCAGATGGAGGATAGGGGGGCTCAGTACGAGCCAGCCTACCATGTTCATAAGGCTGTAACAAAGTGACATTCCTATTATGGCCACCACACCGGGGTTATGATCCATTGGATAGTCAAATTATCCTTGGAACGGGAGGTCTCATCACGAGCGGCTTTGATCACTTTGCACATCCCGATTGAATGGCGATTAATAGTTATCTGAGTTACCATACCCTTCTTGATCTCATACGTAGAACAGCAGCAGCAAATGCAACTCTCTAGTTATAAATTGAGGATTCTGGCTCATATGGGTCAAAAAGAAACCCTGCCGAGGCTATGGACGCCTGCTGGCAGCAGAGGCTCTGCTTATGGTATTGAAGTTATATCTTATCGTCAATTATTACTATAATACCATTTTCTTATTTTCTTTTTTTTTAATCAGAGAAGTTATTTCCTTAATTTTTTTCCCTATTTTGAACCTTTATGCATGAGAAATTGTTTTATAATCAATCACATCATTTTTTCAGCTAGAATACCATCAGCAAAGCATCTTTTTGGCATATTGCTATCATTTTTCTCTTTTTCGTAACTTATCATCAATCCAAAGCGTCCTATCTCTTATTCATAACTATCTTTACACACTCTGCTCTCATTATAATCATAACTCTCGTCGTCCTATCATTGATATGTGTACTTTGCTTCATTCACTGCTAGATTGTTCATTCCCTTGCCTTGCCATCAGCACAACACCTCTCATATACTTTATGGTCATGGAATTCCTTTTCCAATTGGAGGGGGGAAGGTCTGCATTATGGGATTGCATGCGATATGATTACTGCACTCTGCCATAACTTGTTGATTTGACAAAAGTTTTTCTGATTGAAAGTTTTGCATGCATCTTCTCTGTTGCTATTCAAACCTAACACTATGGATTCAAGAACATTGTATGCAAAATAGTGCTTTGTTTATAGGAGAACAACAAGTATGGGCAGAATTCTATTCACAGCATGACTACAGTATTGCAACTAACAGAAGAGGCTCGAGCGACTCGCATACGTGAACAATTCTTCAGACATGATGTGCTTACCTGGATTCCACCTTTTGCATCACTTTCAGCACCAACTCTGCCTACATCAGCGTCAACAACTGCCAGTCCATATATGTCATTCCACATTTTTGGAGGTAAAACTTGAGGTAAAATAGCATAATTTTCTGATTTATTACGAATTTATGAGAATTTCATAAAAATCCATTTTGAGCATCATTTATCATCCTTTAGTCCACATCTATACCACTTCCTATTTTTCAGCGGCATATCATTTTCGAGTATGGGGGAGTGTTCCTTTCATTCATTTCTTTCTTCTGACCATGTCATCTATATTCTTTATCATCCATTGTTATACTTATTCATTCTCAACACCTCCATTATTCCATGTTGTTTTACACCAAGCATAGAATTCAATAGCTGGTAGCAACCACCTCTATTTGTTTTCTAGCATCGCATCAGGGCATGCTAATTTTTTAGAGAGGGGGAGGAATTGATACGCATGATGGATGTTTTCTATTTTCTTTCTCATTTAAGGCACACAATTGCAGTGTAGAAATTGATTTCCATAATATTTTTAAAACTATGAACTCAATTCTTGTGATTTTTGGAAAACACAGACGTGTCATTAATACAAACCCAGACAATTTCAAGATAAATTGGTTCATAAAATTTCGGAAATCATGCATTCTCGGCTACAGTCATTTTGTTTACTATCTCAGTCATGCATCAAAAGCAGTCACCGATTTTTGGATCATAGAGACATTCATATATTATAAACTTACTTGCAACATTTCAACAAAATGTGGTTTGTAGTTTTTGAGAAAATGGATAATGAAGTTTGCTGTTATCTATATCATATTTTGCTGCAACTTCATACATATAGTTGAATGTCGATATAAAAATTGTTATGCCTTCTATCAAAGATTTCTAAAATTAGTCATCATTAATTAAGGAAGAATTCATTTGTGCTATCCATTTCATAGCGACTGACACGCACGCATTTTTATGCTTGGTTAACATGGGTTTTTAATCTTTAGGTTGCATAGGGCATGCATTAGTTTGATTTTTTTGCATGAGGACATGTAACCTGTGAAGTGCGGGAGTATGTGGGCCGTTAAATATGCCATTATTATTATCACTTGTGAACGCTTATTCCACCCATTTCTACCATTTTTCATCACGTCATTTATTATAATTTATTATTTAAATCCATTTTATAATGATTTATGCTCTCATGAATGAATGTTATTTATTCTCCTTTATTTCTAATAAATTGATGATTATGAATGATTTTATCAATGAAAGTTTAATAAGTTGGTTATAACATTATTCACCATTTTTAGCCTCCAAGGTAATTTCCAGATTGAAGATTTGATCATTAAAAGTGCCAACTCAGAAATGCGCTGGAATAAGGAGTGATAGTTTTGCGGTTGAGATTCTGAGCAAATGAAGACGAATCTGGAAAATCCGGAACATGGGTTTTGTTCAGAACGGACCGAATTAACTTTATTCAAAGAACGGTTTGCCCAAATTCGGCCTGTGTTGAGAGATTCGCAGAGTTCTTTGAGCACGATTTTCTCAGATCTGTGGTTGCGGCCGTCCTCCAAATCTCAGCTAAAAAGCCAAATTCGACTTGCTGTTATTGAAAGATGGATGTAAATCTATTTTCTTGTTGATCAATTGGTTGGAAGAGATCCAATATTGTTATGGGAAGATTGTATTTACTATTCAATTTCTCCTCCTTCTGATTATAAAAGGAGAAGCACGTATTGTGTAGAGAGATGATTTGGAGATACGCTTTTATGTAATTTTCTGTTAAACATCAGTTCTGATTATTGAGTCTCGTGAGAACTGGTTCATTGTACTTCTGTCCGATGCATTAATATAAGCTTGGTGGTTCTCTCATCTCTGCGTCTGGATTAACTTAAGGCGGTGTTCCCTTGGAGGCTAAGGGCCCGGCCCCAGAGGACACTTGCTTCTGTATCACTACGATTTGATTTCTGCGTGGTTTGTTTATCGTTGTTATTTGGTAATCTGATATGCTTTATAAGTTGATATTACATGCTCTGTTAAGATTAAATCATTGAGGTTTTTACAGATAGAATCGTGTATTGACTCTGCATCAAGTTGTTAATCCTTTCAGAGTTAATTGCATGTTGTTAAGTCTTAACTGAATATTCTTACTGTTCTGTTACAGAGCTTTTATACTGAACGTGTTATAGATTCATTTGAAGTAGTGTTTCTCATAATTGTTGGATCTATAAACAATGCTGTTCTACTTTGAAACGCAGTCGCATTATTTCTAACTAAGATTGATAATTGGATCAGATTACTATTAATGTGTGCCGTGTGTTAAGTCATTGTGTATTTGTATTTGGCTTTCCAGCATTGTTTCCTATCATCTCATTAATCAATGCTGTTCTATTTCCTTGTGCTGTTCGATTTATTCTTAGAGTAAAGATTGCTATTAATTTGGCTTTGCTGTTGTTCATTTCCATTAATTAGAGTTTGCTGTCCAGATTCTTTTAATTACAGTTTGCTGCCCATTTACTTTGTTGTTCTATTTTGCTATCTGCCGTTCCATTTACTCGCATTTTTTGTTTTGGTGTGAGAGACGATCTAAGGCTGTAGTGAGCCTCGGCATTCACTGTCTAGCTCCCAGACCCGTGGTCTATGCTCTAATTTCCTTTCCATCAGTTTCCAAAGGGATGGGCTATTGTTGTCAAACCCTTGACTGATACGTTGCTTATTTTTTCGAATGAATGATTTAGTTTAGAACATTTCAGTTTCTTGCTGTTCCAATTAGATTTTATTTCCAGCTTTCATTTACTTTTGGATTTTGAGCACTATACTGCAAAACATTACTCTTGAGTAAATAGCCGCCTCAGACTGAGTACACTCTTGAGATAAAAAGTCATCCCTGGGTTGATAATTAATGTGAAGGTAATTAGGAGTTAAAAAGACCCTTTTTATCGCTCTACAGATTCATCCTTAGAAAAATCCTTCCTAGATTTGATGAAGTTCTCTTTCTCCTTTTTCAGGTCCAGTCTCTCCTTATTGTTAGAGGATTTTCTGATTAGTTGTGCGGCTACAACTTTTTCCACAACTCCTCCAGTGGAAACGCTACTGCGTGTAATTACATTGACACTGGGCCCATCATCGTGCAGTTCCACCTTAACCTGTTGTACATTTTGTGTTTGTGTCTATTGTTTCTCCTGCATCTTTGCTATAAAAACAAGACAATATTCAATTACATGATCGAATTGTCTGCAATACTTGTAGGATTGGTGCACAGGATTTAGTTAGTCTCTTGCATAATTTCCAACATCCTCATAGTTGTAGCGAATCAGTTTCCCTCTCCCTAGACCTACACCTCCACCTCTCCCTCCTCCTCTTCCTCTTCCAGGGGATCCTCCTTGCCTAGAGGGAGAGATTGGTGATGAAGGGTCAACTTGCACCCTATATATTTTCTCCCTATCTATCATCAGGTCGAATGTTCAACAATTATGCTCATCGTGACCCACTGACGAGCAGAATTTGCACCACTATTTCTTTAGTTCTGGGACGTAGGCACCTAATCGTGGGCAGTGGTCTATATCATGTATTCTTGCTACCTGATAGTTACCACACCATAGCATGGGGGTACTTGGTCCAACCATGTATCTAGGGTCCAATGGACTTGGTCCCCTAGCCTGTATATAATCTGACAGCAGAGGGAACTGATCCTTAGTGTGGCCTGATACCCTGCAACATATGCACCATACATCTGTGCTAGCTTCTTTACCCCATTCCCTTCGAAAATTTTAAATTTCTAAGTGCATCGCCTCTAGTTGGCTTTGGATATGCAGTGCCTCAAATTTAGCATCGTCCCTTCGCGCAGCGTCTAGCTTCATGGCAATCTCCAAGGCCTCTTCCTGTGAATCAATATTCTGCTGACCCAGAGGTCTGCACAGATGTGGTAATAGCATGGCGATAAACCAATCCTTATGACGTTTGTCCTCATAGAAAAATCCTCCATCACTGATGAAGTTTTGCAGCTATTGGTCATATTCCCAAAAGACTCCATAGGTCCCTGCTTAATATCTTTCAACTCTACTACGCATTGAGAATAGGACTTAGGATTTTAGAACTGCTAATTTAGGGCATCCTTAATGTCCTGTATTGTAGGATTCACATGCTGACCAATGTATCCCATGAACTAATCTAGAGCCCGCCCTTCAAAGGCTATTGATAGCTGCACTCTTTTTACAACATCATTATTAACATTCTACGCGGTCCATACTGAATATGCCACGAGCCAAAATTGATCCATATCATCATCCCCTGCACCATTAAAGGTGGGTAACTCATATGTGTAGCCATATCGTTTGCAGACAGTGGCGGAGGTGGGGTAGGATAATTATTACCTTTGCGTGAGTTTAATGGTGGCCTAGTCGAGGGTCTGGTTTCTGCGTGCGCATCCCCTCCTCTATTTAGATTAGGTGGATCCCTTAGAGGACTATACACTGATCTATCCCCTTCTTGATTTCCCAGTATTATTTACCATCTTGTGTCATGCTTCTGCTCTGATCGGAGGTCATTCACTCAGTGTGAATGCACAAGACACCCTTTTCACACAATAACATCTTAAGCAGTAGCAAATTTTTTTGCAAGAACTTACCCCTAGATCCCTTGAAAAACCTTCACTCTACTTCAGAATAGGATACAAACTGATCGACTGCAAACTTAGTTACAAATCCACCCAAAACACTATCAACCTAGTGATCCACAGTCGGGGTGATATTGTTATCAGTATTCCCCAACTGTTGGATCAACTCAGGGGGGGTCCACTGTTTGACCTAATCATCTTTATAGTAGGTTTGGAATTCCGCTAACCTTTCTAGCCACTCCTATATTTTCTGTGCGAAGGTTACAAAGAAAATCTCATGTATCTCTGTAAAAATATACTTATTCTTCCATTGTTCTGGAGATAGCCTCTTGCTTTTGTTTTCTTTTAGGGAAAAATCCTGAATATTCTTTTCAAATTAGTCCTCAAGTTCAGGCTTCAATGGCTGCCAATGAACTCATGGAATTACCCAATCTCTCTCTCAAAATGTTCCCTGTCCCAGCAATAGAACCATTTGTTGGTTTGAGGGGTCGTGACCCATGTTTATATTTAAGGTTTACCAACCAACCCCTGTACTAATGGCCCTTTTGGAAATGGCCTACTTGCGTAGGTCAAGCTCTCACCTAAAGTAGTATGGGAGGGTGCTAGAACCAGGTTTCCACGCCATGAGAGAGAGAAAGTTAATTAAAGTGGGTCCCTTCAGTTCTAACAAGCCTGCGCTAGAGAAGCCCTAACCCAAAAACCCTTGACAATATATTGGTCAAAATAACTCAAGCGAAGCTCATAAACCACAAGTTAACCAATAATTAGAGGTAATAAGGTAAAACACAACCATATATAAGCATTCATGATCCTTTCTAAGCTTCACATACACGTGTGCACCAATTAATTACCAGTATTCAATAAATAGACATAACCTTAGAAATCATAGATAGCGTAGCCAGTAACATAACACATAAATACTCATATATTAGAAAAATAGTCTTCTCATTCATTAATATTCAGATTCTACTTATAGAATCTCTTTACCAGCCAATGCACACAGCCAGCGAGGTCTGCAAATAGCAGGAATTAGGGTCTCCTTGCACACAGCGAGCAGGAGCCCTTACCCAGACACACCACACAACAGATACCACTGATCCAATATTTTTATCTATACTTAATCCAAACTTAACTTCTTCTAGACTCGATTTATCCATCTATTGAGATCATATTAGCCTGCACTACTCTATTAGCCCGCACTACCCTTGTTCTACCCTTTGGCGGACCCTTGGTCTATCCTTTGACCCATTACACTTCATTGGATTCTTTCACCTGCCCCAAATCCCCTATGCTAGACTAAAATATAACAAAATATTACAAAATTGCAACAAAATTTCGGTTAGGGGACCCTGCTCCAAAATATTTCTTTTGCACTCCTTAAATCCATCCCCCATGCGAAGGACCAGTGGGAAACCGACTGTGACAAGAGGGAAAAGCGTGAACCCTCATTATTTTCAGCGGGGTCTGAAAACAGTAGGAATTAGGGTCTCCTTGCACATAGCGAGTAGGAGCCCTTACCCAAACACACCACACAATAGATACCACTGATCCAATATTCGTATCCAGACTTTATCCAAACTTAACTTCTTCTAGACTCGATTTATCCATCTATTGAGATCATATTAGCCTGCAATACTCTATGGTCCACAAACAGTGGTTTGCAGACCTTTGGTATACCCTTTGGTGGACCCTTCATCTATCCTTTGACCCATTACAATTAATTAGGGGCTTTCACCCACCCCAAAGCCCCTTTGCTATACTAAACTATTACAAAATATTACAAAATTGTAGCAAAATTGTAGTTAGGGGACCTTGCTCCAAAATATTTCTTTTTCACTCCTTAAAGCCATCCCCCATGTGAAGGACTAGTGGGAAACTGACTATGAGAAGAGCGACAAGTGTGAACCCTCATTATTTTCAGCCACACCCACTTGGAATTCTTTCCGGGGTTCGATCAAGGAGAAGTATTACCCTATCGGGTGATATGAGGATAAACACATAAAGTGGACCACATTGCGGCAGAGAAGGGACCAAGACATGCCAAAGTTCACAAATATTTTTCATACCCTACACATGAAGTTGGGTATTAAGGATTATGAGTTACATTTGGTACTGAAGTACCGTAACTATCTATAGAATCTCCTCACTTGGCGTTGCCTATCGATATGTTGTCAAGATCGAGTAGAAAATTAAACCAAAGAAGCGAGACTTGGGATCTATGAATCTGATGCAAGGAAAGGTGCCCCCGAACCACAGAAAAAAGGACATAGCCAAGGTAGGGTGACCTATGACATTTTGTTATGATAACCCTCATCTTACAAGGTTCGGCAAAAAGATAGCTTGAGGTAAGCAATGAAATAACCTTGGGAAGTGTAAGCAGACCAAATAGATATGAGGGAAGTATAAAAACCCTCCCCTCATAGAAAAAATGCGGGAAAAGGAGTAAATGGGGTGTTATAGTTAAGCAAAGAGGCCGCGGGCAATACATGGGACAGTCCAAGTATCGCTGCCACGTGGAGGGATTCTGGGGGTACTACGGATGATATAAGGAGGACAGAGCTATACCCCTCGGAATGCATGACATCACAGGTTGGTGGGGGGAGGCTCTAATCATTCCGTGGGGTGGTGGTGCATCACGAGGGGATTTCACAGGTTCTCGTTAGAACTATTCAGTGGGCCCCTCAAGGCTAATAGGTGGCGCAAGTAAAAGCAAAGGTAAGGTAAATTAGGAAAGCCAGTACATGACCAGTACCAGTATTTAACCCGGTGTGTGGCTCACACCTACTTGGCTCCTGGTAGCCAACAACCTAATGCTACGTGCCTCATTGTCGATGTCCTTATGACGTCAGCCCTCCAAGTTGTTACCCGAGCCTTATTTTTCATAAATCTATGGCCTATCTAACCCTGTATTACGCCCATTTTTCATAAAAATCTAAACAGTTAAGCTTGGACTACAGCACCAGGTCACTTTCAACCCCCGCGTCTCTTTCTCTCTTGGGTTTTCCTCACTGGTTACAGGTATTTTGTAATTCCAGCATCTTACAGCTTTCCTTCCACTTTAATTTTCAAAATGGTCATCGTGAGAGTCAAGTACAAAAAGTCTGAACCTGAAACCCCTCAAGCCTACGAAGTTAGGACCATCCCTGGACCTGAGCCTCTCATTGACACACAGGCTCATATCTGCGACCCGGAGTACCTTTTCAGTGTCTCTCCTGCTAGACCCAACCTGTTAGAAAGTCATGTGAAAGGCCAAGATCGGTTCAGAGTTGTTCGGTCTGGCCTTTATTACCAAATTGTTCTTCCCACATTTCCAATCACCGAGCTCATATGTTGGCTCAGAGATGCCTACAAAGAATGTAAAGATGTATTTCTTTCGGCTCAGGGAAATAAGGTTTTCCGTATATCCCCTGAGCTCATTAAAGAAGCCCTCCATTTTCCTCACAGCCAAGAGTATGTCGAGTTCATAGAGTTGTCCCTATCTCGTTAGTTTTCCAAATTACCCTAGAAACAACAGAATGAATTCCTCTCTTCCATCGTAGAGTCTCGTCTCACATCTATCCCGTATTAGGATATGGTGCCCTTGACCGCATTCATAGAAAACCTCCAGCCTATTCTCGCATTCATCTTAGGGTTGCTAGGTCTCAGAGAGGTCAAGAGGGTGTCAAAATAATCCATAGCCCTCCTTTGGCTCATGTCCTATTCGGGTGTCATTTTGGATATCCCCAATTTCTTGGCCTTGGCCATTCAAACCCAATTTCAAGAACTACCCTCTTCGGGGGATTTCCGTTTCTATTCACTTGTGTTTTACCTCTTTCTGTTTGATCACGTGAACAAGTTAGAAGCTTTGGGCCTTGACAAAATCTCAAGAACGAACAGCCAGCCAAGAACTGTATTTGAGTGGAATGTCTCAGTACGTCAGCAGCCTAACAGAAGGGGTCACTCAAGGTTTTTGAATGAGTTCATGACCATTGCCTACACCATACTTCACGACAGCCCCTCGCCCAGGATTTTTCTTGAGCAGAAGGATTGCATGTATTTTGGTGATGAGGAGATCATAGGGGACTGGTACTTGTTTGACGACTACACTGAGATCAGAGTCTATGGTGCTGATGTACCCCCCTATCACTTGTCATTGTTCCCTACTATGCGAGTTTTTGCCCTTGAATACATACGTCAAACCCTGAAAGCAGACCAGTTCCACTTCATCCCCATGAAGAAAGGATACATCCTCAAGCTCTCGACCACCATAGGCCCTTTTACCGTAAAATCAAGACAAGCCCTCTCCACAGTGGAGAGGCTACTTCAAGAGATGGATTTAGTGCTGGGGAAAGTTTGGCCCTATGACCTGAAAGGAATCCTCTCAAATAGGAAAAGGAAGATTAGGTCCACTGCATATGTGCATGAGACTAGGCCCTTCATTGAATGGAGAGCTAACCTTGACACATGGACTTTGGCTTCACAGATGGAGGCCGAATCTTTGGCTGCAGAAGGAAGGGACGACACTACTTCAGTGGGTACAGGAAGGAAAGGGTAGACTGACGAGGCTGATTTTTCAGAAGAACCAGAAGGCTTGGATACAGGGGAGGGGTCCCATCCCTCCAAGAAGCATAGAATTGATGATGTGGAGATTATCTGGGATGAGCCACCGCAAGAGGAGCTAATCCGATACGGGGAGCCTGACAAGAGAAAGGGCGGTTTCAGGGTAAATTATGATGGTGCTTCCTCTTCATAACTCTCTAGGATATCACATGCCATTTCAGTAAATAGATCCGAATTAAGGGAAGAAATTGGAAACATAAACCAGACAGTAAGGGAAAAACTCAAAGAAAAATTGGCCGGGTTCGTGGATAAATATCATACTTGGCACACCTCAGAGCTGGATATGGATAAATAACAGTTGATAATAGCTATCATGGAGGTAGTGCTAGACCCCGTTGTTGATGGAGTCATCTACCGAGCTTTGGAGGTTGTTGTGAATCTATCAAAGGTCCCTTTAATTGACAAACTTGGCCTTCACCAATGTATCAGTGATATGCTAAGGGACGAGGTTGTGAAGCTTGCGCTTGCACTAAGGAAGCTAGAAGACAAATACAAAGAGGTATTAGAGAATCAAAAGAAATAAAGGGGTAGTGCCAGGGGCATCAACAACAACCTGCACAATCTCAGAAGGATAATGAGTGAAAAAGGAAGTGACAAAGAAGGAATCTGGAAGAAAATCATCCTGGATTTAGAGGTCGAGAACTCAGAGTTGAGGAGGAGACTCAACATCTGCCGCGGGGAATATATACAACCTGAGAAATTAGCCTAGGCGGAAAGAGAGAAATCGGCCCTTACTAATACCATTGCTCGGGAAAGGGATGAGAATGCGAAAACAGTTGCAGAAATGGTTGCCCTGAGACAGAGATTGGCTGAATTGCAAGGGAAATGGGACACACACATCTGCGTGACTCCAACTTCCGATACACCAAGTGCCACTCTAGCACAGTTAACCAAGGCTCTATCAAACCTACAAGTCTCAGAAAATTAAGCCCATACAGCACAACAGAAAGTTTAGGAGTTGGTAGCTAGGTTGGAACAAAATGATAAGGTAATAGTGGCCCTGCAAGAAGAGGTGGAAGGAGCGAAAAGGGAGAAGTTGCAGCCAAAAAAGGTAATCAAGGATTTGAACAATCGAATGAAAGGAAACGCAACCCTCCTAGAAGCTAGGTGCCTCATCTGGACCGACATCATATCAGAGGTAAGGAAACATTGGAAGTATATTATGTTAGTGGATGATAAAAATATTGCTCTCTGATTATTCAAAGGGAAGTTGCAGGAAAGACAAGCGGAAGCTGAGGCGAAGGCGGTTATGGCCAAGAAGTATATCACCTACCTAAATGGATTGGACTCTGAAGAGTTGGCTATCCAAGGGATTGAATATAGTTTCAGGGGAGTGATGGAAATCAGAAGGGTAATTGAGAAAGAGACCGAGCGTGTAAATTGATTGAGTGTTTTAGAACAGGTTGCCAAGGGAGTGGAGAAGTTTGAGCAAGAGTGGGATGAGCTGGTGAAAGTAGGTCTCCCATCATGCTAGGAGCCTGCAACGGCCACGTTTTCAAGTCTAAATGATTATGAAGAGAAGCTAATATTTGTTATGAATCAGACCAATATTCCCTATGAGAAAACCACTCGCCTAAAAGTTGAAACCATAATTGCTGCCCTAGGCAAGGAGGTTTCCCTTCTCTGTTAGATCAAACAGCGCTTGGCCGTCCACGTGGATTTCTCAGAATTGACTGATATATAGGCCTTAGTGGATATTTTTTACACTATGCCCCTGCCAGGGGTGACCATATGGCAGAAATGCAGTGAGTATGTAAATGTACCAGTCGCCACACCGTCCCTCTAGTCCCCGCCTCCTTAGAAGCATAAAGTTGGCTCGTCCATGTCATTGGTGCTTCCAACTCAATCAGTAGCTCCTATGCCCCATTTCTCCAAAAAAATATGCTCATGATCTGGCCCTAGTGGCCTTTTTACTTGTTATTTTTACTTTGTAATATCGGGTGAGATATTCATTTCACATATGCATTTTATTTTCTGTTTAAGTTGTTTTGTTTTCGGTTGGCGCCTTTGTTAAGGCCATTACAAAGATGATGAGAGGTGTCTTTCCTCATCATCAATTTTTAATTTGATAGAGACAAGCAACAGATAATATATTTCTGTAAACAAATGCTGGTCTAAAAATATCTTTTGCAAACAGTCAGCAGGGGATTATAAAAGAAAGAACCTAAGTTTATCCAATGGTTCTAGATTTTCCAGAACAGAGACTATTAGTCATAAATTCTCCTTTTTGTAAATTTTTAAGGATTTCTCATAGTGTATGTTGAAGAATCCCATTGGGAAATAAAAGTGTATTGTTTTATTGTGAGATGGATTCCTGGTGAGATCGGTCACAGTTTGTATTCTCTCAGTTATACTCTAATACAAATGTTTTTTTGGAATTTCATCACTCTCTTTATATTATAAGCTATCAGAATGTGAGCACTTGATTAACTAGGTGTGAATTTATCTGTCAAAGGATACTCATGTCTATTGGTCTATGGAATTTTAAATATGGCTTGAAGCTTTGATATTATGTTCATATGTTATATCTCATTTACTTGCCTTTCTTCTGATATTAGCTCGTGATAGATTCTTATATGATAATAAGCCTATTTGTAGTAAATACTCTCTTCATTTGCTACTGTTGTTACCACACTTCTCATTTTGATAACTGTGCACTGTGTTTCATGTTCGGCCCTCCTCACAGCTGTTTAAATCTTGATCCATCTTCGATAATGTGCTTATAGACCCTTATTATTTTTCTATTGCATACTTTTTCTGTTTTATCTCTGTTCCTAATATCTCAGTCCCACCTTATGAAGTTAAAAAAAACAATTCTGAACAAGAGGTTTAACATTCCTTACCATAGAAAGTTCCTCCGAACCTTCTTAATTTTAAGATGTCATAGGCATTGGTCCTTTGCAACTCCGGGGTGTGTCTAGAAGCTACAACATATTTTTGGCGTCGTTTCCAGGGACAAATTTGAATATCTTATCCCTGGGTACGACAAGAGCATTCACCCTTCAAAATTAGGTGAGCATGAAGGGTTGAGAGTTGTATATCCCTCACCTTAGCAACTCCACTACCCTTTGAAGTATAAAATCCATTTGCAGTCTTGGCTTATCAAAAGCCCCACTTAAGGTCAGATACCTCTCAGTTGAAAACGCCTTCCGTAACTGACCTAGAAGAGATATTATTTAAAATAATCTAGAAATAAAAGCAAGCCGCTCATACTGACATACCCCGATTCTCTCTCGAAGACTCCCTGTCTTCCTCACAACAAGCTCAAGCACAAGGCCCTGGTTCCACTACGAGAGTCCTTGAATACCTACCAAATAATCCTTTCCTTGAGAAATAAGAGGTAAAAGATGAAGCTGAGTCAATATATATTTTGATATTTGTCTTACATCCCACTTCGGAAGCTAAAGAGATAAAACAGGTAACCATCTCTCAGATTTCATTTGTTCAAGCAAATCCACACACTTCCATTCAGTTTACCCCCATTACCATTCAACCAAATCTTCCTCTTGCTCCACCCCCTCCCATGGTGGTTCCTGGCTTTTTTTTTAAATAAATATTCCCCCATGGCATTACCTCAAATTCTAAATGACATGCCTCAAGACTACATGAAGCTCTTACCCCGGTTCACTGGAGAAGAGAGTAGTGCTGCGAAAAATCATCTGGAAGACTTTTGCGCTTTCGCAGAGAATTTTAATGTCAAAAATTTGGACATGGTACTGAGATTATTTGTTCAATCTCTAGATGGAGAAGCCCGGAAGTGGTTCAAGACTCTTGGAGATCACTCCATCACTAATTGGGAGGAAATGGAAAATTCTTTCACCAGAAAGTGAGGTGAAAAAAGAGACCATGGCTATTGCCTCACAGAGTTCAATGCACCAAAGAAAAAACATAATAAAGATTTGGGTGAGTTCATAAAGAGATTTAACAAACTACACACCAACTTTTCGGCTGATATGAAACCCCCCCAGATGGATGCTAAGGTAGTGTTCGTTGGAGCATTTGAATCTGAGTTCGGTTTCACTCTCAGGGAGAGGAAATCAATTTCTATGGATCAAGCTTAGACCGATGCACTAGAGGTAGAGGCTAACTTTGCTTCTACAGGGAAATCAAAAGGAAAATTGGATCACCATTTTAGGCGAAGGGGTAAGGAAGAAGCCTCTTCTTCTAACCAAGATAGGGAGGTTTCAGATTACAATATTGAAGAAATGAATAAAATGATTAAGAATATGTCAAGTAAATTGGTGAAACTAGAGTTAGAAGCAAAGAACACCTCATCCTGGCCATCTCAGACCGCCCCTAACCGAGGATATAATCCACAATACCGAAAGCCACCGCTATAGATATTGCAGAGAGAGAAAAAAGAGCAACAATAACACATACAACCCCCTCTTTATCTGGAAGGGAAAATGGAAGGCCCTATTGAGGATGTTCCTGATGGAAAAAATGACCAATACCTCGCATATTCAGAGGGAGGGGAAGTTGAGTTTTCTATGCCAGAATAAGAGGAGGAGGATACGACAAACCTTACTGCTGATCTTGATATTAATGACTATTGTAGGGAGTTCATGGATTTCATGCAAGCCAAATTCCACAAGAAGTATGACCTTTGGTCTTCCAGGAAGAGGACACGTACTCAAGATCAAGAGGAAGAGTCACCTTCCAAGGAGTCGACTCTCCCAAAGACTGATAAAAAAGATAAAAAACCTGTCGAAGAACCTTCAAGACAAAAAGGTACTCCTGCATCATCATCCAAGTCTGTACCCGACCCTCTTGCTCACACTAAATTTATTTCTACTGACGAAAAACCCTTTATCCTCATCAATTAATCGAAAGAAACCTTAGTAGAAAAGGGGCCCACTATGTTTAACCTCCAAAAAGAGCTAGAGAAAGTTAAAATCCCTATTCCTTTAGTTGAACTCCTAAAACAACCTTCGTATAAGGCTCAAGTCTCTCAGTTCATGCTTCCTCATGGGGTAACTTCACCCCCAGATTCTCTTAACCTTCAAGAAGAAAGGCCCATGGTAGTTTTTGGCCCCCATGTAGAAGAGTTAGACTCTGCAACCCCACCCTTTTACATCTCACTAGTCATCCATGATTTTTTGTTACATAATTGTATGTTGGACTTGAGTGCTTCACATAATTTGTTACCTCTTTCAGTCACGGAACAACTAGGATTGCAGATCATTCTGTAATATTCTAAATTTTGTGGAATATTAATTTTTGCCATTTTCACCTAGGAGATGAATAAAATGGGTAGGATACCCATTCATTTCATGAGTAGGGAATAAAAAATCCTCTTAGTGTGAAAGAGGATCACTTATAGAGCAGGATTTCACACCTCCATGTGTGAAAAGAGACTTTTCTAGGAGGACTAGGTCAAGTTTGACCAAGTCAAACTGCGCAGTGGTAGGAGGTGGAAGGCATCTTGTGGGACGACACATTGAAAGAGGAGGGAAGCTTCTAGATGAAGTAAACCCTAATGAGTGGGGTCCATGGAGAGGGAGCTCACATTTTTTGAAAGGAGGAAAAGGCAGCCATTGTTTCTGACGTTGAGTACTATTCATCTTTGGTCCTTTGGACTTGCTTCACTCTCTTTCTGTTTAGCAAGAATTGCCGAGGGAATTATTGTTTAGGATTTCCTCTCCTTCTTGAGTAGCTCTTGGAGGATTTCACTCCATTCCCCATATTTATACATTGAGGTCAAGCCTCATCCTTCTTCATCATCGCAGTTTCAGCTGGAGATTGTGCAGTGTTGTTGGGTGTTGCTGAGGAGGTTTTCTACAACACCATCCTTGGCTAGTTTCTCAGAGGAGGGATATTCCATCCCTTTGGGAGATCAATAAAGGGGGTTCATGAGCTTATTCCACCATCTTTGGCACCAGGCCAACCACTTTCCATCATATGCAACACATTCCCTCTCTTAGATAGCGTTATTCTTGGAGAATAGTTGCTGTGAGGGATTAGCAGATACCTTGGAGGGTGAGATCTTTGGTGAAGAGATCAACCTTTCAATTTAGATTTACATTGGAGGAGGGTTCTTCATTTGATGTAGCCATTTCAGCCTTCTCCATCTATTTCCATTTCTTGAGTTGCTACTGCTACCCAACAACTTCGGCATTTCTACAGGAATGCCATTTTGCTTGTATTTCAGCCAATCCTTCTAGAGGATTGATTTATTGTATTTTCAGGGGTTGAGATCATGCTCCCCCATTTTATTTGAGATTCATATTTTCATATCTTTGTATCATTATCATTTATGCAGCAGTGCCTTTATAAACTGCGCAGTCATAGCCTAGGGCATATTTCATACAACAGTGTTCTTCATATTTATCATGCATGTAATGAGAGGCTTGTAATTTACTGGTTGAATTAATGAGTCCTCAAGTTATTGCATCCTTTTTACTGTTGTCATCATATATTTTTACTATTTACATATTCTCATAAGCAAGCTCAGAAAAATAATGCAGATAATCCATTGTATGTTCATAAATTGTTGCAGCCCCATTCTTTGGGCAATTTCTGAAGGGAACTAGGTGTTTGACCACCCTAGAAGGATTTCCTTGGTCCCAACACTTGGATTTCAGTATTGGACACATTTTTCTAAGGGATCCAAGTATTGGTATCAAATCATGCTGCCTACTTTTCTGGAAAAAGAATTTTCCAGCCATGGACTGTTAGCTATTCCTAAAAAGGAATATTACAGTGGAATCAGAGCACATTTCTTGGCTCAGCCTGTGGCTTTCAAGCCAAAGAAAGAAGAAGAAGAAGATGATGAATAAGATGAGATTGATATCATCTATTTTCAGAACAAATAAGAGACTCTCCAAGGAGGATAAGCAAAGAGAAGAAGAGGAAGGCCCATGCACTTCCTATTCTCAAAAAGAAAGAAAGCATGAGAGATGCTTGGATCATCAAGTTCTAGATCAATACCTAAGTAAGTATAAATCCCATTCTGCAGCATTCATGGGAGCTAAAATGTTCCCACAGTTTATTCAGAAGAAGGAGGAGAGAAGTCCCTATGGAAAAAGAGAAATCAAAGGCAATATTTTTCTATTGTCTACATTTGATGGGAACACTTCAGCTAGAGCTTGGGTGAAAAAACTAGAGGCATTTTTCTTGCTACATCCAGTGGTAGGGAAAGAAGTAGTGGAGATTGGAGCACTGCACATGGAGGATGAAGCCTTTGTTTGGTGTTTCAAACCCTTGGTCCATTCAAAGGTGAGCTCTTTGTAGAATTTACTCAAGGGTTAATCAAGACCTTTGATGGATAAAGATCACAGGAGGAAGGGCTCACACCACCATGGGAGGAGGATTGCACCAACACTGCTACAGCTTTGGAGGAGTTGCCTTCTACATCTATAGATGAGGCAGCCATTGCATTGGAGGAGACAACTACTGCATCCACATAAGAAGATCCCAAGATCCACCAAGGTATGAGTGTAGTTCCACTTTTCATTTCAGCAAACAATTTAAGAGAATGTGGAAACTCACATGTAGAGGTCCAAGGATCTACACACTTTGCTATTTTAGAGCACCATGATTGCACTGCGCTATGCAGTGGGTTCAAAGAGGAGATGGACCCTCATCCTCATGCACTATTGATGAGTCTCATTCAGCCCTTGAGGTTGGGATGTGAACCATTGGAGGATGAAACAAACCATGGCACCTTCATGATAAACAAGGGAACAAATGTTAAAATGGAGGTTGAGACAGCTGCTACTCTATGGGAGGAATTGGCAGCTAAAAATTGATGGAGAGGAGAGGTTAAATCCATCATATTTGAATCCTCATGGATTTGATACAGTCATGGGTGAGAGGTCTCCAAGGAGATGCATTCCAATCTTCCATGGAATGAAAGAGAGGTGATTTGGTTTGGGAGGATGATAGCCCTCATGGGAGGAGTACCAAAGGAGGAAGAAGGAGAAGACATCCATAAGGAGCCGAGTGGGTGTGGATGAGGAGAAAGAGGCTGATTTTCCACTTGAAAATATATGATACTGAGTAGCAAGAGGCTGATTTTCCACTTGCAAATATATGATACCGAGTAGCAAGAGGCTTGTCTGCATTGGCTCCTCTTGAAGGAGTTTGGCCATTACTTGGTGTATCCTCTTTTCAGGAGGATGGGAGTGGAGAAGAGGTGGCAGGATGTTTAAATCGTTGAGCAGTAGAGAGTATGGATACATGGAGATGATATGGTATATATATCAGTCATGATACCTTCATCACATGAGTTACATGATGTGAGCATGAGGAGGCAACAAGCACTTGGATTACTTGAACTATCTTGGAGAGAGCACAAGCAGATTTGCTCTCATATGATGTATGGTGTTGCAAGAGTAGAGGAGGGCACTCTCATAATGCAAAGGGATTACTCCTTGGCTTGGAATGATCAGGAGTTATTTCCATCTTGGGAGAAGCTTCATATCTGCAGCAGCATCACCAGAGGTGTTCTTGACAAGGAGCATGTCAAGAGACAAAGATTGGCATGGACAAGAGCCTTTTGCATGAGCTCACAACGCTGACACTTGGGAGCAGGGTCACATACATAGATCCATCTATCATCTTACTTCCAGCTTATGGTAAGAGCCTTGTGTTTACATTTTCTTATTTACATACTCTTACCATTATGTTGCAGTGCATGGCTCCTCAAAGGGGCAGATTTTTCATGTTGCTCCATGAGCAAAGTTGGGCCAAACCATATGATGGAGATAGCCATATTTTACATGGCCTTGGGAAAATGTTTTTCCATTCTACACATGTTCATCTAGTTCATATGATTAGCATTGTATTTCAAAACACTTTTCCTTGTACATTTCTAAAGCAGCAGTTTGTAAAATTGCGTTATGCACCCTTGGGATACTTTTGGTACTTTCCAACACCATATGAAACCATTAGTAATACCCCTATTTTATTGTTGATAATGATTCTATTTGCTGTTATTTCTCATATTTTTATTGGAAGCATGATTAGAATATTGACACATGAATTTGGTGTGTTCTTGAGGGAATATGATTCCCACAGTTTATGCATGGCATGTTCTAAGGGCAACATGAGGAGAGACATGTCCACCACTGCCACTTATTTGCCTTATTTTGAGGTGGGCCATGAGTTTTATGATGATATCCATCCATTTTATATATATGGGCATGTATTTGATCTTGTATTACTGATTCACTCATCTATTTACTACTCAGTAGTAGAGGTGATATTTTTTGTATAGTACTTGCCATGTTATTTTCTGCAGTTGTAGTGGATGAGGTTGCGTTGTAGCCCTATGAGACATTGTTTGTACCTTGCTGCACATGGTATAACATAAAAAAACATGTCATTGGGTTATTATATGATGATCATGTCCTACTCATCATGGATGAAATGTCTTGGGCCAGCCGGATTATCATTGATGGAGGAGAGATCCTTGGAGGATTTCTCTTCATTTTGCCACTTGAGGGAAATGTTTTTGCAGCCCATGATCAGCACACACTCTAAAATTATCAAAAGTGGAGAGAAGGACAGCATGGGGCAAGCTATGAGACTTTCCATATTCAGATTTGCATCCCACCTTCATTTCCGGAGCTCAAGATGGAGGGAGATTTCTATGAGTTGCCATGTTGGGAGGCAGCTTATGTTGTATGGATGATTTCTTGGGGATGGGATATTCATATGGGGATGATGAGTCCCATTATATTTCATATCTAATTCCTCAAGGAGGCCCTTAGACAGCCCATTTTCTCCTTCATGGATATTTGTTTCTACATGATACCTATTTGGGGATGTTCACCAAAAGGCTAGATTACATATGATGGAGGGACAAGTTGGACACTTGATTGATGATATAGCATCCTTTTCTTGGAGAATTTTATCATGCATGGGTGCTACAGGAAAAGCAAGGGGAAATAAATTAGTCTATTCTTGTACTTTCTTGAGGACAAGCAATCTTTGAGAGGGGAGGACTGTAATATTCCAAATTTTGTGGAATATTAATTTTTTCCATTTTCACCTAGGAGATGAATAAAATTGGTAGGATACCCATTAATTTCATGAGTGGGGAATAAAAAATCCTCTTAGTGTGAAATAGGATCACTTATAGAGCTGGATTTCATACCTCCATGTGTCAAAAGAGACTTTTCTAGGAGGTCTAGGTCAAGTTTGACCAAGTCAAACTGCGTAGTGGTAAGAGTTGGAAGGCATCTTGTGGGATAGCACAATGAAAGAGGAGGGAAGCTTCTAGAGGAAGGAAACCCTAATGGGTGGGGTCCATGGAGAGAGAGATCGCATTGTTTAAAGGAGGACAAGGCAACCATTGTTTCTGATGTTGAGTATTATTCATTTTTGGTCCTTTGGACTTGCTACACTCTCTTGCTGTTTAGCAAGAATTGCTGAGGGAATTCATGTTTAGGATTTCCTCTCCTTCTTGAGTAGATCTTGGAGGATTGCACTCCATTCTCCATATTCAGACATTCAGTTCAAGCCTCATCCTTTTTCATCAGTGTAGTTTCAGTTGGAGATTGTGCAGTGTTGCTGGGTGTTGCTGGGGAGGTTTTCTACAACACCATCCTTGGCTAGTTTATCAGAGGAGGGAGCTTCCATCCCTTTGGGAGATCAGTAAAGGGGGTTCATGAGCTTATTCCACCATATTTGGCACTAGGCAACCACTTGCCATCATATGCAACACAGTCCCTCTCTTAGACAACGTTATTATTGGAGAGTAGTTACTGTGAGGGATTAGCAAATACCTTGAAGGGTGAGATCTTTGGTGAAGGGTTAAGCCTTTCAATTTAGATTTCCATTGGAGGAGGGTTATTAATTTGATGCAGCCATTTTAGCCTTCTCCATCTATTTCTAGCTCTTGAGTTGCTGCTGCTACCCAACAACTCCGATATTTCTGTAGGAATGCCATTTTTCTTGTATTTCAGCCAATCCTTCTAGAGCCCATCACTTTATTTGAGCTTCATATTTTCATATATTTGTATCATTATGATTTATGCATCAGTGCCTTTTTAAACTGCGTAGTCATAGCCTAGGGAATATTTCATACATCAGTGTTCTTCATAGTTATCATGCATGTAATGAGAGGCTTGTATTGTATTGGTTGAATGGCTGAGTCCTGAAGTTGTTGCATCCCTTTTACTACTATAATCACATATTTTGACTATTTGCATCTTCTCATAAGCAAGATCAAAAAAATAATGTAGAGAATCTATTCTATGTTCATAAATTGTTGATGCCCCATTCTTTGGGTAATTTCTGAACGGAACTAGGTGTGGGAGGTTTATTTTACCACCCTAGAAGGATTTTCTTGGTCCCAACACTTGGATTTTGGTATTAGACACATTTTTATAAGGGATCCAAGTCTTGGTATCAAATCATGCTGCCTCCATTTCTAGAAAAAAGCGTTTTCCAGCCATGGACTGTTAACTATTCCTAAAAAGGGATACTACACATTCAACCCTACAAATACCTCTATTCGTTTGATTCCAAACGAGTAAAATGTCTCAGGATGATTAAAGATTTGGTGGTAAACTTGGCTCAGATCCTGGCCAAGAGTGTCGTTATGGACATAGTAGTTGCCGATATCCCAACCCGTTTTGGAATTCTTCTATCCAGGTCATGGGGTACTAAGATTGGAGGGTCGATCAAGCTAGATATTACTTATGCAACTATTCCAGTGTTTGGAGGACAAGAAAGAAGGTTATATAGGGAGTCAAGATTTGTGAAAATGGTGACCAAAGTCGATGTCTCAGTAAATTCCCCAGTGTATAGCAAAGAAGGGGAGTTCTCTTGTCTAATGCTTGAGGAGGACCAAGAGTTTTTGCAGGAACTAGCATTCAACTTACTAAAGCCGCAACATTCCTCAAGTGATGATGAAAGGGGAATGTGGACCTTGCACTTTGATGGAGCGAATTCAAGGGAAGGAAATAGAGCAGGAGTGCTTCTAATCTCCCCTACTGAACAATTAGTCCCTTTCTTTTTTAAATTGGAGTATGAGGCCACCAATAACGTGGATGAATATGAGGCACTACTTATAGGCTTACAAACTGCAAAGAACATGAATATTCACAATCTTAAAGTATTTGGAGACTCAGAGCTGGTGGTGAGATATATTAAAATTCAATGCCAAGCAAAACATCCTCGGCTAAGGGCATACAAAAACGAAGTATGGGACCTAGTGGAGAATTTTTTCTTAGCATTTAACATACATTTTATGCCAAGATATTAGAATAGGATGGTAGATTCACTGGCTGTGGTAGCAAGAAATTTCTGTCCACCTCAGAACCCACTTCTGAGATATGAAGTGGAGGTGCGTTATCGCCCTTCCATCCCAGACAACGTTAAACACTGGCAGGTTTTAAGACGAAGAATAGATGAAACGCTTCATGGAAACTATTAGAGAAGTCTCTAACTTGGTTACCGATACTGGGGAGGAAGAGGAAACTGAAGAAAAACCCCAAAATAAATGGAAAGAGATGGTGGCTAGTCACAAAGTGTTGCAGTTGAAAGGAAATGTGATCCCCAGAGGTTTAGTACCTTTGGAGAGGTTGTTTGATAAAAACGACGTTCCTGGAAACCCCAATAAGCTAACACTAGAAGCTCAAGTAGAAGATGTTAACGTTGGGACGGAAGAAGATCCTAAGTTAGTAAAATTATCTAAAGGAGTCCCGGAAGAACACAGAGAAAGGTATGTACAGTTGTTTCACTCCTATAAGGATGTTTTCTCTTGGTCTTACCAATATCTTAAAAAATTTGACATAAGCATCATCCAACACAAGATCCCACTAAGGGTCAATGCCAAGCCACATAAGCAGAAGTTAAGGTAGATTAACCCTTTGTTGCTTCCCGCCATAGAGAAGGAAATCAAGAAGGTGTTGAAGGCTAAGATTGTTGTACCTCTGAGGTATTCAGAATGGATGGCTAACCTAGTACCATTCTGAAAGAAGAATGGAGAGACAAGGTTGTGCGTAGACTTTCAAAATTTAAATAGAGCATCCCTTAAAGACAACTACCCTCTCCCAAAAATGGATCACATCTTGCAGAAGGTGGTCAGGTCCTTTCGCATGTCCATTATGGATGGTTTCTCGGGATACAATCTGGTGGCAGTCCTGCCCGAAGACCAAAAGAAGATGGCATTCACCACCCTATGGGGCACTTTCATGTATGCCCGAATGCCTTTCGGTTTGATAATTGCTGGAGCCACTTTCCAGAGGGCGATGGACATCGCGTTTATAGGAGAACAGGAAAAGTTCTTGGTGGTATACCTAGATGATATCACTGTCTTTTTGAAAGATGATGCTGAACATGTTGAGAACTTTTTCTGGACTTTCAAAAAATGTCGCAGGTATGGTCTGTCCCTAAACCCTCAAAAATCTATATTGCTTTAGAAGAACGAAAATTATTGGGCCGTATTGTAACTAAAGCAAGAGTAAAGATTGATCTAAAAAGGGTGGAAGTGATCAATGGCATATCCTTACCTCATAATAAGAAGGAATTTTAGGTTGTCCTCAAGTGCATAAATTTTTTGAGAGGGTTTATCCCGAATTACGCAGAAATAGTTCGGCATATCACCGAAATGCTTAAGAAAATCAATGAGGTGAAATGGACAAATGAGTCAAGAGAAGCATTTAATAGAATCAAGAGTGCCTTTGCAGAATCTCTAGTATTAGCAAGACCAGATTATAGTAAGCCATTCATGATCTTCTCATTTGCCTCCCTGCATACTATAGCCGTAGTACTTTTACAGAAAAATGAGGAGGGGTGTGAATCGCCCATTGCTTTTTTTAGTTAGGTACTTCAAGATGCTGAACTAAAATAAAACATTCTAGAGAAGCGGGCATATGCTTTGGTGAAGTCCTTAAAGGCATTCCGGATGTACGTCCTACAGTCAACCATCACTTCTTTTGTACCTACAGCTGCAGTTAAAGATATTATGATTCAAGGAGATAGTGAGGGAAAAAGGGGCAAATGGATCGCTAAGATCCAATAATATGACTTAGATATTCGCCCCACAAATCTCATCAAGGGACAGGGTCTAGCCAAGATTTTGTCTAAGTCTAACTATCAAGCTCTAGGAATAAATCTATCCATGGGAATTGAGGAGTTTTCTGGAGACATAGAGGAACAGCCCGAGATAGAAATGGCCGTGCAGAAGACCCACATGAAGTATCTGATCAGTGTTTGGTATAAGGATATTGTATAATATCTTTTAACTCTCAGGTGTCCTCCGAAATTTGATAAGGCTAAATATCGAACGTTGAGGTTGAAGTCGCAAAAGTATATCATTGCAAATGGCCGATTATATTGGAAGGATCCCTCGGTAATCCTGCTCTTGTGCCTTAAAGAAATGCAAGTGGAGGAAGTTATGGCCGAATTACATGAAGGTATTTGTGGAGGGAATTATAGCTAGAGGTCTACAGCCCATAAGATATTGAAGGCAGGTTTCTTCTAGCCCTAATTGTTTGGAGAATGTGCATACTCGAGTCAGGGCCTGTGAAAAGTGTCAGAGGTTCACTGAAAAGTAGAAATTCACTCCCTTACCTATGATCCCAGTACATATAGAAGAACCTTTTCAGCAATGGGGGATAGATTTCATTAGGGAAATTCACCCACAATCTAGTGGCCAACATAAATGGATCCTCACTGCCACTGACTACCTCACCAAGTGGGTAGAGGCAATGCCCGCAAGGAATGCAACTGATTTAGTGGTAATCAAGTTCCTAGAAGAAAATATTATATCCAGATTTGTCTGCCCGACTAAGATTGTGATAGATAATGCACAGGCTTTCAAGTCTGTAAAATTCACTACTTTCTGTCAGCAATACCATATTACCCTGAGGCACTCCACAGCCTATTATCCTCTGGGGAATAGATTGGTTGAGTCTTCAAATAAGAAATTGGTAAGGGTGCTAAAGAGAAATATAAATGAAAGTTAGAAAAACTGGGATTCCCAGTTGAAATCCGCACTATGGGCGAACAAAATCACAAGTAAATGATCAACAGGCAAGTCCCCATATGAACTATTCTATGGTAGAGTGGCAGTTTTCCTGATACAGCTTGCCTTGCCTATGGCCAGGTTCCTTCAGGATAGTCAGGAAGAGCCCAATGATCTTACAAGAAGAATAAATCAATTAGTCTAGTTAGAAGAGTTCGGAGCCAATTAAATGATCGTTTAGAAAAGTACCAAGAGAAAATGAAAAAACTCTTTGATCAACACGCCAAAGACAAAGAAATGAAATCCGGGGATTTAGTACTAAGGTGGGACATTAGGAGAGCCGACAAAGGTAAACATGGAAAGTTTGGCCCCCTGTGGTTTTGACCTTTCAAAATTACCGAGGTTAAAGGTAATAACACCTTCACACTGTAGAATTTGGAAGGTGATGTGATCGAGACACCCATAAATGGGTAGTTCCTAAAGCCCTATTTCCAAAACTGATTCAGGTCCTAGAGACCGTTGTATTATAGTGTGTATATATTTGTCATTTCTACTTTCATAGTTGATATTTTTTTCACCGTGTGAGTGTTTGAAAATTGTGAAGAGACTCTGGTGCAATTTCAAAAAGTGAGTTGAAAGTGGTATGCATGGTTCTCGATATGTTCGAGGATGAACGTGCCATCCCCAGGTGGAGCCAATGTTGTTATGATAACCCTCATCTTACAAGGTTCGGCAAAAATATAGCTTGAGGTAAGCAATGAAATAACCTTGGGTAGTGTAAGTGGACCAAATATATATGAGGGAAGTATACAAAACCTCTCCTCATAGAAAAAATGCAGGAAAAGGAGTAAATGGCACATTACAGTTAAGCAAAGAGGTCGTGGGCCATACATGGGACAGTCCAAGTATCTCCGCCATGTGGAGGGATTCCGGGGGTACTAAGGATGATATAAGGAAGAGAGATTTATACCCCCTGGAATGCATGACGTCACAGGTTGGTGGGGGCAGGTTTTAATCATTCCATGGGGTGGTGGTGCATCGCGAGGGGACTTCACAGGTCCCCATCAAAACTCTTCAGTGGGCCCCTTGAGACTAATAGTTGGCGCGAGTAAAATAAAAGGTAAGGTAAATAAGGAAAGCTGGTACATGACCAATATCGGTATTTAACCTGGTGCGTGGCTCACACCTACTTGAATCTTGGTAGCCAACAGCCTAATGTCGCGTGCCTTAATGTCGACGTCCTTATGATGTCAGCCCTCCAAGTTGTTACCCAAGCTTAATTTTTCGTAAGTCTATGGCATGTTTAACCCTGTCTTATGCCCATTTTTGGTAAAATACTTATTTTTATGAACTCGCTGAATAGTTAAGCTTGGATTTCAGCACCAGGTCGCTTTCAACCCCCGTGTCGCTTTCCCTCCTGGGTTTTCCTCACTAGTTACAGGTATTTTGTCATTCTCGCATCTTACAGTTTTCCTTCCGCTTTAATTTTCAAAATGGTCATCACGAGAGTCAAGTCTAGAAAGTCTAAACCTAAAACCCCTCAAGCCCGCGAAGTTATGGTCGGCCCTGGACTTGAGCCTCTCATTAACACACAAGCTCATATCCGCAACCCGTAATACCCTTTTATTGTCTCTCGTGTCAGACCTGACCTGTTAGAAAGCCATGTGAAAGGCTAAGATCGGTTCAGAGTTGTTCGGTCTGGCCTATATTACCAAATTGTTCCATCCACCTTTCCAGTGATCGAGTTCATATGTTGGCTCAAAGATGCCTACGACGAACACATGGATGTATTTCTTTTGTCTCAGGGAAATAAGGTTTACCGTATATCCCCTGAGCTCATTAAATAAGCCCTCCATTTTTCTCACAGCCAAGAGTATGTCGAGTTCACAGAGTTGTCCTTGTCTCGTCAGTTTTCCAAATTACCCTGGAAACAACAGAGTGAATTCCTCTCTTCCATCTCAGACTCTCATCTCATGTCCATCTCATCTTCGGATATGGTGCCCTTGACCACATTCACAGACAACCTCCAGCCTGTTCTCGCTTTCATCTCAGGGTTGCTACGTCTCAGAGAGGTCGATAGGGTGTCGAAAGAATGCGTAGCCCTCCTTTGGCTAATGTCCCAATCGGGTGTCATTTTTTATATCCCCACTTTCTTGGCCTCGGCCATTCAAACCTAGTTTCAAGAACTACCCTCTTCGAGGGCCTTTTTTTTGTTCACTTATGTTTTACCTCTTTCTGTTTGAGCACGTAGATAAGTTCGAAGCTTTGGGCCTCGAAAAACTCTCAAGAATGAACAGCCATCCAAGAACTGTCTTTGAGTGGAACGTCTTAGTATGTCAGCAGCCTAACGGGAGGGGTTACTTAAGGTTTTTGAATGAGTTCATGACCATTGCCTACACCATACTTCATGACAGCCCCTCGCCCAGGATTTTTCCCAAGAAGAAGGATTGGTTGCAGTTTGGTGATGAGGAGAGCACAAGGGACTGGTACTTGTTTGATGGCTACACTGAGATCAGAGTCTATGGTGCCGATGTACCCCCCTATCACCTGCCATTGTTCCCTGCTATGTGGGTTTTTTCCCTTGAATAGATATGTCAAACCATGAAAGTGAACCACTTCCACTTCGTCCCTGCGAAGAAAGGCTACATCCTCAAGCTCCCAACCACCATCGACCATTTTACCATAAACTCAAGACATGCCCTCTCCATAGTGGAGACGCTACTTTATGAGATGGATTTAGTGCTGGGGAAAGTTTGGCCCTATGACCCGAAAGGAATCCTCTCTAATAGGAAAAGGAATATTAGGTCCACTGCATATGTGCATGAGATTAGGCCCTTCATTGAATGGAGAGTTAACCTTGACACATGGCCTTTGGCTTCGCAGATGGAAGCCGAATCTTCGGCTACAGAAGGAAGGGGTGACACCGCTTCAGTGGGTATAGGAAGGAAAGGGCAGACTGATGAGGCCGATTTTTTAGAAGAACCATAAGGTTTGGATATAGGGGAGGAGTCCCATCCCTCCAAGAAGCATAGAATTGATGATGTGGAGATTATCTGGGATGAGCTGTTGCAAGAGGAGCTAATTCGATACATGAAGCCTGATAAGAGCAAGGCTAGTTTCAGGGTAAATTATGATGGTGCTCCCTCTTCAGAACCCTCTGGGATATCACAAGCTGTTTCAGTAAATAGAGCCGAAGTAAGGTAAGAAATTTGAAACAGAAACCGGATAGTAAGGGAAAAACTCCGAGCAGAATTGGTCGGGTTTGTGGATAAATATCATACCCGGCTCATGTTAGAGCTAGATATGGAGAAATAATAGTTAATAATAGCTATCATAGAGGCAGTGCTAGACCCTGCTACTGATGGAGTCAGCTACCGAGATTTGGAGGTTGCTGTGAATCTATCAAAGGTCCCTTTAATTGAAAAACTTGGCCTTCACCAATGCATCAGGGATATTGTAAGGGATGAGGTTGTGAATCTTGTGCTCGCACTAAGGAAGCTAGGAGACAAATACAAATAAGTATTAGAGAATCAAAATAAAGAAAGGGCTAGTGCCAGGGGCCTCAGCAACAACCTGCACAATCTCAGAAGGATAATGAGTGAAAAAGGAAGCGACAAAGAAGGAATCCGAAAGAAAATCATCCTGGATTTAGAGGTCAAGAACTCAGAGTTGAGGAGGAGACTCAACATCCCCTGCGAGGAATATATACAGCCTGAGGAATTAGCCCAAGGAGAAAGAGAGAAATCAACCCTCACTGATACTATTGCTGGGGAAAGGGATGAGAATGCGAAAACAGTTGTAGAAATGGTTGCCCTTAGATAGAGATTGGCTGAATTGCAAGGGAAATGGGACACACACGTCTGCATGACTCCAACTTCCGATACACTAGGTGCCACTCCAACACAGTTAACCAAGGCTCTGTTAGACCTACAGGTCTGGGAAAAGCAAGCCCATACAACACAACAAAAAGTTTAGGAGTTGGTAGCTAGGTGGGAACAAAATGATAAGGTAATAGCGGCCCTGCAAGAAGAGGTGGAAGGAGCGAAAAGGGACAAGTTGCAGCAGGAAAAGGTCATCAAGGATATGAAAAATCGGATGAAAGGAAATGCAACCCTCCTGGAAGCTAGGCACCTCATCTGAACCGACATCATATCGGAGGTAAGGAAACATTGGAAGTATATTATGTTAATGGATGATAAGAAGATTGTTGTCCAATTATTCAAAGGGAAGTTGCAGGAAGGACAAGCGAAAGCTGAGGCGAAGGTGGTTATGGCCAAGAAGTATATAACCTACCTAAATGGATTGAAATCTGAAGATTTGGATGTCCAAGGGATTGAAGATCGTTTCAGGGGAGTGATGGAAATTAGAAGGGTAATTGAGAAAGAGACTGCACATGTAAATGTGTTGAGTGGTTTTGAATAGGTTGCCAAGGGAGTGGAGAAGTTTGAGCAAGAGTGGGATGAGCTAGTGAAATCAGGCCTCCCATCATGCTGGGAGCCTGCAACAGCCGCGTTTTCAGGTCTAACTGATTACGAAGAGAACCTGATAGCTGTTATGAATTAGACCAATCTTCCCTATGAGAAAACCACTCGCTTGAAAGCTGAAACCATAATTGTTTCCCTAGGCAAGGAGATTTCCCTTCTCTGTCAGATCAAATAGCGCTTGGTTGTGCACGTTGATTACTCGAAATTGACTGATATATAGGCCTTAGTAGAGGTTTTTTCCACTATGCCCCCCCCGGGGGTGACCATATGGCATAAATGTAGCGAGTATGTAAATGTACCAGTTGCCACACTGTCCCTCCAGTCCCCGCCTCCTCAGAAGCATAAAGATGGCTCGTTCGCGTCATCGGTGCTTCCAACTCAACCAGAAACTGCTACACCCTGTTTCTGTAAAAAATGATGCTCATGATCCGGCCCTAGTGGCCTTTTTAATTGTTATTTTTACTTTGTAATATCGAGTGAAATCTTCATTTCACCCTATGCATTTTATTTTCTGTTTAAGTTGTTTTGTTTTCGGTTGGCGCCTTTGTTAAGGCCACTACGGAGATGATGAGAGGCATCTTTCCTCATCATTAATTTTGATTTTGATAGAGACAAGCAACAAAAAATATATTTTTGTAAAGAAATGTTGGTCTAAAAATATCTTTTGCAAATAGTCAGTAGGGGATTATAAAAGAGAGGACCTGAGTTTATCCAAAGGTGCCAGATTTTCTAGAACAGTGACTGTTAGTCATAAATGCTCCTTTTTGTAAAGTTTTAGGGCTTTCTCATAGTGTATGTTGAAGAATCCCGTTGGGAAATCAAAGTGTATTATTTTTTTGTGAGATGGATTCTTGGTGAGATTAGTCACAGTTTGTATTCTCTCAATTATACTCTAATACAAATGTTTTTTCATGTTGTGTAACTAGCTCCAAAAATAGAAGAAGAGAGATATCAACGCCTTAGAAATAAGCCACTTCGAGGGGGAAACCTCCAATACATTAAATGAATGAAAAATTCTTGGATGATACAATTTACAAAACCTCCTTTCTATATATAGGAGTCCATGTGGCCATAATGTAGTCCTAGTGGGCAACAATGTAATCCTAGCCGACCTAACAATAATAATTTAAGGGCACAATAATAACAAAATGGGGGTTACAAGGGTACAATAATAACAATAAAGGGGTTACACTAATAACAATAAGGAACTATACTGGTAATATAGGGACCTAACATGCCCCTCTCCTTCAAAAAAGTGTTTCCTCAACGCTTGAGTAGCTCTGGGTGCTTCTATATAAACTTCTCATCCTCCCATGTAGAATCTTCAGTGGGTAAGTTCTTCCACTTGATGAGATACTCTGAAATTCATCGATTCCATAACTGTCGAGTTCTTGTTTCCGTGACCGCTTTAGGTTCCAATATGAATTTTCCTTCCTCATCAAGTTCTGGCAATATTGTTTGAACTGGAAGATTTTCACCTATAACCTTTTTTAAGCATGAAACATGGAAAATTGGATGCACTCGCGAAGAAGCAGGAAGCTCCAATTTGTATGCCATAGTACCAATATTTTGCAACAGCTTGTAAGGACCATAGTACTTTGGCGATAATTTATTATCCTTCTTAGCTTGCATGAGGGACATTTGTTTGTATGGTTGTAGCCGTAAAACTACCCAATCTCCTACATCAAAACTTCTCTTGCTGCGATGTTGATTTTCCTGTTGTTTCATTCGATTTTGTGCCAAATTTAGGTTATCCTTTAAGAGTTGGAGAACTTCTTGCTGATGCTCGATGTGATCTGCCACTGCTTGAACCTTCGAATTTTCCCTTAAAGATGATGTGATAGATGGTGGATGATATCCATAAAGTGCCATAAGTGGGGTCATCTTTGCTGCAGTGTGGAAGGAAGTGTTATACCACCATTCAGCGAGAGGTAACCACTTGACCCATTGTGCTTGTTTATCAGATACAAAACAACGAAGATATCCTTCCAAAAATTTATTTACTATCTCAATTTGACCATCATATTGAGGATGATAAGATGAGCTATGAGCTAATTGAGTACCCAAACAAGAAAATAACTCCGTCCAAAAATTTCCAGTAAAAATGGGATCTCTGTCGCTCAAAATAACCCTTGGGCTTCCATGTAGCTTTTGAATTATGTCCATAAATGTAGTAGCAACTGTACTTGCTTTAAATGGATGAGATAATGCACAAAAGTGTGCATACTTGGTAAGTCTATCAACTACCACCATGATGACACTCTTTCCTTCGGACTTAGGTAAACCTGTGTTAAAATCCATTTAAATCTCCTCCCAACGTTGACTTGGAATGATAAAGGTTGTAGAAGACCCGGGGTCTTAATTGTCTCAACTTTATTTTGCTGGCAAACCAAACATTCCGCCACAAAATTTTGAATATCAGATTTAAGGCCATCCCAAAAAATTTCTTTCTTCACCCTGTGGTAAGTTTTTAAAAATCTTGAGTGTCCTCCTAAAGGAGAAGTGTGCAATTCCAGAAGAATATTTTGTTTTAGTTGGGAATTCTTACAAAGATATAAACGATCTTTGTACCATAAGGAATCATTTTTCCAACTAAATGTATCAGATGTACTAGGATCTTGCTGCAACTTTTGAATGAGTGTCCATACATCTTTTTTCTTCTTCCATTCATCTCTTGCTTCGGTTATCCAATCTGGTTGGATAATAGAAATGGCACAAAGCAATGCTTCCACCTCTTCATTCTTTCTTGAGAGTGCATCCGCAACAACATTAAGCTTTCCTTTTTTGTAGATTATTTCAAAGTCATAACCCAACATCTTTGTGACCCATTTTTGCTGCTCTTCTGAAGATAGTCTTTGTTCCAAAAAGTGTTTAAGACTATCATGATCAGTTTTTACCTTGAAATGTCTTCCCATTAGGTAAGTTCTCCATTTCTTTAGTGCATGCAGTATTGCTAACATTTCCTTCTCATAAATAGGTTTCTGTAAATACTTTCCTTTGATTGGAAGACTTTCAAAAGCAATGGGTCTTCCTTCCTGCATTAAAACAACACCAATTCCATTTCCTGAGGCATCACATTCCACAATAAAGGTTTTTTTGAAGTCTGGCGTAGTAAGACCGGTGCTAGGCACATTGCCTCTTTAAGATGTTCAAAGGCCTTAGTTGCTTTAGGAGTCCATGAAAATGCATTTTTGTTCAATAATGTTGTTAGAGGTGCTGCTATTCTCCCATAATTCTTAACAAACTTGCAATAATACCCTGTTAAGCCGAGAAATCCTCGCAACTGCTTTATGGTCATGGGGACTTTCCATTCCTTAATGGCTTTAATTTTGTTAGGGTCTACTTTAACACCCTCGTGAGATACAATATGTCCCAGATATTCCACCTCTTGTACTCCAAAGAAACATTTGGATATTTTTGCATATAATTGTTTCTCCTGCAATAGTTTGAGCACCCTTTCAACATGTTCAACATGATCCTTCCAAGACTTGTTATAGATTAGTATATCATCAAAAAATAACAACACAAATTTTCTAAGGAAGGGTTTGAAAATGGAATTCATCAACCCTTGAAATGTAGAAGGTGCATTGGTAAGGCCAAAAGGCATGACCAAAAATTCATAATGACCCTCATGAGTTCGAAATGTTGTTTTTGAAATATCTTCAGTCTTCATTCTAATTTGATGATATCCTGAACGAAGATCCAACTTGGTAAAATAAATTGCTCCATGTAATTCATCCAATAATTCATCAATCAGGAATGGGAAATTTGTCTTTAATGGTGAGCTTATTGAGCTCCCTATAATCCGGACACATTCGCCATGATCCATCCTTCTTGTGTACCAATACTACAGGAGCAGAGAAAGAACTTTGACTAGGTTGAATTATACCCACCTCTAACATTTCTGCAATCATACGTTCAATTTCGCTCTTTTGGAAGTAAGGATATCTATAAGGCCCGATGTTTGGAGGAACACTTCCTGGAATCAAATGAATAGCATGATCATGATCACGAATAGGTGGGAGTCCTTTGGGAGTTTCAAACACCTTTGAATGATTGTCCAAGACTTGTTGGAGATCTGCAGAAATAGATGATTTTGATGTCGGAACTTCTAGTGAGCATAATTGTGCAATTACACCTCATTGTTATTTCTTTAGAAGCTTTGTCATGACATTAGAGCTTATTATCCTTCCCGGCTTCCCTTCAATACCCTGTAATTCGACTTCCTTTCCTTCTGAAAAAAATTTCAAGAAAAGTTCTTGAAAATTAAAAGCTACCGTCCCCAAAGATTGTAACCATTGTACTCCTAGTACAACATCAGCACCTCCTATAGGAATGGAAAGCATTGGACTAGTCAATACATATTCCCCCATGGTTAGCTTGATATTATGGCATTTTCCAGAGCAATTTATAGTTCCTCCATTTTCCACCATCACTTGACATTCTAGTGCTGGGTATAGGAAACAATTTAATTCCTTGGCTACCTTGCAATGAATAAAATTATGGGTGCTACCTGAATCAATCAACACTATTACCTTTTTCTTCTTGATATGTCCTTCTATCTTGAGGGTTTGAGGAGTGGTAATGCCTGCCAGTGCATTACGCGATATGGTTAGATTCATTTCTTCCTCTTCTAGGGCTGGTTCCTGGTGTATATCCTCTTCTTGTTCATTTTATTCTTCTTCTTCACAATATCTGTAAAATAATTTCTTCTCAACACACTTATGACCTTTAGTGTATTTTCTATCACAACTATAGAAAAGCCCTTTTTCTCTTTTTTCTTCCAATTGTTGTGGTGTCAAATTTGTAGGTTGTGGAAATCTAGGCGTAGAAACACTTCCTTTTTTATAGAAGTGAGTGGTAGGCTTCCTTGTCGCCATAATTTTACATTCAATTTTTCTTGCCAACCTGAATGCATTCTCCAATAAATCAGGTTCCAAAACGCAAACTTCATCTTGGATGTTATCCTTTAAAGTTCCTATGAAGAGATCAATCCTATGTTCCTCTGGAATATCAGTTACCCTTATATTCAATTTTTGGAATTCCTCAATGTGCTCCCCCACTAAACCCTTTTGTTTGAGATTTATCAATTAGCTAAAGAAGGTGTTGCTCTTTGTATCCTCATAATGTGCTATCATTTCCTTCGTAAAAATTGACCAAGTGACAATTTTTTTACGGGATCAAAGCCATCGATACCATACAAATGCATTTTGTTCTAAATGTAAAGTTGCAATGCGTACCTTTTGTGTGTTTTGCACATTATGGAGATCAAAATATTGCTCCATCTGTAGTATCCATGTTAGAGGATCCTTTCCATCATAATTCCTCATATCCATTTTTGGAATATGGTGGTTCTTCCTGCCAACATTAGAGTTTATTAAATCACGATTGACATTTATTTTGTTCTCATAATGAGTTTCCTCTACTATCTTTTCACCATTAGGAAACATTTCTTGTATCAACTTTGTCAAACCTTCTATGTCTACTTTTAGATCATTATTCATGTTTTCCATTTTAGATTCCATGCCAGCTTCCATGTCATCTATCTTAGATTCCACATATTTCTTCAAACCATCCATATTATTCTTCACACCATCCATATGTGCTTCCACGCCTTTCTTCAAAACTTCCATTTCATTTTTTGCTGCTCTTTGTGAGAGCAAAATTTGGTGCATTTGCTCTTGTAATTTTGATAGATCATGTTGCAATTCTTCATCTTCATGAGTCATAGTAGAGCCTTCTGAAGGCTTAATGGGTGTTGAATTATTTTTACAGGGCATTTTTTAGAACCCAATATTGATATCTATTCTACAATATGCCCTTGGAATCAATTCAAATTGATTTTTCAAACAAGACTTATGCAATTCGGAAAAAATACACACCTTTTTCTTGCTTTTGAGGAGCTCGATATTGAAATTTGATTATATCTATGATTGTGGCTCTTAAATATCTTAAATTTATCACTGACATAGCCCTATGAATTCTCTTTTGAATGCCACAGGTCTGACCTGATTTGGATTCTCCAAGACAAAGTTATGTCCAATCTCCCACAATGACCTAATTATGGACTGGTTCAGTAGAGTGAAATTGTACGACTTGCCACGTGTCACTGTTTTTTCCTTCGCCTCTGAAATTGATAGAAAAGAAACTAAATTCCGTTTACTTGCGACCACTTTTTACGGCACTCCAATCCGATCCTCCGAGAGAGAGTTATTGAACTTTTCCCACGATCACCTCTTTGAGATGAAATTTAGGAGCCTGAAAAAGCACCACCTTCCACAGATCATATCTCCAAAAACATTGCGAATAAAGATATGAAATTTTTTGACAGGTTTCCTTAGGATTTCAGCTTCGTACCCTAAAAATTTAAGATTCTGAACCTTCATAGAAAAAACGTTATAGCAAAAATTCCACGATGACCTGTTTAGGAGCCTGAAAAAAGACCTAACTTCCACAGATCATATCTCTGAAAATATTGCAAAAAAAGCTCGAAAATGTTTAGACGATCTTCCTCAGGATTTTGGCTTCGCACCCTAAAAACTTCAGCTTCTGAAACTTCGTAGAAAAAACGTTATAGAAAAAATTCCACGATGACCTGTTTGGAGCAGCGAAACCCTAGAATTCAAAGCTCTGATACCAAATGTTGTGTAACCAGCTCCAAAAATAGAAGAAAAGAGATATCAACGCCTTAGAAATAAGCCAATTTGAGGGGGAAACCTCCAATACATTACATGAATTAACAATTCTTGGATGATACAATTTACAAAACCTCCTTTCTATATATAGGAGTCCATGTGGCCATAATGTAATCCTAGCCGACCTAACAATAATAATTTAAGGGCACAATAATAACAACATGGGGGTTACAAGGGTACAATAATAACAATAAAGGGGTTACACTAATAGCAATAAGGGACTATACTGGTAATATAGGGACCTAACATTTCGGCATTTCATCACTCTCTTTATATTATAAACTATCGGAATGAGAGAGCTTGATTAACTGGGTGTGAATTTATCTGTCAAAGGATACTCATGTCTATTGGTCTATGGAGTTTTAAATATGGCCCAAATCTTTGATATTATGTTCATATGTTATATCTCATTTACTCGGCTTTCTTCTGATATTAGCTGGTGATAGATTCTTATATGGTAATAAGCCTATCTATAGTTAATACTCTCTTCATTTGTTGCCAATGTTACCACACTTCTCATTTTGATAAATGTGCATTGTGTTTCATGTTCGGCCCTCCTCACAGCTGTTTAAATCAAGATCCATATTCGATAATGTGCTTATAGACCCTTATTTTTTTACTATTGGACACTTTTTCTGGTTTATATATGTTCCTGATATCTCAGTCCCACCTTATGAAGTTAAAAGAAATAATTCTAAACAAGAGGTTTCACATTCCTGACCATAGAAAATTCCTCTGAACCCTCTTAATATTAAGATGTCCTAGGCACTAGTCCTTTGTGACTCCGGTCTATCTCTAGGAGCTACAACAGGACATACCGTCGAATCTGCAAGAAAAGAACAAAATTACGAAGACAAATAATGACATGGAAAAATGATGTGAGTTCCATAAGATCCCCACTCACAACACAAGTAATTTTCAGGCCAACCAGTCACTGGTGGCTGAGCTAAAGGATTTTGAATATGATGCATGTTCTGACTCTGAGTCATAACTCAACAAGGGGAATAGCAAGGGGAAGAATATTATTGTAGAGCCTAGTGCCACCATTTCCACTAATGAGCCCCAATATTGAAACAATAGTGTTGCAACTCCCAAGGCTACTAGCTTAAATTACCAACCCAAGTTTCATACAAACTTAAGAGGTGTCAGAACTATATGTGCAGCATATAATGTGCCCTTATTTCCTTGATCTGATCTAATGGAGTGAATGCCATTGATCCAGGTGGATATTGGTGGCCACCGCCTATTCCACTTGGACCCACACCATTGTTTCTTTCAGTTTTTTAGTTTCCTTAATTATAGAAAAATGTACTATTTTTTGCAGTTTTTTGGGTCTTGAACTGATCCAAGTGGATATTGGTGTCCACCCACCTATTCCATTTGGACCTCCACCATCTGTTATTTTAGTTTTTCAGTTTCAGCAGAACTTACTATTTTTAGCAGTTTTTTGGGTCTTGAACTTTCAGAGCCGTTTTGAGGCCCTAATGATCGAGGTGGCTATTGGTGGCCAAACACCTATTTCATTTGGACCCCCACCATCATTTATTTCATTTTTTCAGTTTCAGCACAACTTACTATTTTTAGCATTTTTTCGGGTCTTAAACTTCTAAAGCCGTTTTAAGGCCCTAAACGACATTTTTTGGGAAAAACAGGAGCAACATGGAAGTTACTTCCATTTTTCCCACATCAAAAGTTGTATTCCTCGCATAGATATTTCTAACAAGGTATTGAGCGTGTCAAACAAAGATCATATGCCAAAGTTACGTCCTCGCGAAGTTGATGTACGAATTTACCCAAACAGAGCCCATAGTTTTGGTGCTTCATCTCCTAGGGTTAGGTTTTTGGATGTTTAGGGTTTTCCATTATTTCTCAACAATAAATAGGCCTTCGAGCCTCATTGTAACATAGTTCAGAGGTCGGTAACTACCACATATCTTCTTAGATTTAAGCTACCAACACTCTAGCTAGTTTATTTCCATTATGTATGTAAGCATATTTCTATTATTTGATATTAATGAAATGAAGTTTTATTTCCGCCACATCTCTGTGTCTATGTTTATCTCTGTATATTACTGCGTTCCTGCATAAATTTGGATCAGTGGTATTAGAGTGGTCTACTCTTTCTCTGTTTTTATTTGCATGTCCCCAACGAGGTCAGGGTATAAGGAGTTAGGGCTCGATCTGGTTGAACCCTTGCAAGATCAGCCTCACAAACCTCGAAGGCCTCTTGTTAGACTCCTTTATTTCACAGTATCACTAGGTGACAGATATTTGCTTAGATTTTTCATAATAAAAATAATATTCCATGGTTATCATTTATTTTCATTAAAAGAAGGGAAATCCTGACTGTGAAGAGCATCAAAGGACTCTATCTGTCTTTCAGTTCAGTTGAAAGAGGAAAGTGTTTCTGATTAAGTGTGATGGTAAGCAAACTCCATACTGCCCATATCACTTACTTTACTCAAACAGGGCCCATATTTTTGGCGCTTCATCTCCTAGGATTAGGTTTTTGGATGTTTAGGGTTTTCCATTGTTTCTCAACGATAAATAGGCCTTCGAGCCTTTGTAATATTCCAAAATAGGAAAAGCAGTAATATTGAACACAAAAATGGAAATAGCAATGAATAATGTTATAACAAGATATGAGACCAATATGGATCCATTTCATTAATCATATTAGTAGCAAATAAGTACAATATACTGGGGCACAAATCATATAACATAGGAAAACAACCCTCCAATGATAAACATACACAAAATCGAGATGTTACTGCTATACAAAATGCCGGAGAGCTGCTACAACGCAGTCATAATGGGAATAGCTGCAGCTGTGAATATGCAATGATATAAAAAAACTGATATATGCCTCAAGAGATACTGGAAATAAAGAGCAAGGCTCTATAACACCTTTCCAAGACAACCCAAGAGGGTTTCCAGAATTACACCAAAAATAAAAATGGTGAACTGCAGTGCTAGGGCTGAGGATTCACTGCAATTGAATATATGGGAAGATATGGTTGAAGCTGATGTAGAAAGAATAGAATCTCCTCCCAATAGATTCTCTAGGTGAAATTTTGATCCCTTCGCTGCAAATATAACTCCCCAAATGGTGAACTGAAACCACCCCTACAACTGCTCACTGAACTAACGCAGTCTAAGACTGAAACTACACTGTAGGGGATGATGGTGACTTGGCCTAGTGAAACTGATGATATAATTCCCAATGAACCTCCTTGCTAGCCTCCCAATGGAAAGGATATGTCTCCACTGAAACACAAGCTCAGAAAATCGCCCTACTAACCCTGCACAACTTCTGACCTCAGAAAATGGCCCTGCAAACCCTCCACAACTTCTGCCCTACAACACAACACAAGCCTGGAAGAAACTGCATTGTATAATAACACTGAAGCTTTAGCTTGATGTCGAAATGTGGAAATGCAACTCAATCACCTCTCCTGAGTGGGAAAATTAAGTCCCCCAAGGATGAGGGTGAGATTCCCGCTCGGGAAAACCCTTGTGCTAAACAGCACTGCAGTCTCTGCTAAACAGCTAAAGAGAGAAACAAGTCATAACCGACCATAATCAAAATAATACTCAACATGCCTTCCATGGCTACCATTCCCTTTTTTATATGCTTGGTGAGCTTCGTCACCTTGGGCCCCACTCATTAAAGTCACTACTTCCATGCAAAGAATCTCCCTCCAAAACTGTGTTGCCTCTCATTGATTATCCACTCCCTCTATACCAGCGTTGTTGATTTGGTCAAACTTGACCCTATCCACATGCTTCATCCCCTATTAACACATAAGGGTGCTTTATCCAGCTTATTTGATGCTCCTTATTCACACTAAGAGTGATTTTATTCCTATGAAGAAGATTTATGGGTCTCCTTAGCCTCTTATTCTTCCAACTAAGAAGCATAAACAAAATTTAATATTCTAACTAGCTGAAAGCTAATTGGGAATATTACAGTCCTCCCCTCCCAAATTTTGCTTTTCCTCAAGTAGTTGTAAAGGTGAGTACTAAAAAAAATCTCCTCCTTCCCTTGTGACACCTCCATGTGATAAGCTCCCCTCATGACCTGAGTTTCCCCCAATCAATCCGTCCCTAAAATGCTACTCCCAAGTGCTCATGAGATGCATCTCCCAAGTTCCCAAGTTTACCAAATGGCTTATCCCATATGGAAACAAGAGGTATAATGTAGTAATCATGTATTGCCCAATCTCCTCCCTAAATCATTAGGCAAAAGGAATGTGGAGAATTTCATTCCTAATGGGCACATCCAATTCATGTGTCATCCCTACAATCATGCCCACAATAATGATAAGAACATCATCAACATAGGGAATCATAATCAAAGTCATACTAGCTACCATGTGTAATACTGGAGGAGGATCATAGTCCCATAAGTGGAACCAACGCAATTTTACTCCTAACTACCTAAAAATATGATATGATGAGTGGTTTCCCAGCCAGTTTCTTGCTGCTCCAATCCTCTCACATGCTTGGAGAAGGTGAATGATGGGTGGTGCGAATTGAGAACACCCTTAATAAGATATCATCTCCCTAAAATATCTTAGGGAGTGGCCATCATCATCACCGCTTATGGCCCCAAGTAGATCATGCAGTCTAAAGAAAAGAGTGCCCCCTTTCGGAGCAATGTACAGTATATGAATGACAAGGAAATACAAATACATAGTTAGTGAATCATTATGCACATAAACAAAATCCTTACCATGTACCTTGAACAAGACAGTGAAATGGCTCATAGATGGGCCTCCTCTCATTCCTAATGAGAAAGGAAGTGGTTGTGATAACTCTGCCAAAGAGTTATGTCTCTCCTCAATCTCTAGAAAACCCATGTATCTAGTGATATGATGTTGCATCTCCTCTTTGAAGCCTTCCCAAGTGAATCCCTCCATGATAGTACGATATGCTCTCATGAAATCAGTGTGGCTGGAGAGAAAAACCTCATATGATGCATGTAGTAGCTTCTCCTTGAGCTTAGAGGCTCTAGTCAAGAATATCCTACTCTGAAAATAGATGACCCCATCTCTCACTATATATCTCCCATATGACAATTGGCGATCAAGTATCCTGCATGAGAAGAGATCCTTGGAGTATTCCACCAACAACTAGAATATCCAATAAGGATCTATATCCCATAATGACAGCGTTGCTGCTCTACAATGTAAAGCACCTGTCATTTTTCTTCCCTCTCCTTTGACATATCCCATGCCAAAGTCATATACCGGGATGCTGCTATCCTGCCTCTTTTTCCTCTCCTGTAGCTGTTCCTGCTCAAGTAAAGGTTGAATTTTGTGGAGGTTATCCTTCCATGGGAAGCTATCACCCATCCAAAACGTTTTGAGTTTGGCCAATGTATGCATGAGTGGCCACCATCCTCTACCATATTGTTAAGATTCCTCCCTATGTGGAAGTATCTTCTGGTTCTCCAAAGCCATGGAGTGGTCCATAGAGTGGTCTCCTTCCACCATGATGGTGCCATCCTCCATCCCCGAAACATCTTCTCTCAGCGCAATATGTTTGGTGAGAGTGCGTAATACTGATATTGGGATAATTTCTCCCTCCTCCTTGAGCCTACCCAAGACTCTTTGCGCTATACCAAGTCCTCCCAAGGTTCTCACCCCTCCTGGATCTAAGAGTGGTGCAACCTGTTGTGAGACATCTCTCATCAACTCTTGATCTAGTGGTATCCCTTGTGGAATGCCTCTAAACAGTAATGTGTCATGGGCCAAGGTTAGCTGCATAACTAAATGGACTGTTAGGTCCTTGATTCCACTGCGCAAATCCAACTCTGTTTTTTGTGTAGAAGGTGTTTGAGAGGGATAAGTGTGCATGCCCCTAATCATCTAATGTTCACCACTCTTTTTATCTAACCACTCCATCTGTAAAGTATCCCAATCTGTGGTGACCTTCACAAAAGTAATCAACCACTGCACACCCAATATCACATTGGTGTCAGGTATGTCAGCCACAAAAAAGTGATCAGTCAAGGTATAGTGATCATTCAAGGTATATGTTACACCATTTTTTGGTCATCTAACCTATTACCATTAGATGGACCCAAGTACATCATGTAAGACCAATTTTACTCCAAGTAAAATTGCTTTCACTATGAAAATAACTTAGTAAATCACCTTTATTAAGTTGTTTATGGTCTAAACAGGAAACCCCATAAGGAAATATTAAATAAATATACATTTGTTTGATTTTCCTCAAGAAATAATTAGTTAAACAGTAGTTTAATTAATATTTCTGGTTATAATTAATCCAAAACAAGGAAATTAATTAGATAAATCATTATTTATCTTATTATTTTCTAAGAATAATTATTTAAATCTTATTTAAATAATACTCTTTGTTAAATATGATTAATTCACCCTTAAATAGTTAAATAAATCATTATTTATTTGATTATTACTCAACCATATCCTTAAAAGGATAAATAGATCATTTATTTATTTATTATTACTTAATCACATCCTTAAAATGATAAATAAATCATTTATTTATTTATTATTTACAAATAAGGGGATTTGACTCAAGTCAAATTCCTTTTCCCTCCAACAAATATAATAAAATGTTCCATAAAAGTTGGATCTAGATTTGGTTAATAATATTTTAATTATGCACCAATATCTAGATTAACTCAATATTTTTTTATAAATAGAAGGGTTTTCCAGTTCATTTGTCACCTTTTGTTGCCTAAAGATCACTCTGGATCTCAACTCTTGGTCTGGCTATTGATCCACAATCATAGCCATCTCAACTCTTGGTCTGGCTATTGATCCACAATCATAGCCATATTTTTCCATTTTTGTCTGGGTTTTCTACACCATCAAGAGAGAGGAATTCTAAAAATGAAGTGCTGAGGACTTTCAAGAACCCATCCCATTGAGGAGAACAGGGAACACCCTCTTGTGTTTTCCTACCAGGTGCCATTAATAAAAAATTTCATTGGATATATTCTTGTCTTGTCTATTGGATCTATGGAGTAAATCTTATTTTTCTACTGTTTAATGTCTTCTAATGCATAGATCTAGGTTTTTGCAGCATTTTTCTTGATCATCTAATTGCAGATCTGAAGATATTATCAGTCATTTATGTTGTTAGGGCTGTTTGTTATGTGCAGCTAAAGTGGTATTTTTTCGTACACTTCGAATCAAGATTCATATTAACAATTGGCGACTCCACACGGGTTTACCATTATGGCCGTTATTGTTTTTCTAATCCTTGCATATCCAACTGCTTCAAACCCTAGGATTTCTCTTCAGCCCCTTTTTTTTCTTATTCTTGATGTTGTTTTTAACCCATAAAACCCTAAAATGATAAAAATTCTAACTTCCACATGTTTTCGGACCCATTGCGCAGGTGAAAGACATCAGCCGCAGCTGAGACGATAAACTTTTTTGAAACCTGTTGCCGAGAGTGCTGGAAGTGCATGTCACACTTTTCTTTCCAAAACCTACAACGTGGACCTCCAAGGCACATTTTACAGCCCAAAAAGTGCAACCTCTGCTAAAAACAGGCCAAAAACTATGTCCTAGACTTTCTGCAGGGATTTTTCTGAAAGTTTTTTGGGTTTTACTGAGCCTCTGTTCAGGGTTGTTTGACCTCCATATCCACCCATTTTGGACCTGTAATTATTTTGTTTTGCTCAACTAAGTGGGAACCTAGCCTCCTAGGGCTTCAGTACCCTCCATTTTTTGTGGAAGAGTGTTTTTTGTTGCAGGTTGTCTGAAATTTCAGAGTTTCCAGCCATTTTTTCAGATCTGATACCTCATCTTTAGGTCCGCTTCAGATCGGCTTGTTATCCATCCAAATCTTCCCATTTAGCTTTGTTTGGGTTTTCCATTAGGGTGCACTCTGCTTCCCTCTTGGAGATAGCCTTTCGCCACCTCTTTTTACAACAATTTTCCTCTGATTTGCTGTTGTTTTCTGCACCACTTTCCAACAGATTTTGTCTTTTAGATCTTTGTCCCTCTTGACCCTAGATATATTAGCCTTTTTTAGTGTGTTTATATTAGTTTTTTACTCACCTATAGACTAGTTTTTGAGAGACCCACCTGCTTGGGTTTGGAATAGTGCATTATCAAGTTGTTTATTTTCTGTTTTGCAGGCCTATATACTGATATTTGCAGGTTTATTTACAGCTATACAACACACTTTTTCTTTTTCTCTACAAACGTTTGGGTTTAAAAATTAAAATTTACACACTTTTACACACACACCCTAAGTGAAAAAGGGCTTGGTTAACACTGCCAAGCAAAGACTCTAAAACATTGAAATCATTTGATCCTGCACCTCTTTGCGCTTGTTTCGACATTGTAATCACTTGATCCTGCACCTTCTTGCCTTGTTGGTCTCTTTTTCCCTTGTGTCATGTTTGTGTTGTCACCATTGCGCCACCAAGGCATTTATCCTGCAGACTTCTTGGCCTTCATCCTTAGTTTTTGGTTGGAAGACTTACTCCTCCACATAGAGTTCGAGTTAGTCCTCTACCGAGTCTGCACACCAACTCTCCTTCTGGTCCTTTGGGTTCTCCTTCTCATCCCGCCTCTGGTTCTCCCCCTGACACTTTCACTATGTATGGTGTAGGACCTAATGCTGGTGGTAACCCCAACCCTCCCGCCGGAAATACCACTAGTGGGACCGCCATGGACGCTACCCCGGCTGCACCATTTCTCCCTTTCATGGTAGGCCTTAGCCTCCCCAATTTTGACCAGTTGATAAATGACCCTATACACCCTGATGCTAGTTGGCTTGCTATGCCAACAAAGCTCCCTTCAGACATCCCAAATTTTGAAGGTCTTGCTGGAGAAGATCCTTCAAATCATATTTGATCTTTCCACATGTGGTGTTCGTCTAATTCCATTACCGATGACAATGTTCGTCTTCGGTTGTTCCAACGAACGCTTATAGACAAAGCTTCTAAGTGGTATGTTGATCAGGCCCCTTCCTCTCATACCACCTTTGCGACCCTAGCCAGGGCTTTTTTGTCTTATTTTCAGCTTCCCCTTCATTACGACACTGGTACCAAGCTCTTGACTTATTTCCATCAATCATCTGTGACCCGCCTATCCGAACATGTTCAGGAATGGAGGAGAAGAAGGAGCCTATGTCGAGCCCCTCCCTTTGAAGACCGTGTCTACATGGACTAGTTCCTTAGGACTCTCTTTCTGCCTATCAGGAAATACGTCACATCGCACTTTCCTCAAACCGAAGAAGCCGCTCTCTAAATTGTGTTAAAATATGACCGATCTATGCTCAGTCGGGTTATCTTTATACCGTTCTACCTAATCTTCCTAGACCTGGTGGTGCCAACGCACCGGGGGCATCTCACGCCACCAACGATATCGTTGGAACTCTCTTTAATCTGTATGCTCAACCTCCCATGGGCTATGGTTTCTCTTAGGGCGGGGCCAGCACCTCCGACACTTTTCCCCCTCCCGGTAGCATGTATCCAGGATATGGCATGCCTCGTCCTTTTTCCCAACCTCCTGTTTACCACACTGCTACCCAACCTCCTTATTATCCATATTCACAGCCTGGTGCTCCAGCTCTTCCAACATCAGCACCTCCTCCTCCCTTTCCTTCTCAACCCCCACAACAGTAACCACCACCCCCTCTGGGGTAGGTGTACGCACAGTAGGGCACGACTAATCCTCCTCCCTCAAAAAGGAAGAGGAAAGGCAATCAAAATCAAGCTGCCTCTGGTAATCATGGACCTAATCAAGGTAATGCTCCTAACACTACAAAACAACAACAAGGCACTCAGCCCAAGCAGGATAGGCCTCTTCGTACAAACAAGCCCTGTTCGTGTGGTGGTGTTTATGGTAATTATACGCATGATTGTCCCCTTATACCACAAATGCGACAACTATGGGAGTCTCAAGCAACATTGAGAGGACATCAAGCCATTCCTTCCATTCCTCCCAGTCCTGCACCTAGTCAACCAACTGTTCTTACTGATCCTTTCCCTCAGCAAGGATTTGTGGCTACCCAACCACCTGAAGGATAGGTGGCCACTCAACCTCTTCCATCTGGTTCCCCCGATTACCAGATTTCCATGATGTCCTCTGATCAGCCTTCTGAAATTTCTTCTCCTTGATCTTTACCTTCAACTGGTACTCATGAGAACCTTTATCCTCCTAGAACAGTTCCTTTAGGCCTCAACCATCTTGGAGCAGTCCTGCCTAGTCATTAGCCCTTTGGTCAGATACCGTTCCTAGCTCCCCCACTAGGAGTGTACACTATACCTGTTATGGCCACCCTCTCTCTTCCTAGCCTGACTCTTGGGATTCCTGTCTGGTACCTCGATCTTCCAGCCGCCACCCCGCCTAGTCAGCCTAGACCTTATCTTGCTTTGACCCCAATTCAACGAGTCCCTATGATGTCTCCCGCTGCAATAGTGCCTCATTCACCTGAATAGGAACCACCTCCTGTTGCGACCACTTTGGGTAAGAAGGGCAAAGCTCGTAAGAGAGAATCAAAGGACAAGGCCACCCCAAAAAACCCTGCCCCTTCTTGGCCTCCAAAACATACCATCCAGTGTGCTTTGTGTGATGTTGTCGGCCATGCCACCCATACTTGTCCGGAGTTGCCTCACCTCAAGTCCATGGTCAACGAGATGTTTCTGGAATCTGATATCCCAGAGGTATTGTCACTATACCCGATTCAATCCTGAAACTCAAACCATTGCGCACAAATCACCCTTGTGCTTTGTGTGATTTCCATGGCCACTACACTCACTTTTTCCCTCGCCTCGAAGAGTATTGTTCCTCTTTAGAAGCCTTACGCCAATTCGAGGCCGAGCGCAATGAGTCAACCGCTCCCTTATTCTCACATCTTGCTTCGACAACACTAGAAGACACAGATGCTCCCATTCACATTCCCCCTTATGATGTCGAGATCATGGGTCCTTGGTCGGAAGTCCCCGATGAAACCTCCCCTGATGTTTTGCCTAGCCTCCCCTCGACACCCTCCCTAGTCTCCACATCGGCAGATCCTCTATCTGCTTCCCCCTCTGTCACCCCTTGTGATGATGCACATACAAACCTCTCCTCTCATGATGAGGAGTAAGGTCACTTCGCCACGTTAGGTGGTTTTTCTTCCATCAGTCACCCCATCTTCTATTACGATGATGACATTATGGAAGTAGCCACCACTCCTGACTTTGTCTATTCCCCCTTACATCAAACTCATGCATTCGAATCACATGCACCTTGTGGCCATCACATTGACACCCAATGTTTGGGTAAGGGGGTCACCCATATTGGAGAGACCAGGAGAAGCAGTTCTCCACCACTCCCCTAGTGAATCTAGTAGTGATGACTCTAGTCCCATTATTCTTCCACATTTAGAAGAACCTTTAGAGTCCCATATCACTTCAAGATCACTCTAGGGATGATACCCCTCATCATTCCTTCATATTTCATCAGCAACCCAATCTCATAGACATTGTGGTTGACCAACCTATGGGTTTTCTGGGAGAACATCTATTCATTATCTCAAAATCCTCTCTTTGGGATAGTAACACCATGTATGTCAACCCGAAAACTTAAAATTCCATTTGATTCATATATGCAGTACCAACAGAGATTGGTAATCATCTATTTCCTTTCGCAAACTGCATAACCATACTGAAAACAAATGGCACACCACATCATGAAAATATGTTTAGATTCCCCTGTTTCTAAATACATTTTGGCATGTCTACAACATGCTTGGGGGCACCTATGCCCCTCAACCATACAAATCCTAGATATCAGCCAAAAAACAGCACTGAAAACCCCTTTCTCTGATAGGTCGCATGTTCCAGTTCATTTCTTGGGACAAGTCGCAATTTCCTGCCCAGTACCTGATACCTAGGACATAGAACAGACCCCTAAAAAAATGTGACCTGGCCTATTCATGAGCTCTGGGTACCTAAAATTAACTTTCAACCCAATGACACAAAAAAGTAGGATTAGACATCTTACCTACAACTGATAGATCTCAAATTCCAATGGTCGGTTCATCTGCTACAACTACCGCAAGATTTAAGGCCTCCTCTCCTCACGACATTCACCACAGATCCACTGGAAAATGAGTGAATCTGGAAGGAAAATGCCTTATTAAAAGAAAACCCCTGATTTTTCTTTCGCTTATTGCGACCAAAACCATAGCTTAGTTTGAAGAACCATCTACACCATTGGAAAGATCTCACCGAGCCCTCAAATGGGTATCTATTAGCTTTTAGTGATTTGATACTTCACCGGGACACATTTTCCCAAGAAGCATCACTTCACCCTTCCTCAAAATCGAATTTCTTCACTTGCAACACTCGTACTAGGGGCACCATGTTGCCTCAATACTTTTCCATGCTTGTATTTACTTTCTTCGTGAGTTACCATCTTTTACTCATGCTTTTATGGTCCCCATTGGACCCTTTACATATGTGGCAGCACCATTAAGTCACCCTTGTTTAGAGCATCCGAGTTTAGTCATCATTTCTTTCATGGAATCTATCCCGAGTCCCTTTATATCTCGCCATATTCCTCCATCATTCATCGCTTGGTCCCTCTCTTGTGTCGCATATTATGGCCTTCAGTCCCACTGTCCCTTATCCCTCATGATGTTGTGTTAGTTGGTGCCAGGTCATCCATGCCCTTTCTGCTCTATCAAGGGAAGTCGTCTGTTTGCTACTCATTCCCCCCCATTTCATCATCATCATTGGTGTTAGTCTATTAGTCACTCTACTATTTTCTCTCATGCCCTAGTTGAGGATCCCTTATTGCCTCACCTATGGCAGACCTCCTTCTGTCGACATCTAGAGAGCTGTGTACCTTGCTTCCAACTTCCACTCTGGTTCGGTGCCTCGGATCAGGCAAAGGGACTCCTTATTTCCCTTTGACTTGATTTTTTCTCAGCTCCAACTCCTTTTAGCATGATTGAGATCTGTATACTTGATGGTTCAATGATGCAGTAGCCGACATCGATGATTCCCGAGTGTGTGTGAGATGTATCAGCCCTCATGAGGGGGTGGCCCTACAGGTAGCCCCCCACACACTCGGATGACTTCTTCATCACAGCCTTCAATGCAGCTCCATACATTTGATGATGTCGGCCTCAGCCGCTAGCAGCGCCATTTTTTTTGCATGTATCAGTCAGATTTTCAAAGCCCTTCCTTGCGTTCAGGGGCATTTGGATTGCATTTATATCTCATATACTTAGCTATTATTTTACAAGTCTTGGCTGTTATCCCAGGCACAATATGTATGTGGGATTCATTATCATGTTATTTATCTATCTCATGTTTATGCCAGCATATCCTATATTATTCCGTCCCGTGGTTTTCCGGACGCCTTATTGTTTGTACTATTGCCTCGGCGGGCATAGGTATGCCTCCCCCGCCACCTATAGAGGGTAATCACTCATTAAAAAGACTTGTCGCACCTGCAAGTTGCCTCCTCAGGGTCTAGGTCTTTCAGCACTTTGGTTTACCTTATACTTCTCTCTCTTTGACTTCCCCTTCGATGTCTAGTGATTGAGTTCTTACAACGTACTTCATTCATACGATTAGCTCCTAACACTCGCATGCTGGGGGGCAATCTGTTACACCATTTTTTGTTCATCTAACCTATTATCATTAGGTGGACCCAAGTACATCATGTAAGACCAATTTTACTCCAAGTAAAATTGCTTTCACTATGAAAATAACTTAGTAAATCACCTTTATTAAGTTGTTTATGGTCTAAACAGGAAACCCCATAAGGAAATATTAAATAAATATACATTTGTTTGATTTTCCTCAAGAAATAATTAGTTAAACAATAGTTTAATTAATATTTTTGGTTATATATAACTCAAAACAAGGAAATTAATTAGATAAATCATTATTTATCTTATTATTTTCTAAGAATAATTATTTAGATCTTATTTAAATAATATTCTTTGTTAAATATGACTAATTCACCCTTAAGTAATTAGATAAATCATTATTTATTTGATTATTACTCAACCATATCCTTAAAATGATAAATAAATCATTTATTTATTTATTATTACTTAATCACATCCTTAAAATGACAAATAAATCATTTATTTATTTATTATTTACAAATAAAGGGATTTGACTCAAGTCAAATTCCTTTTCCCTCCAACAAATATATTAAAATATTCCATAAAATTTGGATCTAGATTTGGTTAATAATATTTTAATTATGCACCAATCTCTAGACTAACTCAATATTTTGTTATAAATAGAAGAGTTTTCCCATTCATTTGTCACCTTTTGTTGCCTAAAGATCACTCTGGATCTCAACTCTTGGTCTGGATATTGATCCACAATCATAGCCATATTTTTCCATTTTTGTCTGGGTTTTCTACACCATCAAGAGAGAGGAATTCTAAATCTGAAGTGCCGAGGAATTTCAAGAACCCATCCCATTGAGGAGAACAAGGAACACCCCCTTGTGTTTTCCTCCCAGGTGCCATTAATAAAAAATTTCATTGGATATATTCTTGTCTTGTCTATTGGATCTATAGAGTAATTCTTATTTTTCTACTATTTAATGTCTTCTAATGCATAGATCTAGATTTTTGCAGCATTTTCTTGATCATCTAATTGTAGATCTAAAGATATTAGTAGTCATTTCTGCTATTAGGGATGTTTGTTATGCACAGCTAAAGTGGTATTTTTTCATCCACTTCGAATCAAGATTCATACTAATAGTATATGTCCCCATGGTGACAGATAATGATGGAACATAGTGCATGCATTGCATGGTTCTAGCTCTTGGGACCAAAACTGCAAAAGTCATCAGTGAATATTGCCTTCCTTTGCACTAGTTGGGAAACATTAAAGTTGTGGGTAGCCCCACTATCAATCAACACTGATATTCTCTGATCCTGAATATAACCTCAAACTCTCAAGATCAGGAACTTGGGTACTCCCCTCAATGATGCAATGGCCCCTCCAATTGGAGAAAATGCTCCATTCCCACCTCTTTGTGGTGGTGGACCCTCTCCTGCTATCTTAGCACTACGAAATATTTTTTGTTCCTCTTCTTCCTCCTCTTCATCATCAAAAAATATCTCTATATAGTGTGCCTTCCCTATTGAACATCTATGTCTGGGTGCCCATGATTATTAGCATGTGAAGCAAAGCTTCCTCCTCCTCAAGTCTCTTCAGAAATTATCACTAAGAGGCACTTTGTTTTGGCTCTCCTTTGAAGGAGGAGCCTTCATATATTTTCCCTTTGGTGGAAAAGTGGAATTTTGCTGAAATGGTGCCTTTGCCCTAGGCATAGCATCTTTTAGATCTCTAGCCCTTTCAACAACACCTTGAAGGGTAGTTGGTTTGGTTTAGTTAACCAACCCATGTAGAGACTATGCTAGCCCATCAATAAACATATAGAATCTCCTAGTTGCAGAAAAATTAGGAACCATAACAGAAAGTTTTAGAGATTTTGAAATGTAAGTTTCTGGATTACCTAACTCTTTGATCTTTTCTAGCTCAATAAAAGGTGCCTCCAGGTCTCTTTAATCAAACCTCTACACCGACCTCCTGGTGAACTCTAAATATGCAGTCAAATTGGCATGCCCCAATGTAGAAAGACCATGAAACCACCAATCATGTGCCTCACCCTCAAGTTGCAACGCTGCTATTTTGATGGCTTCCATCTCCAGTACCTAGTTCAACTGGAAGTAGATGTCTAGCTTCTCTACCCAAGATTTGGTTGTACATTTGGATAACCCATCAAAATCCGGTAAGAAGAATCTACCCATAGTCTGGTGAGGGTCATTGTTTTGTATGAATCCTCCACCTCTATTGTGATGTCAGGGCCTCCTATTGTCCTTGATTTGACAAAAATCTTGGAAGCTCAAATGATCTTTGAACCTCTAAGATTGAGACTCATACTCAAGAAAATAATCTTCAAGAGTTTCTTGTTCTTGAAACCCTCCATTTCCCACTGTTAATAATGTAGGCATAGTGGAGTGTTGGGAAATCTGCTACGTCATCGGTTGATCATGCTAGTGATGTGAAATTCTAGAGCCTTCTCCATGTAGAAAACCTTTAGGGGATTATTTGTGTATATCCGTCTTCATCTCCTTGATTTCTCTTGAAATATCTTGCATGGTTCGAAGAATAAGCTTAGGGAACTCCTTGTCATCCTCCTCTCCTGATATGGAAGTTTTTCACTTGTCTTCTCTATTATTTGTATAATCATATATCTGGTTTCTTTTGATATACATATTTTCTCTATATGTGAGAGGATATCCATTTTCTAATGACATATTGGCTGAAATGCATAAGCTGAGCCACGATTATGCTCCAATACCACTGTACTATTCCAAAATAGGAAAAGCAGTAATATTGAACACACAAATGGAAATAACACTGAATAATGTTATATTAAGATATGAGAACATTACGGAGAAATTTCATTAATCATATCAGCAGAAAATAAGTACAATATACTGAGGCACAAATCATATAACATAGGTAAACAAGCCTCCAATGATCAGCATACTCAAAAGTGAGATATTACTGCTATACAAAATGTTGGAGAGCTGCTACAGCGCAGTCATAGTGGTAAAAGTAGAAGCTATGAACATGCAATGATATAAAACAACTGATAGATGCCTCAAGAGATACTGGAAATAAATATCAAGGCTTTATAACACCTTTCCAAGACAACCCAAGAGGGTTTCTAGAATTACACCAAAAATACAAATAGTGAACTGCAGCCCTAGGGTTGAAGATTCACTGCAACTAAATAGCTAGGAAGATATGGCTAAATCTGATGTATAAATAATAAAATCTCCTCCCAATAGATTCTCTAGGTGAAAGGCTGATCCCTTCACTGGAAATCTATCTCCCCAAATGCTGCACTGAAACCACCCCTGCAACTGCTCACTGAAATAACGCAGTCTAAGACTGAAACTGCAATGTAGGGGATGATGGTGTTTTGGCCTAGTTCCAAATGATGATATAATGCCCAAGGACCCTCCTTGCTAGCCTCCCAATGGAAAGGCTACCTCTCCATTGCAACACAAGCTCATAAAATGGCCTTGCAAACCCTCCACAACTTCTGCCCTGCAACACAACAAAACCTTGGACGAAACTGTGCTGTATAATAAGACTGAAGCTTTGTCCTGATGAAAGAATGTGGAAATGCATCTCAATCACCTCTCCTGAGTGGGCACTCAAATTCCCTCGAGGATGAGGGTGGGATTCCTGCTCGGGAACACCCTTGTGCTAAACGACACTATTGTCTTCGCTAAACAGCTGAAGAGAGAAACAAGTCATAACAGACCATAAAAAAAATAATACTCAACATGATTTCCATGGTTTCCATTCCTTTCCTTATATTCTTGGTGAGCTTCCTCACCTTGGGCCCCACTCATTAAATTCACTACTTCCATGCAAAGAATATCCCTCCAAAACTGCACTGTCTCTCATTGATTATGCACTCCCTCCATACCAGCACTATTGATTTGGTCAAACTTTACCCTATCCACATTCTTCATCCCCTATTCACACATAAGGGTGCTTTATCCAATTGATTTTATGCTCCTTATTCACACTAGGATTGATTTATTCCTAATAAAGAGATTTATGGGTCTCCCTACCCTCTTATTCTTCTAACTAAGAAGCAAAAACAAAATTTAATATTCGAACGAACTCAAAGCTAATTGGGAATATTAAAGCCTCATTGTAACAAAGTTTAGAGGTCGATAGGCATCACATATCTTCTCAGAGATAAGATACTAGCGCCCTAATTAGTTTATTTCCATTATGTTTGTAAGCATATTTATGTTATTTGATATTAATGAAATGAATTTTTATTTCCACTTCATATCTGTGTCTATGTTTATCTCTATATATTATTGCATTCTTGCAAAAATCCAGATCAGTGGTATCACAACGGTGTGTTCTTTCTATATTTTTCTTTGCATGTCCTCAACGAGCTCAGGTTATAAGGAGTTAGGGCTCGATCTCGTTGAACCCTTGTAGGATCAGCCTCACAAACCCCGACGACCTCCAATGGAGGAAGAAGATAAAGATGAGGGAGCAGGAGATCCTATCAAATTATTGCTTGAGGAGGCCCTTGAGAAACAAAGGAACATGATGATGGATAACTTTTCCTAGATCCTTCAAAGCCTACCCACCGGTGGCACATCTAAATCTAGCAGCCACTCTGGAGGCGCCTCTCCTTCAAGGTACAAGTCAACTTCGACATTATTGTATTTTAAGGCCACATAGATGAATAAACCGTAGATAGATGGTTAAATTTACTAGAATGGTATTTCTCTTTCCATGATTTCTCTGACTAAGAAAATATTACTTTTGCACTCCTCAAAGCTGCCCCCCATGTCAAAGATTAGTGGGGAACCTACTGTGAGCAAAAGGGCGATAGGGAACCCTCTTTGTTCTTGGTCGCACCTACTTGGAATTCATTCTGATAATGTATCAAGGAAAAATATTACCCTATGGGGAGCTATTAGGACAAGTACATCCAATGGACCACGATGTGGTAGGAAAGGGATCAAGATGTGCAAAAACTGATGAATTTGTTGCACACCCTGCACAAAAAGTTGGGTATTAAAGATTCAGAGAGACAATTGGTGCTCATGTACCATAGCTCTTTTCACATATATATTCCAGAGGAAATGGATTTCCTTGACATTACCTCGCCTGGCATGACATATCTCTATGCTACCAAGATCGAGTAGAAATTTAAGAAGAAGAAGCGAGACTTTGGATCCGTGAATCCTAAGCCAGGGAAAGGCATCCCTGAACCACAAAGCAAGGGGAAAAGACAAAGTAGGATGAATCATAACAAAACCACAAATCCAAAGAAGGACATGGGGAAGTGGTGTGAATTTCATAACAGCCCCACTCACATCACAAACGAGTGTCAGGCCAAACAGTCGCTAGTGGATAAACTGAAGGCACCTAAATCAGATACATGTTCTGATCCCGAGTCAGAAGTAGACAAGGGCGATCACAAAGGGAAGAAAATCATTGATGCGTATCCCAATCCCATTGTTTCCAACACCAAGTTCCAGAGGGAGGATCCCAAGGATCTAAAGGAGGGCGAGCGCCTCTTCCACTCGCAGATGTGGGTGAAGGGTTCTCCACTGAAATTCCTTGTTGATAGCGGAAGCCAAAAGAACCTCATTTCACAAGAGGTTTTGAAGTGGCTCTGCCTACCAACCATAGCACACTCGCATTCATATAGCATTGGGTGGCTTCACCAAGGAAGAGATCTCTGCGTTCGGCAATAGTGTCGCCTTCCATACAATATCAAGCAATTCACGGATGACGAATTGTGTGATGTTGCTCCTCTTGATGTGTCAGATGTATTATTGAGCCAACCATAATTTTGGAGGAGAAATTATGTGTATCAGTCTAGGCCTTGTTCTGTTGTTATTACTTTTTGAAATAAATTGTACAGGATAGTGAAGGTAGTTTTGCCTCCTGCCATCTCATTAACTACTGCAAAAAAACGTAGTAAGATTGTTTCCCAAACCAGGAAATTTATTTTCATTAAAATTTCCAACATGGCAAGAAGAATATTGTGGCCACAGCCTCGAAATAGTGCTCCCTTGCATGGCAGTAGTATATGGACAAATTCATGGAGGAATATGAGGACATTTTCTCCTCACCCACAGAGGTTCCTCTACATTGTCAAGTCAAGAATTCCATTGATCTGACCCCAGGCGTGCTGGCACCTAATGTTTCCATACCTCATGAAAAAGAACAAACAAAATCCACACATGTACTATCTGAGACTGATAAAGAAACCAAATTTATTGAACGCATCCAGCATGTCCGCCAGCAGGTCCATAACATCTTCGACAAATCCAATACCAAGTTTAGTAGAATTTTCCTCATCTCATGGAGGAACTCAACAAAATGGGGATAATTTCTTCCTAAAGGGGAAGGAATGGTCTAGGTGGATATTTATGGCAACCCACCTATTCCATTTGGACCCCCAATATTGGTTCTTTCAGTTTTTCAGTTTCAACACAACTTACTTTTTTTAGCAGTTTTTTGGGCCCTGAACTTCCGGAGCCGTTTTGAGGCCCTAATGATCTAGGTGGATATTGGTGGCCACCACATACTCCATTTGGACCCCCACCATCAATTCTTTCATTTTTTTAGTATCAATCCAACTTACTATTTTTAGCAGTTTTTCGGGTCGTGAACTTCTAGAGTCGTTTTGAGGCCTTAAACGACATTTTCTAGGAAAACTAGGAGCAACATGGAATTTTTTTTTATGTTGCTTGTGTAAAAATTTGTACTCCTCAAATATATATTTATAACAAGGTATTTAGAGTGTCAAATGGAGATCATATGCCAAATTTACGTCCCTGGGAAGTTGATGTACCAATTTACCCAAACGGGGCCCATAGTTTTGGTGCTTCATCTCCTAGGGTTAGTTTTTAGGATATTTAGGGTTTTACACTGTTTATCAAAAATAAATAGGCCTCTGAGCTTCATTTTAACACATTTCATAGGGCTATATCTACCACATATCTTCTTAGAGATAAGCTACTAGCACCCTAGCTAGTGTAGGTTTTAACCCTGTACAGAAATTAGCTACAAACGAATCTTAAAAATATAAAATAAACAATAGCGAGAGCATAAAACATAATGTAATATTCCCAAATTTTCACATTATATTTGGAATATTAGAGTCCTTGATTTTCTTAATGAATTAAGTAAATGAAAGGGTGGAGGGACCCATAATCCTCAATAAGAATAAATATCCACTTTGTGTGTGTGAATGTGGATTAATTTAGACTAGATCTGCAAAAAGAGGTAGTTGAACAACTACTAATGTGAATGAGATTGGAGATCATGTCTCATTTAATGAAAGAGATCATGGAGGGTTGATTCATTCAACTAAGATCTTGAAGATGTCAAATAAAGGGTCATTGAGCATTAATGATAAAGTGGTGGAGGATCATGTGAAAATGAAGCACACATGATGGAGGAGGCGTACATTGCACCTAGACTGTTTGGTTGATTTGGTCAAACAGTGCAGTCCCACTTGGAGGAGCTTGTCCACATGAGACTGCGTAGTGGAGATTAGGGCCAAGGCTTGGGATGGCTCAATCATTATAAAGGAGATGAAGGAAAAGGTGAAAGGCATCTTGGCTTATTTGATGTATGATATTTTAGATATGGAATTTTCAAGCGACATTCCACTGCATTCTTGGGCTATTTAGCAGAGATTGCAGGTGTTGTTTAGCACAGGGTCTTCCCAGGCGGGAATCCCTCCACTTTATTTGAGTGATATCTAAGGAAGAGGTTTGTACTTCATTATACATCAGGCTTTAAGTGCCATTTCATTTTTCTACTTTCTGCATAACATTCATATTCAGAAAACTGTAGTTTTCTGAAGATTAGTTTGGAAGGTGGAAGTTGTCTTCAGTACTTCAGCTAGAGAACAAGGTGAGGGATTATTCCCATCACTTGGGCTTATAGATAAGCACTCCCAAAGCCACATTGTAGATCTAGCATCAGGCAAAAATTTATTGACCTCCTAGCAACAATATTCTCCTCATGAATAACGTTGTCCATATTGTAGATCTGAAAGGAGGAAGGAAGTTGTTAGTATTTCAGCTATCAATCCTATGAGGGATCATCCCCTCCAATTTCCATCAGTATTACCATCATCTTGGAGTTTATTTCAGAATATTTCGGCAGGCATAAGGCCTCTCTTTCCCTCACAGCGTAGTTTTCAGAGGCAGTTGTGTTGCAACAGCTGCAACCATCTTTTGGAGGATTGAGAAGCTAGATCTAGAGCTTCTAGCTCATAGATCTAAGGAAGGGAGAAACCCTTCAATCATAGATATGATCTGAGCACACATTTCAGCCATCTATTCTTCAGATCTAGCTTCAGATCTATATTCCCCAGTAGATCAAGGATCAAACCCTGGGGAGGTGATTTTTCCAAAGTTACAGATCTAGAAAATCCTTTCTGGGTTATCTTGGGAATCCATCACATTGGCTAGATCTTGAATCTTGGCATCATCAGAGCTCCAGTTTTGAGTAGATATGTATTTATCTTTTCAGCTTGCAACCATATGTTTATACTCTGTTGAAGAGAGAGCGCAGTATTTGCTACAGATCCTCAACAGTTACGTTGTACCTACTTCACACATGTTTTCAGGGTGATCCTAGCTCATATTTTTGGCTAGATCTACCTATATCTTATACTTGTGTAACTGATTCATCTCCAATATAATAAAATGGCTCAACTCTTTCTTCATATTCTGATTTGTATTTAGATTTATTGTTTATCTTGCTTTAAGTTCTTATATTGTGTGAAGTATTACTCCATTTTCCCTTTTGGGGATATTACAGTGGTATCAGAGCATGATCTTTGGCTCAGCTTGTGGACACTTCATCTTCTTACATTGAAATAAGAACAAATAGATGAGATTTATCATGGACGATGTGAGATCTTTCACTCCTTTCTTCAGATCCAAGCAAGATCTCTCCAAGGATGTCAATCAAATGAAGGAGGAAGAACAGAGGGAAGATCCAAGAAGAAGATCTGATGAGGAAAGAACTTCCTATCAATAGCAAAGAAGATCGGAGAATCCTAGCTCTTCTCATATATCCACTATGTAATATTCCAAATTAGGAAAATGCCACAAAAATGAGAATATCTCAAGATATTCTAATGTTGGAGACCTAGCAATATGAAAACATAACAATGGAGCAGCAATAACACTCAAATCATAGAAATGTGAGAGAAATACATAGCCTTCTCATTAAATAATGGCAAAAAAAAATGAATACAATATCTTGAGGAAAAAGGTTACTCAAGATAGGAAATGCTCAGCCTCAAGGAACAAGTACAAGATACATGATAAAATACTGCTACACATGGATGCTCAAGCTATGAAAATGCAGTTTTATAGAGCAATTCATCTCAATCCCAAAGACTACCTCATGTCAATCCTGGAAGGATTGGCAATAAAATACAAAATCCACAAAATGATGGATTTGTTGGGTAGCAACAAAAACTTAGAAATAGAACTGGATGGAGATGGATGTAGATGATGCCCAAACTGAATATGCCTCCTCTATTGGATCTTTAGAATGAAAGGTTGATCCCTTCACCAAAGATCTCACCCTCCAACAATCTGCAAGAACCCCACTACAAATGCTCCACTAAAAATAACGCAGTTACTGGATGGAACTACATTGTAGGGGCAAGGGAAAGATTTGGCCTAATGCCAAGAGCTGAAATAAGTGTTGAACCCTTCTCACTAGCTTCCCAAAGGAATGGAGACTCCCTCCTTTGAAAATCAGCTCCGGAAATGGTGTTGAGGTCCTCCACTGCAACACCCTACAACACAAAATTATGTTGTTGCAGAAATAACACTGTCTTGGAGGAGGAAGCTTTGGCCTTGAGCCAAGAAATGTGGAGAATGAAGAACAATCCCTCAAGAGGCTTCTCAATAAGGAGAAGGAATCCTAAACAGGAATTCCCCTGACAACTCTTGCTAAACAACAAAGAATGCACAATTGTCTGAATAGACAATGAGATGAATAATACAAAGCATGAGAAACAATGGCTACCTTGCCCTCCTTTTAAACAAGTTAAAGCCCCTCTCCATGGGTCCCACTCCTCTTAGGGTTTCCTCCACCAAATAAACCTCTTCCCTTTCATACTGCATTGTTTCTCTAAGTGTTCTCCACCTCTTATCCCAGCACTGTTGACTTGGTCAAACTTGACCTTGTCCACTTGCAAATGACTATATTCACACATGAGGGTGTGAAAAACAGTTCCAATGATGATCCCATTTCATACTATGAGGGATTTTATTGAGATTATCACTATGCATGAGTCTCCTTAACAATTTATTCTCCTCCTAGGTGAAATCATCAAAATTAATATTCCAAATTATTGTAGGAAAATTTTGGAATATTACAGTCCTCCCCTCCCAAATGTTGCTTGTCCTCAAGCAACTGTAAGGATAGAATTGGAAAGCCTCCTATCAAGGCATGGAGTCTATGATGTGTTTAGGAACATATTCCTCATGTGGATCATCCATCCCCCAAGCAATCATCCATGAAAAATGAGTTACCTTCCAACTAGGCAACTCCTGGAAACTATCCTCCACCTTTGGCTCTGGCAAAGTAGGTGGGATGAAAATCTGCTCATGGTAGAAAATGTAGCCTAACCCACACTTTCCATCTCTCCACTCATGATAAGTGTAGAGAGAGTGTTGATCCTGGGTTGCAAAATACTTGCCCTCAAGTGGCAAGATGAAGACTAGATCTCCAAGGATCTCTCCTCCAACACTGTAAATCATGGTGGCCCAAGTATCTCCATATATGATGAGTTGGAAGTCATCATCATATGGAATTTCCTTCATCATATGGCTCACCTCAAAAAGTGACAAATGTGTTGTTAAGGTAACCATATCATGTCCCATGTTCCCCTTAGAACATGTAGTGCAAAAAGTGTGAGGATTTTCTCCATCAACGGACACATTCACCCAATGTGTCTCTCTCCCAATCATGCTCCCAAGAAAATATCTAGCAATATCAATCAAGGGAACCATAAGGAGAATCATGTTGGCTTCCATGTGAAGTAAAGGAGAAGGAAAATGGTTCGTCAAATGTAGCCAATGCAGTTTGACTCTCCACTGCCATAGAAAATAAAATGATGGGTGGCCTCCTCACCATTTGCTTGCTGCCCCAATATCTTCATAAATCTGGAGAAAGTGAATGATGTCATGTGCAATGTGAGTATGTTCTCCATAAGAAATCCCCTCCCCATATCCTCTTAGGGAGTGATCATCCATAATGGCCTTATTTAGACCATAAAATCTAGAAGGAAGGATATTCCTTCTTTGAGTAAATCCCTGCACATATATGGTTAAGAGATGCATACATATAGAAAAATTAATATGCAAATCAACAATACTCTTACCATATTTTTTTCTGATATAAATGGAGTGGCTCATAGAAGAGTCTCCCCTCATCCTCAACGGGAAAAGAGTTGACTGTGCTAACTCCTCCATCTCTTTATGATCCATGGAGTGCCTCCTCAAGTTCTTCAAGTGGTCCCTCCCACAAGAAGAAAAGAAATGTAGTGTGGCATTCATGGTTGGCCCATGGTTCCTCCTGAAATGTAAAACATGTATAATAGGGAGAATCATGCTCCCAATGGGCATTCTCAGTCTCAAGCCCACTCTCCAATCAAAGCTTCCCATGAACATAGAGATACCAGCAATACATGGAAGCAAAAACCAATAGAAACAAGTTGTCACATGACAACCGGAAAGTGGATCAAGGTCCCATACAAGGAACTAGTGCAGTGCATTCCTTGCTTGCATCAAATCAAACAAAAACAAGTGCTTTTCTAGCCACTTGTTTGCTACCACAATATTTTTACAAGATATAAACATGAAAGTACAAAAGGGTGTGAATGGTGCACACCAAGAATCATGTGGCTTTCCCCACAAACCACCAATGAGATAGCCAATATAATTGCTACAAATGGCTCCAAGTACATCATTATACGATATGAAAGAAGGAATAATCCTCCTTGGTACAATATGCTACTCATAAAAAGACAATAAGTACAAAACATAAGGTGAAATTGTACATTCTCCATTGTGTACTCGAAGACTTGAGCTGAAATGGCTCAACTGAAAACACTCCCTTACTCCCAATGAGTAGGAAGGTGGATGCGACATCCTCTCCATCATCATCCAGGCTCTGCATCTCTCCATATGCTGAAATATGTCTCGCTGAATGCCCTCCCAATTGAACTCCTCTTCCAAGGCATGATATGCATCAAAATGCATGGAAAAGAAGACCTCATGTGCTGCACGCAACAGCTTCTCCTTGAGACTAGAATCTCTAGTCAAAAAGACTCTGCCATGTGAATAGATGACCATATTATCCACCATGTATCTTTCGTCTCCCTCCAGGTCATCAAGGTTCATGCGTGCACCAAGATCCTTGGAGTACTCTACTAAGAGCTGAGATCTCCAATAATAATCAATCCTCCCAAGGGACAACACTGGTGATCTGGCATGTGAAACTCTCCTCCTGCTGCTGTCTGCTACTTTGACATCCCCCATGCCAAAGTTCTCCTCCAAACTCTTCAACTCTCCAAAATCCAAGAGCGGTGAATCCAAAGACAAAATTTCCCCCATCAATGATAGATCTGGTGGCCTCCCTGGTGGAATGCCTCTATGCAGTGAGACATCAATGTGTACATATGATTGGGAAACCTTGCCCTTGCTCTCACAATGCAATATAGTCTGCCTCCTCTTTGAACTAGCTCTCTGAAATAGATAAGGGTGTGTGCCTCTCATCACATGATGCTGCTCTTCCTTCCTCCCTCCTCCTTCCAGCTGCAATGCTGCACAATCATGCTGCTCACTAATTATGCTTGGAACTCCATGTATGAGCTCCTGGAGCCTTCCTTGCAAAGCTGCAATAATCCCTCTAGTTGGAGCAAGAGATCCTCCTTCCTCTACATGAGGTGCTAGATCAACTCTAGAAATGACATCATTGTTGCCCTTAGCCTCCTCAACATGAGTGGGCAACCCTCTACTGATTGGATCCTCTTTTGGAAAAGGGATCTCTTTTCCTCCTTGTGCCAAAATACAAGATGAAGGCCTTGCCTCCAACAAAGCACCATGCAAGATATCAACCTAATTTATGAGTCTATGGTTTTATTCATCACATGCAAGGGTTTTGTTTGTTTATATGTGTTTGTTTCTTCCACATGTATGTCAGAATTCTTCCTACCAAATGTTTCCATCAAAGTTCTAATGAAAATTGCATACGAAGAGGTATTTTCATTCTTCAAAGTAGATGACTAAAATAACCACCATGCATAAACCTTACCTCCAAAGTGCAGCGCTGCTAATCTGATGGCTTCATCTTCAGAAATCTGATGCTACTGCAAAAAGACATCTAACTCTTCCACCCAAGCCCTGGCTGAACATGTAGGGGAACCATCAAAGATAGATATAAGATATCTATCCTCATTATGTTGGTTGCTCCTCCTCACCATGATCTTGTAAAACTTCAGAAAAGTAATATGATCTCTAAACTTTTGAGTTTGAGATTCATACTCATGCAAGAAACCACCAAGAGTCCCTCTCTTCGGCATTTCTTCTCCTTCTTGCTTCCTTATGGAAAGAATAGCCATGTGACTGGACTGTTCATCATAGGGTGTGACTGCATGCTCACATTCCCTATAATAATATCTATATTTTGACTCAGTTTCAAACCCTCTTGGAGATCCTGTACATATCTCCCTTCTTATCTTCTCAAATTCTTCATGAATGCTCTGTAAAGATCTTGGAAGAAGCTTTGTAAGCTTATCTTCCCTTTTCTCTTCACATAATGGAGTCTTAACTTTCTCTCTCCTTGATAGCATGATGGCTGAGATCCACCAGCTAAGCGAGAGATCATGCTCTGATACCACTGTAATATTCCAAATTAGGAAAATGCTACAACAATGAGAATATCTCAAGATATTCTAATGTTGGAGACCCATCAATATGAAAACATAACAATGGAGTAGCAGTAACACTCAACTAATAGAAATGTGAGAGAAATCCATAGCATTCTCATTATATAATAGAAACAACAAATGAATACAAGATCTTGAGGAAAAAGGTTACTCAAGATAGGCAATGCTTAGTCTCAAGGAGCAAGTACAAGATACATGATAAAATATTGCTACACGTGGATGCTCAAGCTATGAAAGTGCAGTTTTATAGAGAAAATACATGCTACATATGTCAAATACATGGATGTACAATTATATGGCCCAATACAACATTAGGAGTGAAGATCTCAGCTCCCAAAGAATACCTCATGTCAAGCTTAGAAGGATTGGCAATAAAATACAAAATCCACAAAATTTCAAAGTTGCTGGGTAGCAGCAGTAACTCAAAAATAGAACTAGAAGGATATGGATGTAGATGATGCCCAAACTGAATATTCCTCCTCCAGTGGATCTTTAGAATGAAAGGCTGATCCCTTCACCAAAGATCTCACCCTCCAACAATCTACAAGAGCCCCACTACAAATGCTCCACTAAAAATAATGCAGTTACTGGATGGAACTGCGTTGTAGGGGAAAGGGAAAGATTTGGCCTGATGCCAATATCTGAAATAAGTTTTTAACCCTTCCTCACTAGCTTCCCAAATGAATGGAGACTCCCTCCTCTAAAAATCAGCTCCGGAAATGGTGTTGAGGTCCTCCACTGAAACACCCTACAACACAGAATTATGTTGTTGTAGCAATAACACTATCTTGGAGGTTGAAGCCTTGGCCTTGAGCCAAGAAATGTGGAGAATGAAGAACAATCCCTCAAGAGGCCTCTCAAGAAGGAGAAGGAATCCTAAATAGGAATTCCCTCAGCAACTCTTTCTAAACAACAAAGAATGCACAATTGTCTGAATAGACAATGAGATGAATAATACAAAGCATGAGGAACAATGGTTGCCTTTCCCTCCTTTTAAACAAGTGAAAGCCCCTCTCCATGGGTCCCACTCCTCTTAGGGTTTCCTCTACCAAATAACCCTCTTCCCATTCATACTGCACTATTTCTCTAAGTTTTCTCCACCTCTTATCCCAACGCTGTTGACTTGTTCAAACTTGACCTTGTCCACTTGCAAATGGCCCTGTTCACACATGAGGGTGTGAAAACTAGTTCCAATGATGATCCCATTTCATATTATGAGGGATTTTATTGATATTATCACTATGCATGGGTCTCCTTACCCATATATTCTCCTCCTAGGTGAAATCATCAAAATTAATATTCCAAATTATTGTAGGAAAATTTTGGAATATTACACACTAAGCCCACTTTCTTTGAAGAAGGTGAGAGGTATAGAAGTGAAGAAAGGCATGAACCTCAGACTCATGAGACTCTCAGTCTATATCTTGAAGAGTACAAAGCACAGTCTAGAGCTTTCAAGGAGAAGCTAACTCTCCAACAGTTCTTCCAGATTAGAGAAGAAAGAGGATCCTGTAGTAGTAATGGAAGGAAGAGGCATAATAGATTTTATTTGCCTACATTTTATGGACCTTCCTCAAGCAATGTCAAGGCTTGGAGGAGGGAGTTAGATTCATTTTTCAAGCTACATCCTATGGCTGAAGAGGAGGGTTTTCAAATTGCAGCACTTCATCTCTTAGATGAAGTAGAAGATTGGTGGTTTGGGCACCTAGAGCATGCAAAAGTGACCAAGTATTCAGATTTCTTTCATAATTTGAGGAAGAAGTTTGATATGGAGAATACAGAGTTGTGCTACAAAGGGGCATCTCCCAAGGAAACCAAGGAGAATGTCAATCTTATCACTTTGAACAAGAGGTCACTACTTTCACCACCTACTGCAGAAGTACTTGTATCTGGAGAAGGGACACTTGCAACTTTGCAAAGTAGTCTTAAGCTCTTGACTTATAGAGTCCCATGCATGGACCAGGAGATGCATGAGGAAGAGGAGGAGGATAACAGCGCTGGTACAATTGAAGAAAAGAGGCCATCACTCTTACCAGAAGTTGGCGATACTATTGTCCCGGTTGGAGGAACTCTTGTGTTTTGTCAAGAGGTTCCCACATATCAGTTGATCCAAGGTATGCATAAAATTTCAGCACATATTGTTTCAAGATCAATGCATGACCAAGGATTAGAACAAAATGCTGATTTGAAGCAAAAACATATCATAGCACAAAGGACCCTTGATATAATCAAGGAGGAGAATGAAAACTATCTCTATTCATCATCGTTGAGATGCATTCAGCCCCTTGAGTTGAGATGTAGAGTTTCAGAAAATGGGATTAGCATTATCCTATGTACAATGGATGATTATGAGATCAATATTGTGCCTTACTTGGAGACAGCATATGTATTACCCTGGAAATATACAGCGATGTCACTTAGTAGCTCTGACAAAAAATAGGGCTTCATAATTCTTGGAGCATTCTGGAGGTAGCTTTACTCATGAAGCAATGGAAGAAAATATGATAAATGGTAGACGTCTTGAAATGAGAAACCTTTTCTCCCTTCTAGATGACCCTTTCTCAATGAGCCTCTCAGTACTCAAAGAGAAAATTCTACTTGCATTAAATCCAAAAATTCTTTGGTTTTGGAGGGCCTTTGATGGAGAGAGAACCTCATTAAGAGATCTCATTAGAGATGCATTTCAACATTTCATGAAATGCAAAAGTATTCAACAGTTTGGGAAGGATGGAATTCTACAAAGGGAGGATGCCATCATTATGCAGTACCTCATTCATCATCCCCATGGGAGTGAATGGGCAAGGATGATAAGCAAGGGGTTGCAAAGCCACTGGAAGATTTGTATGGCCCAACATGCTTGGTTACGTTGGTTGTCATTGGGAGATTTCTGTCACTCTCCAAAGGCGCCTATTTTTCTAATCCATACCTTGAAAAACATGTATGAAATGAAGGAGGAGGCATGCCTACACTGGCTACTCTTGGGTGAGTATGTATACCACCAAATAGCTCATCATTTTCTGAATCATGCCTTTTTTCTCAATGATAAAATGCCTTGTTCATTTTGGTTTCACTTGAGAGAGTTTGACCACCACATGACATCTCCTATGTCTATGTGTTTTGTATTGTGTAAAACTTGGCATAACAATCTCATGATGTGCATTGATGATGTTTCTTTGTATGGGGCTGATGTGACATCTCATATATCCATTATTATGATTTTGTTTCATGATGCACATGAGGAGGAGAGAAAGCAACAATATCTCCTGTTTCTTGGATTTCTTTTGAGGAAGTTTGGCTTGTCCATCTTACATGGAGGAGATAGAGGATGGTAGCAAAGGGCCTTACTCCGTTGGTTATTGTTAGGAGAATATGGTTTGACATCTTTGTCTACCCATATTACTTCTTCCCTTCTTCTTTTGCATAAATTTGGAATGATGAAGTTTGGATCCCACAAGGCCAACAGGGCTAAGTATGAGAGCACCTTAATGCTCAATCTAATTCATGAAACATGGGATGAAGATGTGTATTGTGTGATAGAGATTTTTATTTGTGAAGAGAACAACCTTATTGTATGCACCTCATGTATTGATGATGATGTCGGACATCATATGGTTGTAACTTGGTACTTCATTATGAAAGGAGGACATCTAACCAAACAGTTGGAGGTCATTCTTTATGTTCTTAAAAGACAACTTTGGAGCCAAACATGCATAACCTATTGCAGAAAATGGAGGAAGCCTTCCTTATGTGGATTCCATTTGGAGGGGAATAGATGGCCTTGCATTTACTTTTGGAGTTTCTTGAGGACAAGCAACATTTTGCTGGGGGGGACTGTAATATTCCCAAATTTTCACATTATATCTGTAATATTAGAGTCCTTGATTTTCTTAACGAATTAAGTAAATAAAAGGGTGGAGGGACCCATAATCCTCAATAAGAATAAATATCCACTTTGTGTGTGTGAATGTGGATTAATTAAGACTAGATCTGCAAAAAGAGGTAGTTGAGTAACTACTAATGTGAATGAGATTGGAGATCATGACTCATTTAATGAAAGAGATCATGGAGGGTTGATTTAGTCAACTAAGATCTTGAAGATGAAAAATAAAGGGTCATTGAGAATTAATGATCAAGTGGTGGAGGATCATGCGCAAATGAACCACACATGATGGAGGAGGTGTACATTGCACCTAGACTATTTGGTTGATTTGGTCAAACAACGCAGTCCCACTTGGAGGATCTTTTCCACATGAGACTGCGCAGTGGAGATTAGGGCCAAGGCTTGGGATGGCTCAATAATTATTAAGGAGATGAAGGAAAAGGTGAAAGGCATCTTGGATTATTTGATGTATGATCTTTTAGATCTGGAATTTTCAAGTGACATTCCATTGCAATCTTGGGTTGTTTAGCAGAGATTGCAGGTGTTGTTTAGCACAGGGTGTTCCTGGATGGGAATCCATCCTCTTTCTTTGAGTGATCTCTAAGGAAGAGGTTTGTACGTCATTATACATCAGGCTTTAAGTGCCATTTCCTTTTTCTACTTTCTCCAGAACATTCATATTCAGAAAACTACAGTTTTCTGAAGATCGGTTTGGAAGGTGGAAGTTGTCTTCAGTACTTCAGCTAGAGAACAAGGTGAGGGACTATTCCTGTCACTTGGGCTTATATATCAACACTCCCAGAGCCACATTGCAGATCTAGCATTAGGCTAAAATTTATTGACCTCCTAGCAGTAGTATTCTCCTCAAGAATAATGTTGTCCATATTGTAAATCTAAAAGGAGGAAGGAAGTTGTTATTATTTCAGTTAGAAATCCTATGAGGGATCATCCCCTCACATTTCCATCAGTCTTACCATCAACCTAGAGTTTATTGTAGCATATTTCAACAGGCAGAAGGCCTCTCTTTTCCTCACAGCACAGTTTTCAGAGGCAGTTGTGTTGCAGCAACTGCAATCATCTTTTGGAGGATTGAGAAGCTAGATCTAGAGCTTCTAGCTCATAGATCTGAGGAAGGGAGCAGCCCTTCAAGCGTAGATCTGATCTAAGCACACATTTCAGTCATCTATTCTTCAGATCTAGCTTCATATCTATATTTCCCAATAGATCAAGGATCAAACCCTGGGGAGGTGATTTTTCTAAAGTTGCAGATCTGGAAAATCCTTTCGGGGTTATCTTGGGAATCCATCAAATTGGCCAGATCTTGAATCTTGGCATCATCAAAGCTCCTGTTTTGAGTAGATGTGCATTTATCTTTTTAGCCTACAACCATATGTTTATATTCTGCTAAAGAGACAACGCAGTATTTGCTGCAGAGCCTCAACAGTTACGCTGTACCTGCTTCACACATGTTTTCAGGGTGATCCTAGCTCATCTTTATGGCTATATCTACCTATATCTTGTACTTGTGTAACTGATTCATCTCCAATATTATAAAATGGCTCAGCTCTTTCTACATATTCTGATTTTTATTTAGATTTATTTTTTATCTTGCTGTAAGTTCTTATATTGTGTGAAGTATTACTGCATTTTCCCTTTTGGGGATATTATACATAAATAAGATATACACAGAGATTTTCCCCTGGATCCCAAATCGGGACAACCAGCTTGAGTTTTCATTATATTCCTTTTAGTGTTACAATACATATATATACATGCCGAAGCATACATAAACACCAATCCATTCACCCTGGATTAGAACATAACCGTAGTTCCCTTCACCAGATCTATAAAATACCAGGGGCCAAAAACCGTCATGCCCCAAAACCATGTGCAAACCCATGCACAAAACCATGGGTGGGTCCGATCATCGGTAAATAAGGACCAAATTTTTTTTACTGGGGCACTGCCATAGACCCCAACAGGGGGAGCTACTACCCCCCCATGATCCCCTTGTTACCCCCCCGTGCGTGACTAGTCATGGAAAGAATATAACACAAACCCAACATTCTCCCACTTGTTGTTTTCTTTCCACAGGGGGCTACAGGAGAGCTGAGTCATTAGCCCAGCTTTGCAACACTCATTGTTTCTCTACACCAAGAGAACTTTTGATTGCTCACAAATTTTTTTAATGCATATGCAACATTCTTCATAGTGTCCATCTTTACCAGTAACACCCTTTTAGCTTCAACCATATATCTCACAAAGTGATATTGAACATCAATGTGCTTTGTATTTGAATGATAAGTAGGGTTCTTAGCCAAGAAAATTGCACTTTGGCTATCACAGTCTATCCTTATAGCTTGATGCACCAACCCCATACTTGAACATAATCTTTGCAACCAAACTGCTTCCTTGCTTGCATGAGTGGCTGCCATGTATTATGCCTCTATAGTTGAAAGAGCCACTACAGACTATCTTTTACTCATCCAAATGATTGCACCTCCAAATAGGCTAAACACGTACCCACTTGTAGATCTTCTTTGGTCCATATCTCCAACCCAATCTGCATCAACAAAACCACGAATTTCCAACACTCTTTCCAAACCTAGTCTTCCCTGGTAGCACAAGCCATAATCACTAGTGCCACGCGAATATCTGAAAACCCACTTCACTGTCCAATGCTCCTTCCCTGGGTTTGACATAAAATTGCTCAATACTCCCACTGCATGTGTAATGTCTCATCTAGTACAGACCATTGCATACATTAGGCTACCCATTGCACTTGCATATGGAACATGAGACATATCCTCCTCTTCTTCTTGTGTCTTGGGACATTGTTCAGCAGACAACTTTGTACCTACAAGAATCAGAACATTCACCGATTTACTATCCTTCATATTAAACCTCTGCAATATAGTCTCTACATCCTTCCTCTGGTTTAATTAGAGCTTCCTCTTTTCCCTATCTCTCTTAATTTCCATGCCCAAAATATAGTTTGCAGCACCAAGATCCTTCATGTCGAATTTGGAGAACAGATGGGTCTTCAAATCTTGGATAATTTCTTTGTCATTTCCAATCAAAAACATATCATCCACATACAAGACCAAATAATTAACACGGTCACCAATTAATTTAAAATAAACACAGTGATCCTCATTGCTTCTGGTGAAGCCAAGTCCCCGTATATAGATATCAGATTTTTGATACCACATCCTTGGTGACTATTTTAACCCATACAAAGACTTCTTTAACCTGCATACCAGCTCTTTCTTCCCCTTCACCATAAAGCCTTCAGGTTGTTTCATGTAGATCTCCTCTTCCAGATCCCCGTGAAGAAATATTTTCTTCACTTCCATATGTTCAACCTCAAAATCAAATGCAGCAGAAATAGATAAAAGTAATCTAATAGAAGTAACTTTGGCAACAGGAGAAAAAATATCACCAAAATCAGTTCCCGACACCTGGGAATAACCTTTTTCTACCAACTGAGATTTGTATTTCTCCACCTTTCCTTCTACATTCATCTACTTCTTAAATACCCATTGGCTCCCGATGGGCTTCCTTCCAGCCGGAAACTCCACAAGATCCCAAGCCTCATTTTTATGCAAGGATGCCATTTCATCAACCATGGCCTCCTTCTAGAGTTTTCCATATTCTGAATCTACTGCCTCTCTCATGGTTCTAGGATCATCATCAGTTATAGTTAAAGAAAAATTTGAATAGAAAACAGATGGAATATGCCTTTCTGGTTGTCTTCTTTCCTGACCTAATATTCTCATAGCTAGAGTTTGTGGCTCTTCCTCTTCTAAGTTTTCTTCTGTTGTACAGTCTGATTCATCCTCATTTAGCTCAAACTCTATCTCATTAGGTTCCTTTGGTAGGACTTCATGTTTAACAATATCTTTAACCTCTCTAAACACTACATCTCAGCTGTACAAAACCTTCATTGTTTCCAGGTTCCAAAGCTTGTAACCCTTTAAACCATCCTTATACCTAATAAAGATGCACCGTTCAGATTTATTATCCAAATTTATCCCTTTCTCCTTTGGAACATGTACATATGCATCACATCCAAATACCCTCAGATGTGAAAGAGAGGGTTTCTTACTAGTCCATACCTCATGTGGAGTCTTATCCTCCAATGCTGATGAAGGTGAACTGTTAACTAAGTAACATGCAGTCTCCACTGCCTCTGCCCAGAATTCTTGTCCTAACTCGGTACCATTGAGCATGCTTATTGCCTTTTCCATCAACGTTTTGTTCATTCTTTCTGCAACTCCATTTTCCTGAGGTGTGTATGTAGTAGTATTCTGCCGTGCTATACCAAACTTCTTACAGAACTCTTCAAATTCCTTCTTGTAGAACTCCCCACCATTATATATCCTTAGCACCTTTATCTTCTTCTCTATCTGGTTTTCCACCAGAGCCTTAAATTCTTTAAATCTGTTAAAGGCTTCAGATTTATTCCTCAAAATATATATCCATGTATTCCTTGAGAAGTCATCTATGAATGAAACATAGTACACAGACTTACCCAGTGATGGAACCAACACAGGTCCAAACACATCACTGTGCACAAGCTCTAATATCTGGTTTTCCCTCTTAGCACCAGAAGGAAAACTCACCCGATTCTGCTTCCCATACACACAATGTTCACAGAAATTGAAATCTATAGATCTATTGTACATACCTTCTACCATACCATTTCCATGTAGTATCCGAAGGAACTTCTCTCCAATATGTCCAAGCCTTTGATGCCATAGCATGGTATTTTCTCCAAAGACCGTTAGGCTTTCCGCTTCACTTTCAGGAACCACAGAACTATTGCACCCATCAATAACAGTGCTACCCTGAAGCTTGTATAGAGTTCCAATGCAAACTCCCCGGATTAATACCAGTGCTCCCCAAACCATCTTATAGGTATCTTTCTCGAACACTATTTTTACACCTGCATCATCCATCTTTCTTACAGAAATCAGATTTTTGGCCAATGCAGGAATGTGAAGAACATTAGGAAGTGTTCTAATCCCTCCACCTTGCAGCTTCAACTTGACTTTTCGACGTCCAATGATTTTGGCCTTCCTATCATCACTTAAGAAGGCGTCACTGCCATCATATTTTTCATACTCGTATTTCACTTCTACCTATGGGGAGTGAAGTGAAAGGATGCACCCGAGTCAATCAACCATGAATCATGATCTACATGTGTATTTGAAGAAGAAGCCAAATACACATCTCCAACTTCATCTGAGGTGGTTTTTTTCCTCTGCAGAAGGAGCATCATCAGATCCCTTTCCTTTCTCAGGAGCTTTAGATTTGCAGCCCTTTTTGTAGTGCCCATCCTTTCCGCATTTCCAGCACACCTTTACAAACTTTCCAAGAGATTTAGATCTCCCTCTAGATTTAGATCTCCCACTCGAAACCTTATTCTTGTTTCTGTTCTAGGACCTTCCTCATATAGATAAGGCATCTCCATTCTGACCCTCCATATTTCTCCATCTCATTTTCTCCGACAGCAAGGCTAAGACAATGTCATCAAAATTCAAGGTAGTTGTATTGCTACCTATTTTAATAACCAGACTGTCCCACGAATCTGGTAGAGAACACAAAAAAATGATGCATTTATCTTCATTTGAGATTTTAATATCAACAGATGACAACTAACTAACCACAGTATTGAAGGCATTCAGATGCTCTGTCATCGAGTCTCCGTCCTTCATCCTCAGGTTATACATCTTTTTCCGCAGGAACAATTTATTCACCAGAGACTTAGATTGGTACAAAGTCCCTAGCTTGTCCCACAAGGTCTTTGCCGTAGCTTCCCCAGATACATTCAACAATACTGAACCTAAGACGCACAACCATATTGTGCTCTTTTCCTTCTGATCCATCTTCTTGCAGTCTTCATCTCACATTGCCATTGGTTTAGTACCCGGATCTACCACGATACACTAATCCTTATCCACCAGCAGATCCTTGATGCCGGGCTACCTCAATTTTTTCACATTTTCCAATTTCCTTCCCACACAAAACTGTATTCAACTTTTAACCCAATCAATTTTAAATATGGAAATATTTTAAATTATCTTCGGAAGCGTTAATATCTCAAATCTAAGATTTGAGATATTAACTCAAAGTCCTCTTATAGTTGTAATCCCCAAAAATCAAACTGCATGTGTAAGACACGCCCCTTCCGAAGCCTATGGTTGAACTATACTTCATAAAGACCCTCAATCTTCTTATATGGAAATTTCCCTTACATACCATATCTTAACCCTCATAAGAGGACCATCATATAATCATCAATTAGCACACTTTATTTAAACCCACAATTGATTCTTGGACATCGCTCATATTAACGTATGTGCTATTACCCTTTTTCCCTAAAACTAGAATATGTCCCAGCGTATAACTCATTCATACAAGGCTCGCTCTCTCTTCGAACATAATAGATATATCCATGGATATATATTTTCCCCAAGCCAATTGTTAGGATGCATTAATTAAACCTTAGGCCTTGAAATTTAAACTCAACCCCAGCGCAACTGATTATTCACAACTTCGGGCCCCACAACATCATACTTTACAAAGTATTGATAGAAATAATATAATTGTTGAGGTTTACCATTTCCATTAGTGAATAATAACCACACGTCAGGTCATTTAAGTCATGCATATAAGAATTTACCAATGCATATCAAATACCCTTTACACAAAGTCTTCATGACATTAACATGTCAGCGCCCATATAAATTATCACTTGGCCAATGGAAGGTCCCAAACTTGTCACGCAACCAACATTGATTGAATGAACACGACGGAATATCACGTTTTTAAAACGCCCGGGCCTTATCACACCAAAATCACGTGATAAGAGTGGTAACCAAATACCACCTTAGGACACATGTCCTTCACCGTATGGCATCGCGTTTTTTTAAGAGATTCAGCTTACTGCTTATGAGGGTGCACGATACTGTTGGATTTTAAAACCCCAGTTTCACTGTTCTAGCTTCAAGGTTCCATTTCAATTTTGGTTCCGCTCCCTTCTTCGCATTCACATTTGGCTCAAATTTCTGCCTGCGTGGTTCCTTTCCAACACTGCTGGTGTTCACAATGCTTATGGTTATAGTTCTGTTCTCGATCTTGTGATTTCACCTTTAATTCAAGGATTGACAGACCAAGAGTTCAACCACTCTTCGACCTTCATATTTCCCTCTCTTCAGTTAGATTTCTTGCTCCGAATTACACCAAATTACACTCTCTGTCATTCCCCTATTCAATTCAAGGTTCAGCTAGTGGATTTTCCAACGTAATTCCTCCTATACGCCTCGATTCTGGTTGTGATTTGAAATCACAATTCGACTAGTATGTTTCCCAATCCTCCCAAAATTTTGAGGTTTCTTTAAAACCCAATTGCGGCTCAAATGCACATCTATCGTAATTGACTCAAAATGATTCCAGGTCCTAAATTCTGCTTACACAATATATCAAATTGACATCATTGTGTCATCGACCCATTAGTGCCTGATGACTAAAATTGCCAGCGTAACTTCCTCCACTCTTATCAACTGTATATGCGAACCTTATCGCAGAGTTCTCTAATGCACACGATGGGTCTCATCTGCCTATCACTGATTTAGATACACAGGCCTCATATCCATAAATCTCTACACAATTAATACAACATCGACATGAATGTCGATTTCCTCAAAGACACACAGAACAAAGTTCATGTTTGTTACAGGAATTCAAATAATCTTCATCAAGAACATATACATTCCTTCACACATAAATTAGGAACAAATTCTTCCTCAATGTATACAAATGAAATCAGGCCCAGAAGCTCTCTCGGTTCTGGCCAGGGTTTCAAATCAAGTGGCGCCTTTTCTAACTACTCTACCTCTGAGCAGTTCCCTACTTCTGAACTTAATATTCTTCAAGTATAATGTAATCAACAACACATATAATTTCACATAGGAATTGGGACAATTCTTCATGAATATATACAAATATCAACAATTACAAAGACGTCCACTTACAACTTCTTGACTAGCCAGATTTTCAATTCGATGGCCTTCTACCCTTGCTGCTATGCCTCCTTCTCCCTATCCTACTCTACAGGTGCTTACATTTATACAAATATCTGAGGAATCAGTTCAACTTCCTTAGCAGCTTAACGAAGAATCTTGGAATCCTTTAGAGTTGAGACTTAGTTCCTAACTAACTGAAACTAACCCCTCACTTACATACTTAATCAAATTCCTCATGTTCTCTAGAGTTTAGAGAACATTTACAATTCTTCACTTATTTTATTCAGAACATCAAAAATTACATGAGAATTTAAAAACATGATACCCCCCTATGTCTTATTAGGTATAAGGAAATTCTTGAGCCTAATTCCCCTGCATCAGACTCCCAAGCTTCAATTTGTTCATGATCTCCTGATCATGAGTCTTTGATCTTCGCCACCTGGATCCCATACTTTGTTTTGCTGCTGTCCAGCAGCTGCATCATCTTTCATCTGCATTTCTCCAGGTCTCCAAATCTTGTTCTGCAATCTACCCCTAGCTATACTTTCACATTCTGCTCTTGTCTTTCCTTTGATAAAATTCTTCTGCTTTCTTTTTGCTTTCTGCTGCTTCTGAGTCACTCTCATCATTAGTTTTCTGATGTGTTCAATTTCTTTTTCCAGCTTATATTTCAGCTAGAAATTACCTTGCCCACTCCTTCTGCTTTCAATCTTTGTTGCAGCCAACACTGCTGCTCTTGTTGTTACTACTATTACTAACATGTTTACAACTCCTGCAGATGTCACTCCCCATGTTGCTCCAACTGCCACCATGGGTGTTGCTGCAAATGGTTCTATTTCTACAGATGACATCCCACATGTTTTGGCCTCCCAAAATTCCAGTCCCTCTGCAACATCTTTATTTTTCTCATCATCTGCAAACTCACTTTTATAAAAAAAATTATTAATTAAATTTCCACCTGAAGTAAAATACTCATTTCGTATACTAGTAAACAGAATTAGATTCTGCAAACTAGTATCTGTTGCTCTTCTTTTCATAGCTTCGGGAAAATTCATCTCAGTGTCTGAAATTTCACTCTCCTGGTTAAATGTTTCCAGCAAAATTTCAGCCACTCATCCCGTACTTGCTTCACATCATCATCATGTTGTAATTCAGTCTCAGCATCTTTTCCTTCTTCCTTGACACTCTTTAGCAACTGCCCATCATCATCTTGATTTCTCCTGGCAACCAAATCAAGTTTTTCAACCACTGCATTCTCATCTTCTGTCAGCATAGGATGTTGATTCCTCCTCACTATGTTAGTCTTACAAATCTACTCCACAATCTATTTTCCAATCTCTTCTTGGTTGTTCAACCAAATTAGCTCCTCCTTGTCCTTAGTGGAAAGTTTCTTCCTATGAGACATGATTGTCCCATCTCTTTTTTGCAACAGTCCTTCCTCTCCCAAAACAATTCCAAATGATGGATTGTCTTCTACCATTTCTGTAGACACAAACAAACTGTTAGTGTTAAAACCATGAGACCCAATGGCCTCAATTGATGACCCAGTCACCAATTCTTCTCCCTGCAATTCTAAGTCTATTTCGAGACTCATAAATTCTTCATCACCCTTCTCCTCAGCTACCAGAGTCACATCCACTGCTCCAATCACCATGTTAAAATGATGATTCTTCACTATGTTTTCAGCCAACATAGTTCCTCTTTCATTCAATCCTCTGACAGATTTCATTTGTTGTTCTTCCCCTTTGTCTGCATGATCAACACATGAATCATCAACATTAAAATTCCAAGGCTTCAATACCTTCTTATTCTCTGAAAACAAATCAGTATGTTGTTCAGAACTTCCTTCCAAATCTTCTGTCAGCACCTCAGCATGTTGATCTGCATCTTTCATGAGACTGTCAGCTAGTCTCTCTTTCCTCCTATCATCTGCTTCATGAACGCTATCCATGAAGATATTCATGCCTTGCTTCCTCAACAAATCATCTTGAACAGATCTGCACATGGAATATTCAAATTCCATCCCTGACTCAAGAACTCTGGGTTCTTCTCCCTTTGTGGAGTCTGTCATCACTTTACATTTTTCAGACCCCAAAACACAAGCCCTTACATCATTTGGACTTGTCCAATAACTTAGCAAATCCTCAATGACTTCCTCTTCAGCAAGACAAGCTTCTTGCTGCCTCAAGTCTTCACCATGTCTAACCAGATCCCTAGCAGATCTCAATTCTTCATCTGTGCTCTGTTCTACTTCAGAAGCATAAATTTCTTCTTTCAACTCAGCTGCTCTGAGTTCTTCTCTCAATAAGGAAATATCCTTTTGCCTCATCTTCAATTGTAATGGTTCCCATTTCACTTTCTTCTTCATGAGCCAACCAACTCTCTGGTTTTCATCTATCATCCTCTCCAGTTCGTAAAGCTGCTTATTGATCTCAGATATCTCTTTCCAATACTCTTCATCAGTGAGTTTCTTCCTCATGCCAATTGCTTTGGCATCTGCTGTGGCCTCTCTCAGAACCTCTACAATCTCTGTTGTGGCTATCAGTAGCCATTTTCTTCTCCATGAGTTCTTCACTCACAAGCTGCACTAAGCCTCTACAACAACAAGCTCTCTTGTTGCAACTTACCTCTCCAATCCATTTCTCTGGATCCAGCTTTTGGCAAGTACTGGTCCCCTATCTGCTGGAACCTTCTGAGCACTCTCTTCTGATCTCTCTAGGCTTCACTCTGCAACTTCTCAAGAACACCTATGTCCTTCTTTCATCCAACCTCTATTGGGAATCCTCCAAATTCTGCCACATTTTCTTCTTCACTCAGAATCCCTTGCTAGACTCTTCTATCATTGCTCTCAAAGTTGTGATCTGCTCTTGCTGAGATTCTTCAATTTCCTGCAATCAGAATTTCGCAAACAATTCTTCAAACTAGAGTTTAAATACTGCTCACCTTCTCTTGAGGACATTGCAATTGTCCTCCATATCCATCCTCTAGCTGAATATCAAGCTCACTTCCTTCAATATCAAATTCTGTCTTCACTTTCCTGCAACCACAATCCTTCAATCATAAATCTCAAGTCAGATTTAAAATTATTTACCTGCAAGATCTCTACATGATCTTGTCTTCCACTCACTCTGAAAATCCTGTTCACTGCAAATATGTATGCTGCATATTAGATTTCAGAATATGATCCTCTTTCTTCTATTACATGTACTGTATGCACATCACCATCACATCTCTGTATCCCTATGGGCTGCAATTTCTATCAGTCTTCAAAAGTCTGGTTTCCTTTCATACATGCATTCAACAAAAATTGAACTTTTAAAAAGAGCTGTTCCAGAGGCTCTAATACCACAATGATGCCGGGCTACCTCAATCTTTTCACATTTTCCAATTTCCTTCCCACACAAAACTGTATTCAAATTTTAACCCAATCAATTTTAAATCTGGAAATCTTTTAAATTATCTCCAGAAGCGTTAATATCTCAAATCTAAAATGTGAGATACTAACTCAAAGTCCTCTTATAGCTGTAATCCCCAACAATCAAATTGCATGTGTAAGACACACCCCTTCCGAAGCCTATGGTTGAACTATACTTCATAAAGACGTTCAATCTTCTTATATGGAATTATCCCTTACATACCATATCTTAACCCTCATAAAAGGCCCAACATATAATCATCAATTAGCACACTTTATTTAAACCCACAATTGATTCTCGGAAAATTCTCATATTAACGATGTGCTATTACCCTTTTTCCCTAAAACTAGAATACGTTCCAGCGTATAACTCATTCATACAAGGCTCTCTCTCTCATCGAACATAATACATATATCCATGGATATATATATTCCCCAAGCCAATTGTTAGGATGCGTTAATTAAACTTTAGGCCTTGAAATTTAAACTCAACCCCAGCACATATGATTATTCACAACTTCGGGCCCCACAACATCATACTTTACAAAGTATCGATAGCAATAATAGAATTTTTGAGGTTTACCATTTCCATTAGTGAATAATAACCACACATCAGGTCCTTTAAGTCATGCATATAAGAGTTTACCAATGCATATCAATGACCCTTTACACAAAGTCTTCACGACATTAAAATGTCAGCGCCCATATAAATTATCACTCGGCCAATGGACGGTCCCAAACTTGTCACGCGGCCAACACTGATTGAACGAACACGATGGAATATCATGTTTTTAAAACACTCGGGCCTTATCACACCAAAATCACGCTATAAGAGTGGTAACCGAATACCACCTTAGGACACGCGTCCTTCACCGTATGGCATCGCGTTTTTTTTCAGAGATACAACTTATCGCTTATGAGGGTGCACGATACTACTGGGTTTTAAAACCCCAGTTTCACTATTTTGGCTTCAAGGTTCCATTTCAATTTTGGTTCCGCTCCCTTCTTCGCATTCACATTTGGCTCAAAGTTCCATCTGCGTGGTTCCTTTCCAATGCTGTCGGTGTTCACAATGCTTATGGTTATAGTTCTGTTGTCGATATTGTGATTTCGCCTTTAATTCAAGGATCGACAGACCAAGAGTTCAACCACTCTTCGACCTTCAGATTTCCCTCTCTTCAGTTAGATTTATTACTTCGAATTACACCAAATTACACTCTCTGTCATTCCCCTACTCAATTCAATGTTCAACCAGGGGATTTTCCAACGTAATTCCTCCTATACGCCTTGATTCTGGATGTGATTCGAAATCATGATTCGACCAGTACGTTGCCCAATCCTCCCAAATTGTTGAGGTTTCCTTAAAACCCAATTGCGGTTCAAATGCGCATCTATCATAATTGACTCAAAATGATTCCAGGTCCTAAATTCTGCTTACAAAATATATCAAATTGACATCATTGTTTCATCGACCCATTAGTGCCCGATGACTGAAATTTCCGACGTAACTTCCTTCACTCTTATCAACTGTATATGTGACCCTTATTGCAGAGTTCTCTCATGCACATGATGGGTCTCCTCTTCCTATCACTGATTTAGATACACATGCCTCATATCCATAAATCTCTACACAATTAATACAACATCGACATGAATGTCGATTTCCTCAAGGACACACAGAACAAAGTTCATGTTTGTTACAGGAATTCAAATAATCTTCATCAAGAACATATACATGCCTTCACACAGAAATTAGGAACAAATTCTTCCTCAATGTATACAAATGAAATTCGGCCCAGAAGCTCTCTCGGTTCTGGCCAGGGTTTCAAATCAAGTGGCCCCTTTTCTAACTACTCTGCCTTTGAGCAGTTCCCTACTTTTGAACTTAATATTCTTCAAGCAGAATGTAATAAAAAACACTTATAATTTCACACAGGAATTGGGACAATTCTTCATCAATATATACAAATATCAACAATTACAAAGACATCCACTTAAAACTTCTTGACTGGCTAGATTTTCAATTCGATGGCCTTCTACCCTTGCTGCTATGCCTCCTTCTCCCTATCCTAATCTATAGTGCTTACATTTATACAAATAACTGAGGAATCATTTCAACTTCCTTAGCAGCTTAACGAAGAATCTTGGAATCCTCTATAGTTTAGACTCAATTCCTAAATAACTGAAATTGACCCTTCACCTACCTACTTAATCAACTTCTTCATATTCTCTAGACTTTAGAGAACATTTACAATTATTCACTTATTTTATTCAGAACATCAACAATTACACGAGAATTTAAAAACGTGAAACCCCCTTATGTCTTATTAGGTATAAGGAAATTCTTAAGCCTAATGCCCCTGCATCAATCCTCCATCTTGAGCTTCCACAACTCAAAACTATGACCATTAAATTTCTTGATCTTTATATTCCAACCGCTTGCCATCTTCTTTCACTGCAAGAATCGATCCCACAGATCTCCCACTGAACAGGTTCTACCTTAGGCCCGAGCAAAGAAAACCCCTCAGCAGCAAAGGCATCCCCTTGAAGCCGAAACTGCTCTGATACCAAATTTAGGTTTTAACCCTGTATAGAAGTTAGCTGCAAACGGATCTTAAAAATAGAAAATAAACAATAGCAAGAGCATAAAAAATAAAATATATATACACAGATATTTTCCCTTGGATCCCAAATCAGGACAACTAGCTTGATTTTTCATTATATTCCTTTTAGCGTTACAACACATATATATACATGCCGAATCATACATAAACCCCAATCCATTAACCCCCGATTATAACATAACCATAGTTCCCTTGACCGGATCTATAAAATACCAAGGGCCAAAAACCATCATGCCCCAAAACCATGTGCAAACCCATGCACAAAACCATGGGCAAGTCTACCCACCAGAAAATAAGGACCAATTTTTTTTTCCTGGGGCCCTGCCCCGGACCCCGACAGGGGGGGCTACCGCCCCCCTTTTTACCCCCCTGCGCATGACTAGTCATGGAAATAATATAACAAAAACCCAATAGCTAGTTTATTTCCATTATGTCTGTAAGCATATTTCTGTTATTTGATATTAATGAAATGATGTTTTATTTCCACTTTATATCTATGTCTATGCTTAGCTCTATATATTAATGTGCTCCTGCATAAATCTAGATCAATGGTATCAGAGGGGTCTACTCTTTATTTATTTTCCTTTCTATGTCTCCAACGAGGTCAACATATAAGGAGTTAGGGCTCGATTAGGTTCAACCCTTGTAAGATCAACCTCGAAAACCCCAATGACCTACCATTGTGGAAGAAAAGAAAGATGAGGGAGCAGGATATCCTATCAAATTATCGCTCGAGGAGGACCTTGAGAAATAAAGGGATGCAATGATGGATAAATTTTCCCATATCCTTCAACGCTGCCCTCTGAAGGCACATCTACATCCAACAACCACTTTGGAGGCACCTCTCCTTTCAAGGTACATGTCAACTTTGACATTACTGTATTTTAAGGCAGAATAGATGTAGATGTCGTAGATAGATGGTTGAATTTTCTCAAAGGGTATTTCTCGGTCCATGATTTCAGGGACTGAGAAAATATTACATTTGCACTCCTCAAAGCTGGCCCCCATGTAAAAGACTGGTGGGGAACCTACTGTGGGCAGAAGGGCGAGAGGGAACCATCTCTATTCTCGGCCACACCCACTTGGTATTTGTTCTGAGACAACATCAAGGAACAATATTACGCTGTCGGGAGCTATGAGGACAAGTATGTCCAATGGACCACACTACATCAGCCAAGGGATCAAGATGTGCACGAACTAACATATTTGTTCCATACCCTGTGCAAAAAGTTTGGTAGTAAAGATTCAAAGGGACATTTGGTGCTCAAGTGCCATAGCAGTTTTCATAGATAAATTCAAGAGGAAATGGAGTTCCTTGACATTACCTCGTTTGGCATGGCATATCGCTATGCCGCCAAGATTGAGCAAAAATTTAAGCAAAAGAAGCAAGACTTTGGATCCGCGAATCATAAGCAAGGGAAATGCACCTTCGAACCACATAACAAGGGGAAAATCCAAAGCGCGGTGACTTAGAACAACACTACAAATCCAAAGAACGACACAGGGAAGTGGTGTGAATTTCATAACATCCCCACTCACATCACAAACGAGTGTCAGGCCTAACAGTTGCTGGTGGCCAAACTGAAGGCACCCAAATCAGATGAATGTTCTGATCCCGAGTTAGAATGGTTACTCCCCTTATTATAGAGTATCACTAGACGACTATGAATTGTCTATAGTTTGCTGAAAATAATATTCCTTGATTATCATTTCTTTTTAGAAATCTCACTACCTTCACTATTTTCCATTTAACCTATTTACTATGTCTCATTTCGCCTTCTCTAGCATTCTCATGCTTTGAAAAAACCCAATTTTGACCTTAAAAACTGTCATTTTAACCCCTTTCTCTACCTAAAACCCCACTCCCATCACTAAAAATCCTCTCCCCTTCAATTATTTTCCTCTATTTTTCATTCAAAACAATGTAAAAACCATTTTTTACATTGTTTTTGAAATTAATTTTGTTTCAAGACTACCTCTTTTTAAATAAAACTCTGTTTATTTAAAACTACCTGACCCCTTATATGTTTTAGCCCAGCCTTTTAAACCTTACCCTCCGTTATCATATAACCATGGACTCACCTTATGATTAATCGCTTCCGCTTTAATATACCCCAGACCTTGCATTATAAAGAACCCCGCGCTAAAATTAAAACCCTCCATCTCATTTGAATCCTGGCCCCACCTTTTAAACCTACCCATAGTCCACTCATTACCCGACCACCGTTGGATCTTCGCCCCCCAAATCCAATGGCCATCGTGCCCTATCGTAAATATAAAATCCCGAGGTTTAAAACCTTTGGAGCTTGCGAAATGGTTGTTTTTTACACCTGTCCTTCTCTCCACATGTTACTCCTCCATCTTATGACATGCACCCAAACCAAAACCACAATCTGCCCACACCTCATGCGATAAACTGCCAACCGCCTTCGCTCCATACCAACGAAACCATTGACCCCCTTTGACACATTTTCAAATCCTGTGCTATCGTAGTAAATTCCTAAAACCTCTGTGCTAACCCCCGCAACACTTCTAAAAACCCGAAAGGTCATAGCCACACGTAGAAAACCAAAAACCTCCAGTAACCAGACTCTGTCCATAAATTTCCCTGCTACATGCAAGCCACCATTTCTCCCCATCCTGCAGGATCTCGTTTTTATTGATAAATTGTTTTTATTTTGCAGGTGATCGGTGGATCATAAAAGGAAATAATGATATTGCGGTTCTAAAGTCCAAAAATTAGTTAAACTTGGTTCTCCGAGTGATGATCTAGGATATTGGTTCATTCAAGGATTAGGAGCGCAATATTAATCAAATCAACAATGGATCATGAACATTAATGATCATATGATTACTACAGAGGTAACGAGAGTTTTTCAAAGGACAGGTTAAAGAAATGAAGAGGTTTTGCAATAGCTGCGCAGAGATAAAAACAAGTAAAGAACAGTGACAGTTAAAAGTAAAAGAGAATAAAAGATCAGTCAACGACTAAAAGGAAAAAGAAAAGGTTAAGATACAGAGTCAAAATAAAGGAAAGATAAGGAAGCAGATCAAACAGTGAGATAAAGAAAGAAATGACAGTAATAACAAAAGCATTAAAGAGAAAGAACAGATGAAAGAATATAATGAGTAAGAAGAATTAAGGAAAAGACAAAACAGAGGATAAATCAATGAAGAAGACCAGGCCAGGTGTGAAGGCCACTCAACACTTAACTCTTCCCAATCTCATTGACCACCTACAACCTACTTTTAATTTAATATAAGCTACCTCAGTTAATATTTCAGTCAGAGATATTTTAGCAGCCACTCAGAAGTCATTATAAAAGTTACCATTTAAGGCAAAAAGTAAAAAATATCTAAAAGTTAGCTCAGCAGTAAATTAGAACGTTATGATTACAGTGAGTTAGTCAGAGATATTTTGGCATTGGGCCTTGCATGGTCTCAATTTCAAAAATTATTTACTCTGTAGTAAATACAGATCTGTCACCCTAGATTAGGGAAACCTCCTCATCTGCAGATAAATATTGCATGTATTGTTCATTATTATTATTGGTTGGTTGGTTGCTGGGTTGATTGCTAGGCTGGATTTTGATTAGACTTTGAGTTGTAAAGATTATTGCACTAAAGCATTGTAACTATTTTGGACATTCGTAATACAAGCACGTTCATAGGATTCTTGAGCTATGTTACTGGTGATGTTATCCCTCTTTGTCAATGTTTCTCTTTTATTTTCCATATTGTACATCATTTCTCTGATAATAGAACATAAATTTTAGATTGAGATATGCTGTTTTGGCACCTTAATTCTGTCTGTTACCTTTATCCACTACAAGGAAAAGACCCTCTAGCGGAGGTTATAAAGGAGGTTTTTAGTGTTATAAAATTGGCCAAAACTGTCAAAAGAACATATGCTACCACATCCGTTTTTGGTAATGGAGGTTTTGGCAGAGATTTTAATGGAAATTGAACACAACTAAAAAAAAATGGGTGGCCGAAGGTTATTACGGATGTTTTTCCATCGGTGCTATTATCAGGTTTGAATGCACCGATGCATATCAGTATACAGCGCACTGGGGCGGTCTAAGGAGAATGCACCGGGACTGGTGTTGGTAATACAACACACGGGGCCATTCTAATTGGTCTTGGGATTTGAGCGGTGCCCATACGTCGTATAAGCACACCAGTGCGTGTATATTTATAAGGGACCGGTGCTCCGTATCACAGAAAGGAACCGAGATTTATAATTAGTATCGGTATTCGTGCAGTGCACATGGCATCTACAAATGCACCGGTGCTTATAGATACATAAACACCCTGATGCGTAGTATCACACAAATGCACCGATATTTATAGCTGGAATCAGTATTAGTGTGGTGCCCATAGAATCATAAACGCACTGGTGCATATAGGTACATAAATGCACCGGGTTTCATTTTGTTTTTTTTAGAAACATCCACCTCTCACAGTCCAATTATTGTGATTGTTTTAAATTCATTATTCATCAAAATTCAACACATCTTATAACAATATTCATATTATTACATTTTTATTAATGCATTTGAATGTGTTGTTTGGATTAATTTGTTATATCTGTTAGCCATCAATAAAAAAATTTCATAACTGATGATGGCTAAAACAGGTCTTTAGTCTTCAAGAAACAAGTTTGAAGCAAAATTGTGACTTCTTGAAGCCTCTCTGTGTTCCTTGTCCAAAGATCCATTCTCTGATATCTTCACTTCAAAACCTTCAAAGAAAAATCTTGCTGTTATAAAAACGACTGTTTTCAAACCCATTTTCCATTTTTTTTTCCTGTGGAAAATCCCTCTTAAAACCCCTTCATTTCACCCATTTTTCCCATTTTTACCCTTTATTTTCCCTCAAAATCCCCTTAAAACATTATAAATCCACTTTATTTGGTTTTTAACCCCATTTTCTAACCTATCGTTACCTCCAAAAAACCTCAAAAACCTTCATTTTCTGTCCAAAATCCTTCATTTTTAATATAAGGCCTTAAGCCCCTTTCGCTTAAGCCCGAGCCCCTTTTTCCACCATAAGACCGCCCCTGTAACCGAGCGCTAAGCCCATCAGCTATCGGCCATCGACGATTCCAAGTTCCCGCTTCCAAGTTTTCTTTCCCACCGATGGCCGATCCTCCGAGAAGATCTAGACCGTCCATTTCCTCGTGATCTGATGGCCAGCGTTCCATCACATCGCATCACTTCATCACATCGCTCCATCGCGTCAGACTTCACCTTTTCCTTATCCCCTGAACCTTTTTCCCCCGCTGATGCGATCCCCCGAGTGAATCTCTGCCATTGATCTAATCCAGATCGGACGGTTCTCGCTCCATCAGCGATCTTTGTTTTCTCGTTCCCATTCCCTTTCCATCGATGAATCCTTTTCCGATTAGATCCTGACTGTTGATCTCTCCCAGATCTAACGGTCCTCCTTCCATCACCCTTGCTTCTCCCATCGGCTCATCGGCTATCGCAATTTCGCTTTCCTCCCGTCCAAGCCTCTTCCACCTTCCATTCTCCGATTTCATTTGGACTATTCATTTCCCCGATCCAACGGCTAGCGCTTCATGGCTCTTTTGCATCTCTGCCATCCTCTCACCCCTTCATTCCTTTTGCGCATCTGCAAGAATATTTGGACCATTGATCCTCATGATCCAATGACTCCCATTGATCCCCTCTTTTCAACTCCGCCCACTAGCTTTCCGCAACCCGAAAAAACTGCTGACATCATCAGTCGGGTCCCACCTTTCTTCCTCCCTTCCTTTCTCCCCTTTGCATTTGATCTCAGCCATTGATCTCCCAGATTGTATGGTCTAGATTTGTTTTCACGTTCATTTCACCAAAAAATTGATCGTGTGTTTTCAGTGCGAAAATGGCAGTTTTTGTTGGACACGCGTTGCCCAGGGACCTGTATCGTGTTTCCCTGGGGAAAAACCATTTACCACCCAACCCTTGCACGATAACCATTTGTGGTTTTCAAAAACCGCCTGTCCCATTTCAGTGCCAAAGTCAATTTTTTGTGGTTTTTTTCCTATTTTCGCCTATGAAACCTTTTCCCACTACATTCACCTTACCTCCTCACTGCTCCACCGCCTCCACCAGAGCCCTCTGATGCAATCAACCTCTAGCCTGCGGGATTTATTTAACATGTTTGGTTGTTTTGCAGGTTGTAATGGCGGCCATTGATACACAAGTTTCCCACAGCAAAATATTATTGCATAACCTCGGGTGATGGTTTTCTAAAGCCCGATTGAATACAGAAAGGGACAAAAAGGGTCGAACTTCCATGTTTAAATCAAGGTATTGTGAATAGTGGTTACACAATAATGTCCTCCTATGCATCACTACCACCTATTTAGCCAGCCTTAAAGACAGAAGATGGTTCGAGAAGGTCTAATAAAGCCTTAGAAAACACAATTTAAAGTTGAATATCAATGTTCAAAGGGCTAAAACAAGATAGATCAACAGAAGAAAAGTCTCGAATGCCACATCTACAGAAGTTGTTACTCCACCAAAGGACCAAAAGGACACCTGTAGTCCACTTTACTTTTCAAAGACACCTTGATAGCCATCCTAATGAAAAAACCTCTTTAAAAATGTTAGAATAGTTATTGCAGAGTCGTGGGGCTACAAAACCCAAAAAATGACAGTTTACTTGTCAGAGAGGTCAAACAGGGTACTTCAGACCAAGATAACTTCAAAGGACAAGCCTCAGAGTTATTACCAGCCTGCTCGTTGGTTTCAGATTCAACTAAAAGTAGCTAAAGTGGTACAAGCAGTTATTGTTATGATTGTCAAGTAGAATGGGCATTCAAATACCTCTCCCACTCTGTCTTAATTAATATTTATTACCATTTCTGCAGCACTCTTCCTCTCTCACCTATATGTATTCACAGAAAACTCATTGTAATGGTTGGAAATTTGTTAATTGTTTGAATTGTTATTGAGTAAGAGTTTCTAAGTATTTTTTAATATAGTAGGCTGGGAAGAGAAGTGTTAGACTGTAAAAGCTATTAGACTCAAAGTATGTAACTAGATTTGCACATCAATAGACAAGTAGATTCACTAGATCCTGATATAAATCATTGGTTATGTTTTTCTCACTGTTATTATTATCCTCCTTATGTTTCCATTTTGTTCATATTCTCTGTTAAAGAGAAGTAAAATACAGATTAGGATTTACTTCTAAAGCACCCTAATTCTGACTGATAAGCTTTATCTTTATGTTTTCTTCTAAATGTGTGTTTGAAGATGAATCAATAGAGTATAACCAGTTAAGAATGTTGGTGAGCCCATGTCTTGTTGAGTAGAACTTGAGATGTTGTTCTTGAATGATCTTTTCACTACGTGCTAAGTAGATTCCTAATCAAGGAAGTTTATGGTTATCCCTGTCCCTTGTTTAGTCTTAAACAACTATTTTGAAGATTTCCCTTAAGATTATGCCAAAAGCAGGCTAGGTTAAATGTCCTTACCTAATCTTAGTTTACTTTTTATGTTTATCTTGAATGTTTTATTCTTAAGAGTATGTCAAAATTAGGATAGGTTAAAAATCCTTACCTGATCTTAGGCTGCCCTTTGTTTTCTTACATGTTTGCTTCTTTCACCACACTTCTTAATTTTCCATACCACAAAATCAACTCAAAAGATCTTTTGGTATAGATGACTTGCCCTTTGAAAACCCTTGAATAGTTGTTGTGCAAGTAAACCCTTTTATGACTCCATAACCTAATGGTTTAGCACTATTTTTTTACCTATCTTCCCATGCTGAAACATCCTTCCACTTTTTTCCTCCTACACTTCACATGACCTTCTCATTTAATGATTCCAAACCAAAAACAAACAAATCCCGTGTACTTCATAACTATCCTAACACCATATCATAAGCCTTAAAAGTACATCATTCTAAACACATATAGAGAGATCCCTCTCTAAATCTAGGAGGGCTAGATCCTAGGATTCCAAAGTGGTTCTGATGTTTCCTTGTCATTTGGTATGCCAAGCTGCGAAATCACAGGACCCCAACAATATCATATCAGAATTATTGTGGTTTTTTAAAATTCATTATTCATCAAAAGTCGACACATATATATAATCTTATAACAATATTCATATGAATTAAACTTTTATTAGTGCATTTGAGAACGACAATGGAGAACGCAATAACGACAATGGAGAATGAAATAGAATAAATTAAAACAAATATTATGATTATATATATAAGACAGTCTTTATCATACAAAATGGGACAATTATTCATATCCCTTTGTCTTTCAATTGGGACACTTTTTCCATTATATTAAACAAAATTTCTGAGTTCATAGACATATTTCAAAAAATAAAATGCCTTGCTTTGATATCCAAATTACATAGTGATCATCATTCTTCGCTTCAGCTGCTATCACTGCCAGAGCTACTTCCATGACTTGCGTTATTTTCAGGAATCTTGTGTTCACAGCATTGATTGTTTTCTTCTTCTTCATTTTCCATCTACAAACATAGAAATAAACTGAAATGAGTGTATATACATTGGTGAGAATAATGAAAATTAAAATATTAAATAATATACATCAATGTAAATCGAAAATAAAAATGATGTACCATAGCAACAATTGACTCATAAACTATACACATTCTTTCAAAACCATGTACCATGCCATCTTTCAAAATTTCATCTGTTGGCGTAGTTCCATACATTGTTTCCTGCAAGTTTTATACCCCATAACAAATCATATATTTAATATAAAAGATGTTTTTGTTGTATTGGTTATAGATAGAGCTAATTAAAACAAGATCGATAGATGCTTACAAATTCCACAATTAAATTCTGATATGCCAACATATACTCACAACCCATATTTAACCCAATTTCAATCAATTCGTCTGATAATTCTTCTTTGTATGTTAGCACCTGTTTGAAGACATTCAATGATGATTTTTGTAAAACAACTTAAAAAATACAAAAATGAAATCTAGTTAACTTGTTATAAGGAAGTAACAATTACTCACAAACTTAGAGATCAACCATTTTCTTCCTTGTTGTCATGTTTTATGTGCTGAATGGGTTCCATTTTCTTTTCTTTTCTGCAAGAAAATTCTTGAAAATTAATATTTAATGCTAAATTGTTTATTTATTGCACCTAATGATCGAAAAATTCAATGATTACACATTACATTTGAAGCACGTCGTTGTATTCGTTCCACTAGATCCCTCAAACTTTTGTAAAAGTTTTTCCCCCTTTCGTTAACTTCCAGCACCACTCCAGATGAGCCAAGGAGCAATTCATTTTCATTTTCATGTTCTATTTTTTTTCTTTTCTTAGAACAACATTCCTTTTCTGAGTTGTTGGTCCCTGTAGAACATTAAACATATGTGAATTAGTAGAGTGTTTGAAACATGTTATTTAATAATTTTAAGTATATTATTAATGATAATTAACAAAAGAGACTCATATTGGATCGATAGTATTGTTTCATTCACCTGATTCATCTTTTTGCAATTTTTCCATTAAACTTTTATGCTCTTCTGGTCGTAGATAAAAAATAATCATATCGAGCTTCATCATTTTTTGGATTTGCATGATACATAGTAAACAATATATATTAGCTAAAGTTACATATAGTTCAACAATAATATTTTTCATAAAGAATTTACAAGGAACTTGCCTTTTTTTCTTTTCTTGATGTGTTAACAGTATTTTTGTTACTTGATATCTTGTCAATCATTTATTTATCAATATGAAACTTGTAGCATATCATTCATTAATATATTTATAAATAAATTCTCAACTTTTCAGTTAGAAAATAAATCTCGAGACACTGGTGCACCTTTCATGAAATCTGCACCGCCACTAGCGCGTGGATATATTAACAACGCACCGCCAAATAGTATAATACGCCGTATGGTGCATTTCGTATTATAAATGCACCGCAAAAAATAGTGTAATAAACCTAACGGTGCGTGGGGTATTATAAACGCACCGCAAAAATGGTGTAATACACCGTACGGTGCTTTCCTAGTTAAAGAGAGCATCGGTGCCCTATTTTAGATTTGGCGCACAGATTAAAAAAAAAAAATTCAATTTTTTACGACACAGAACTTGCGCGGCGTGCTATAATAATACAGAGCACCGGTGCGGTGGAGTACATAGGGCACACCGATAAAGAAAAATCCATTTTTTCAAAAATTCACACAATTTCCAAATGGATTGGGATTTGACTATGCAAGTCGTCCTGTGGGTTGGACGTTAATATAAAATGAAAAACCCTAATTCTGAAATCACAAAAACAGGGAGAAGAAAGGGAAAAAACAAACAAATAAAGGGTTCAGGGTAAAAATGGATAAAACTGCAGGAAAAAATAAAAAACTGTAGAAAAAAGTAAAAAAAAGAATTAAATTTAATCACGAAATGGTTTAAAATTCTATGATAAAGGACTTGAATTACCAGAGTTCTGGTTTCTGATTGTCTGAATACTTTTTTTGGAACGTATTTCGCTATCCACACTACCCTCATGCTCTCTTGCTCCAAGTCTGTCTCCTGCAAAAATCTGACTGATTGTTTTTAGCAAAAATAGTGAAATAATGAAAAGCCTTTAGTATTTAAAGAATTATTTTATCAAATTATATTTTCGAAAATATTTTTCCACCCATTTTTCAAATTGTCGCTTTTTTTTAACTTAAACAAAACAAAGTTTCATTTTTTTTTATTTGCGTTTATTAGTTTCTGGTGCACGTAAATGTGACACACCAGTGCATTTTATTAATACTACGCACCAGGGCCTATTAGGATAATAAGCGCACTGGACTTTTTAAAGTTTTTTTTTTTGTATGTAATATCATAAAAAATAACGATAATTATAAAGTACATGAATTTATTTTCATTATTTTCTAAACTTTATATATGTAAGATCATAATAACATAATGATAATTATCAAGTACATGAATTTATTTTCATTATTTTCTAAACTTTATGTTACAAAAATTCGTATTATTTTAGATTTGTTATTTTACAATTATTTGCAAATTTACAAATTTAAATATTTTAATAAAATCATTTCACATTAATAGAATTAAAATTTTACAAATTAAAATTTTACATACAATTACATTAATTAAAATTACAATTACAATTAGAATTAAAATTACAATTACAATTTTAGTTTTACATACAATTACATTTACAATTTTACATATAATTACATTTACAATTACAATTACAATTTTACAAATATTTTACAGACAATTCAATTAAAATTACAGTTAGAAATACAATTACATTTACAATTTTACATAGAATTACATTTACAATTACAATTACAATTTTACAAATATTTTACATACAATTCAATTAAAATTACAATTACAAATACAATTACAATTTGTGAAATTTACATACAATTAGAATTAGAATTACAATCATTTCACAATAAATTAAATATTACAATTACAATTAAAATGTTACATTAATAAATATTTTACATACAATTACACTTAAAATTACAATTAGTACAAATACAAATACAATTTTACAATTTTACATAGAATTAAAATTTAAATTACAATTACATTCACGACATAATATTTAATAAATATCATAGTCATTTAATAATATTAAATTAATTAATAAACATCATCACGATCATAACCATCGTAAAAACATCATATTCGACTAATAAACACATTCAATTCACATCAAATTAACATTATATATTAACATCATCACAACACAAACATCAAATATACATCTCAATATAATGTCAAATAACTCATGTGCCTATCACATATACACATCTATCTGCAAGCTAAACATTAAATGAACATATCTAACATGACTAACAATATGCGCCACATCATGATGATCATCAACATGAAAATCAAGTACAACTGCAACATGAACATAAAATACATGGACCATATATATATATGTATGTATGTATGTATGTATAATTGAATAATGTTAAAAATATACAACTGTAATATAAATCATGTCATGGATCAAGCGCTGGTGGTAATATAACAACATCAATAACACTAGTAGAAGTGGATACAACCTGCTCAGTAAAGCTGGGTGCAGCCTCGAAAGTCGATGGTCGACTAGCCTGCTCATGATCATGACGATCACTATTACTGATGGATGCATCTGCTGGTGGTAGTACAACATGATCAATATGAGGCGCAGTAGTAGTGGAGGAGGCCTGCTTAGTCAATAGTACTGCAACCTCGGTGGTCGATGGTCTAGCCTGCTCATGATGATCGTGACTAGTACTCATGGTGGATGATGCAAGCTACTGACTGGACGTGGCCGATGGTCTAGCTTCATCTCCATGATGACTAGTGTCAAATGCTGGCACTGGATCCTCATGGTGATCATCAAGCGCGCCGTGAGGTGAACGATCATGAGATGCATCTAAGTGGCTACTGGCAGACTATCCATCACGTACCGCAGCTCGACTACACTTATAGCTACGGACAATCCTCCTCAATCACGTAACAGCTGTCGTAGCTCCTACGACATGCCGCATAAGGCCGTACATGTCACGCGGCATGCCTCTCCACATCAGTATCAATCTATCATCACTCTATATCTCTCTTTAATGAGCGAGCTTGATGCCCACATCTGAAATCAAACCAAAGAGTTGGCTGCCCAACTCCATCCAGTATCTGGTCTCTGGTCGACCACGCCTAGTAAAAGGCGGTACCAGTGAACCATGAAGCGCATGAGGATCAACACATCTCTCTGTTGCGCCACTGACCTCATCCTAATCTGGAGCATCAGCCATCTCCTAATCCTAATCAGACACCTGGATCATGTGGTGGATCCAGAATCTCATTGCCATCAAAACACCCAATGTCTGCAAAATATATACAAGTACACAACAATAATTAGACAATTTCATTACATAATTTAATGAAAAAAAGTTAAAGAACATGTTAGAATAAATATAAATAAAACAATAATATTACCTCTATCATCTAGTAGCTCATTAGGAGTGAAGAGGATGTTGGGACACCCTCTCCAATCTAGTCCAGCATAAGGACATGGGACCAAAATGAAGGGATGCAGCGCGCCAATGCTGGCTAGTAAGTCCAGCGAATCTGTGATATCCTCACTGGAAACATAGTGTCTCCCCTCTTGGGCATCATATACCCCCACATGCACATCCGGGCCTGCAACATCGGCCTATGAGGTTGTCGAACAAAACTAGGTCTCATCTCTGGAAACCTCTCAAAAAATAAACAAAACAGCTCTGAAGCAAAAGGGAAGTTGACCCCCCCTTGTGCATGAGCATGAAATCTATCTAAGGCAGTACAAAACTGTCGCAAAAAAATGGCATACCACCTGACATGTCATGGCTGCTGTACTAAAGAATCAACGTAATATAAAAGTGAGCAACTAATGCATTGCTCGTCACTGGTGTTGTGCGAAATGATGGAAGCGATAATAGAGAGGCACTGCACATCCTGTCTACCAAAAGAACCTATACGTAACTGACCTCCAGGTACCTAAAACTTTGAAGGAGACAGTACATGTGCGCCAATGTATCTCCGGGAGTAAACTAACTAATTCCCTACTACACAACCAGGTGGCACGTCTGGGAATGAGGGAAAATCCACACCTCTCCTCAATAGTCCTGTAATAAAATAAATGTACTCCTCAGTGGGTTTGTACCATTGGTCAAGACCAACCTGAAAAGCCTATCGGTGGGCATTCCACTTGCCCATAAGATGTCTCAAAAGCATACTATGGGCCTTTAGGCCGGAAATAGCCTCCTCATAGAACTTGAGGAGGCCTACCTGCTTAAGGATCGCTTGGGTATCTGCAGTAATAGGGCGGGGGCATCCATCTCTCTCCCTCTCTCTCGCCTCCCATTGGCGAATCATGTCATAATGTTCTACTTGTTGTTGTTGCTATTGCTCCTGTTCTCTCTGAATCATTTCCATATTAAATAATTTTTTTTTATTAAAACAGAAATGTATTTATATATATACATATATAGTTTTTTTTGAAAAAAAAACATACATACAAGTCGGTGCTCCATAAAAATAGTCACGCACTAGTGCTAGTGCATCCTAATATTTTAGCACACCATCCTTGGGGCTACTAATGAAACAGACCGCACTGGCTTCGGTGCCGATGTCTATTTTTCAAGCACCGCGGACTGTATATAATTCAGAATAGCAGTGCACTGACTGAAATATACGCCTCGGCGCGTATAGTCATGTCAGCACATCGACTTCATGAAAATGACATAATTGACAGTACGGTCTTTTACACGGCCGCACCGTTGACCCTATCGGAATGCAAAATGTGGTGCGCTAACATAAACTGGGGTGGAAAATGCAATCAACGCACCACATTGTGATTGTCGGGGTCAACGGTGCGCCTAGATAAATGAGCGCACTGCTTTTTTCTTTTGTATTTTTAATTTAAAATTATTCGGGGCGCCTTCCAGCATCGCCCTAGAAATGGTGCAGTTACCGTTAGAACCGGTAGTGGTGCTGCCTGTAAATTTTATAGGTAGCACCGCTACCGGTGCAAACCGAACAGCTCGAGCGCACCACATGACAATTTTTTTTTCTTTTAATGGTTATTTTTAAGATTATTTCAATATCTAATCCAGTAAAAGGATTAATTATAGAAAAACTAGAAAAATACCTGTACATTTTGTGGTCGAGTAGGCATATTGGCTGTAAAATTTGGAAAATAAAATTTGCCCACTGTTTTTCAAAATGTAAGCTGCAGATTGGTTGCCAATGCAGAGTAGCAGTGCGTGCAATGGGTGTAATGAGAGCACCGATGGCAGGGTGGCTCAGAAATAAAGAAATAGCACTGAGGCTTGAGAGCTCTGGAGCACTGAGGAAAGTGAATAATGAATTTTTTTGGCTGTAATTTTTTTTTATTAACCTTGTTTCAGTGCATGGGGTTTTAGAAGCGCACTGGTGTGGTTAAATAAAACTGCACCGAGCGGTATCAATTTTGCGCATTGCTCTAACCGCACACCGGGATGTTTCAGTTTCGGTGCGAAAATTTGATGATGCACTGGGGCGGCGTAATGGTAAAGCACCAGTGCATAATAGTCGCAAAGCATCGGTTTTTTTACCTTAATATTTTTTTTTATATATAAAGCTATTCCAGTGCGTGCTATTTCTGGTGTACCGGTGCTCTTAGAGAAGAACGCACCGGTTCGTTTATGTTTTGGCGCGATGTTTTATGATGCACCGACGCGGAAGAGTATTGATGCCTTGGTGCATTACAGTAATTGAACACCCCGACAGTGTGTAATTCACGCACGCTGTCTGGTGTGCCAATGTTCGGTGTGTACCAGTGCGTTCTATGGTATCGTGCGTACTGGTAATTGATAGCTCAAGAGCACTAGAAAACTAAAAAATCTGGGTTTTGTTTTGTTTAATTTAACCCTTTACCAGTGCACGTTGTTTATAGGCGCACCGGTACTGTTTTCTGCAAATGTACTGGTCGGTTTGTGTTTTGGCGCATTTTTTATGATACACTGGTGCGTTTTCTGTCTACCTCACCGCGTAGTTTTGGTGTTGGCGTTGTGTTTTATAATGCACCGGCGCTGACGATTTGTGAGGCACCGGTGCTCTATTATATTATGATGCACTTGGTGTGTGTGTACAGAGTGCACGGTGTCTGGTGTGCCAATGATTTTGGCCGCACCGGTGCTTTATTTTTTTGAGAGCACCGGGGCGAGTTTTAATGATAAGAACACTGATAGGAAAACATCCACAAAAATCTCCACCCACCAACCTCCTCTAGTAACCTCTGCTAGAAACGGATGTATGAGGTATTTTTCTTTGTGGTTCCTCAAAAACATCCGCTAGAGGGTATTTTCCTTGTAGTGTTCTTAATGTTTTCTTCTGCAAGGTCTAATTAAAGAATTTAGGGGGTGTCCTGCTCTTTACTTTCACTTAGCTTGTTTCCTTGAGGTTTACTTAGTAGAGTTTAGCTAAAGAATTCAGGGGTGTCTTGCTCTTTGGTTTTTCTTAAACTGTTATCTTAAAGGCCTTCTTTGAATTTTAGTTAAAGAATTCAGGGGTGTTCTTCTCTTTAATTTTATTGAAATGTTATCTTGAATGTTTTCCCTGCCCGAAAGTAATAGCTAAAGAATTCAGGGATGTCTTGCTCTTTAGGATTACTGGATTGTTGTCTTAAGGTTTTCTTATTAAATTTTAATTAAAGAATTCAGGGGTGTCCTACTCGTTATTTTCTCTTAAATAGTTATCTAAAGGCTTTTCTTGTTAGAAGTATAGTTAAAGGATTCTTAATTGCCCTTTAGTTTTACTGAATTCACAACTTGCTGTCATTTCATATTTCATCTAATACAATAAGATCCATCTCATATAGTTAGCTTGCCCTATGAAAACCCTTGAAGATGCGATGTACAATTAAAACCTTTTATGACTCCATAGCCCAATGGATTAAGCTTCACACATTATATCCATTCAACCTACAATCAATCAATCAATCAATTAAACAAAATAAACAATCCCAGAACTTCATAACTAGCCTAAAAACATAAAACATAACCATAGAGATAAATCAATTAAACATAAACATAGAGAGAGCCCTCTCTGAGCCCAGGAAGGCTAGGTCATTGGACTTCAAAGTGGTTTGATGTGGTTCCCTGCTACTTGTTCTTGCCAAACTTGAAAACTATGAGGAGCCAACATAATGGTGACCATACTGGGGAGCCTCAGTCATTAAAAATCTTAATATTTCCTCAAGAACTCAGAAAACCCCATTAAAATTTAGATGACTGAAGTGTTAGCCAAGGCTGGTATCTAGTTGCTGATGGTGGACAATAGCCAGCCTAAAAACAGTTAAAATCATCCACCTGGTGACTCCACTGGTTTTCAGTAGGCCTGCTGACTCCACTGGTTTTCTACAGACTTCACTAGGACATTATTGAGAAATACTGATATCATAAAAGTTAAAATAGAAGCCAGTTAAAATAATTTGTGAATAAAGTATTTATTTCACAGATTGCTTTGTTTTCAATACTATTATAAAACTTTTAGCCTCTCTGTGCCTTGGGTCCAAGTTCTGGCTTCTAGAAGAATCTGCACTAGATCCCACCCTAACCCAAACCCTCCTACAATAGTTGACAATCTAGAGCACATCCTAAGGGAATCTCCTAGATATAAAAATTCTATTGCTAGAAAACCTATTCACAAGGAAAGTTCCCTACCTGAAAATCTTAAAAACTTGTAGAATATCCCATCTGGCTCAACCCTGGAACAAAGCTTGTCCAGGACTAAATACCAGAATTGGATAACCCAGATAATTTTAGACCCATCCATCTTACAATAGAATCTTTTTGTACTAACTTCAACCCCCATTCATACACCCACTGTTCACCTTCCTCCATTTAACCCTCCACCTCCTTTTGCAAACCCTCCACTTGTTAACCCCCATTTGTTTCCCCATCCCCCAGCCATGGCAACCTGGTATGCCCCATTAGTCGTACCATTGCCTTTAGCAATTCTAGCATAGGGCTATGAGTCCAAAATTCCCTTATTTGATGAAAGTGGTTCTACAACTTCTCAACAACATGTGGATAGAATGGATGACTATTTTGACAGACAAGAAATAGATGATGAAACTGTTAAACTAAGATTGCTTGCTCAAAGCTTAGGGGGAGAAGCAAGAAAATGGTTTAAAGGCCTAACCCATAATAGTATACATGACCTCCCCGCTTTTCACCATCTGTTCCTAAATAAATGGGAAATCAAGAAAAACCCTCTCCCAATCTTATCAGAATATGAAAACATCAAAAGAAACATTGGGGAGGTTGTCCAATATTACTACACTAGGTTCAATAGTGTATACAATGCCCTCCCTCCTCACATGAAACCTCCACAAGGCCTAGCCCTAATGAAATTTCTAGATGGTTTTGACCTAGAAATTGTTTATCAACTAAGAGAAATATCCCCTTACACTAGAAGACATGCAGAGAGGTGCAATAAGTGTAGAGGAAAATTTGATTGACAAAAGAGCTAGAATGAAAAATGAAAAGAGAGTCACATATAGGGAGGAATTTGCAGCCTCCACATCTGATACTAAGATTGATAACTTAGTTAGAACTATGGAAAGGAGGATGGAGAGAATAAACATGAATGAGAGAGCTTTCCCTAGAGAAAACCAAGCAACTCCTCAAAATAGAAACCAGAATCAAAACCAGAACTTTAGGAGAAACCCCCCTCAAATAAGATAGAGAGAACATGACCAAAAAATCAGGCCTCATTTCCAAGAAAACTATGCTGATGAGGATAAGGGGTGATTGAAGAACCAGAACAAAGTCAAATCAATCTAACGGGAGTTAATAATGAGGATAATATTTTCCTTACTGAGGAAGAACAAGTCATATTTTCCCCAAATGAAGAAGAATGCCAGGAATCCAAGGATTACAAACAAGGATTCGAAAATGCCATCATGGAAGTACAAATATAGTATAGCCTCAGAATAAAGAAAACTCGAGACATCCCCAAGAGAAATAACCCCAAAATTTCTGTTAGGAAGACCCTTGAAACTGATCCTAAAAAGACAACAGAACATTCAAACATAGTGGTTAAAATTTCTAATAAAAATAAAAACAAAAACAGTCCAGAGAGAAGCACTAGTAAATCAACCAGTAGCCTTAACAAAACTAATTTAACTGAGACTCCCAATGCAAATCAACAATCTAAAATTTCTGCAAAAACAATGCCTGATAAAAATGATTTAAATCTGCCAAAAACACAGACACCATTTAGTATTGAGAATGAAATTGACAAGATAAAAATCTCCATACCTCTTACTGAATTAGTTGGCCAAGATGTATATACATCCCATGTTTTGAAATCTTTAAACATAGGAGAAAATGTTGATTCTGTGAATTTAAATGATGACAAACCTAAGCTTTTGTTTGGACCTGAAGTAGAAGGTAAATTCCAAGAGGGAGGTGTACCTCCCATTATGTCAGTTTAAATATTCATGATAAAATCCTCCATTATGCCATCTTAGATTCAGGAGCTTCTCATAACCTCATGCCAAAGGTATATGGAAATACTAGGCCTTGATATAACTAGACCATACAAAGACTTATACTCTTTTGACTCCAGTAGAGTTAAATGTCTAGGCCCAATCAAAGATCTTTGTGTTACTTTATCACAAATACTAGCCAAAAGCCTAGTAATGGATATTTTAGTGGCTTTAATTCCCCCTAAATATGGCATGCTTCTATCACGCTCATGGGAGCCAAACTTCAAGGCACCCTCCAAATCGATATGACCTATGATACATGTTAGCCACCTATAAAATTTGTCATATCAAATGGTGGCTAAATCATTTTTGAAGCCTTCAAGAAATAGGTTTTATTGAAAAAAAAAAATTGTCTCTTGAAGTCTTATGAAGACATCATTTCCTTTGATTAAACCTTCATTGTTGTTTTCCTTTCAAAATGTTGAAAATCTGCTATTTTCATAAAGAAAATACTGCTGCAAAAATTCCATTTTTCCCCTCCTTTCACTTCAAATTAACCTTAATTTTATTCCCTCTTTCCTCATAAAATTCCTCCATTTTTCATTTATTCCCCTTTCCCTTTCATGAAAATCCATTTATAAGGTTTAAAACTCACTTTGGAACCTTACCGAAACCCCCAAATCCATCAAAAAACTTTGAAAAAATCATAAAAATAATTTTTTTTGACTATAGGCTTAAGCCCCTTTGGGGAAAGTCCTAAAAACCACTTCCCCACCACATGCCCATGCCCTGGAACCAAGTGCAAAGGCCAAAAGCACTTATCGCATCAGAACTTCTGACGAGTGCAACACTTTTTGTTACATACATATCCCCGATGCGATTAGCTCCTTTATATATAAACCCCGGTCCCTTTGTTTTTCCATATATCCAAGGCGCCGCAATCGGGCACCAAGCCTCTCATAAATAGACCCGCCTCGACACAATAAAACTTTGTTTTCCATAAAATTTTTATTTTTTATATATATTATAAATGTGGCCCACTGTTCATTAGTCGGAGCCCTTCTCCACCGTTGATCTTGGACCAATCAAATGGCCTCCGCAATCTCGCATCGGGAGATTTCATTGGCACGTTAAATTTTTTATTGCTCCCCCTTCGATTGGTGATCTTTCGATTCATCCTCCACTGTTGATCTGATCTGCAGATCGACGGCCCATAGTCAATCACATCGGCGCTCCTCTGTCCATTGGCCCCACCGATTGCAAAGCTCCGATTACATCTAGGTCATCCACGTGTCAAGATCTGACGGCCTAGATCTTTCCTTGCCACCTTGGTTAAAATTCATACGGCCCCGCTGTATAATATTATTTTATCCAATCTCAGCCGTTGATCCCTATGGTTAAATGGCCCATATTAACCCATTCTTCGCTTTGAATGTTGTTCCATTTCAACCTAGATTTAATCTCCATCGTTGATCGTTTACATTTGATGGCCCAGATTAATCCCGATAGGCCCGACTCCTGTGGGTCCTGCCTTCCTCAGATTTGATCTCAGTCATCCAATCCTTGATCCAACGGCTCAGATTGAAACCGCCCCACCTCCTTCCGCCCACGCATCTATCCAATATCGCGCTCACTCCCCATCGTCAGATCTAAGACCCCAGATCTAACGGTTGACGCACGTTTTTGCATAATTTCAAGCGTGAAGGTTAATCTCCTAAGAGCTACATGATATAAGCTGTTTTCAAATGTCACGTGTCGGACGGGAATGCATATCATGTTCGAAAAGTTAAAACCACCTCTCTGCCCTTTCGTTGCGCGAAACCCGTGGTTTTCTCCTCTGAAACAACTTTTCCCCCTTTTCCACACCATTTCTTCACGTTTGCTCCCCGTCGTTGATCTCTGCAGATCAACGGCTCAGATTTAGTCTCCTGTTACACTATCGCCCTCTGCCTTTTCCAAAGGCCTTCGTAGACCATTCTCCACTGTTGATCTCAGTGGCCAATCTGATCTAACGGCCTACGATTATCCGGGAAAACCCAATTTCCCTTTCAATGCATTTTTCTCCGCCAAAGGATTTTAGCCCCATTTCTTTGTATTTTCCACCATTTTCAATATAATGTGGCCCTCTACATTATGTTTTCCCCAATAAATCTCGATCGTCGATCTTTGCAGATCGATGCCCATGACTTGATCTTTTGCACCATTTCATTGACCGCCTCCTATCTAACCCCCGCAAGCAAATCTCCACCGTTGGATGCTTTCATCCAACGACTGCGACCTAACCGCAGGCCTTCTAAGAATTTTTTACCAAATACGCAGGATTTCTTAATTATTTCTTGGTTTTATGCAGGTATTAAAGTTTTTCAAAATAAATTTTAAAAGAAAATAAAAGTCGAGGATGACGATCCTCCAAGCTTTCATTTATCAAAGAGGATTACTATGAAGGGTTCAACGCCACGTTTCATCGGTGCATCATGAGCACTGATGCCATATGAACCTTTTGCGGCACTTGCACATAAACAAGACACAGAGAATTAAAACAATCAAAGAGTATCAGTGTTGAAGATCAAATATAACTAGAACAGAAAAATTGAAGGAAGAATCACAGTTTTGATGGATTACGGCTAAGATCGAAAATCAAAAGCCTAATCCACTAAATAAAAAAAATTTAAAGGCAAATCAAAAATATCTGTCAGACAAAGAAAGCCTCCACCACCACATCAGAGGCTAATTGATTTCTCTCAGCTACCAAAGCCACCTGTAGCCTCAAAGCATTCAACAAAAGGCTGAGTTATGAACAAAACAGAGGATATCTGCCTTAATGCAACTGAACAATTATTTTAGCCAAAGGAACTTATTGCAAAATATCAGCAGAGTTATTACAAAATGACACAGAGCCTTAAAGTCAACAAATTTTCACCGGCAAGCTTAATACTTGATGTCAAGCCAATTAATACAGAGAAATGTCTGTAGACTTCTCCAATGAGCCCCTCAAAGGCCAAGAAGCATTAAAAATGTATTGATTGAGCCTGTAGATCTTTTCTCTCTTTCGACCTCCTCATTCCTTCTATAAAATATTCTTGAGGAGATCATTGTAAAGGTTTGGTTGATCACTAGTTGTAATACTAAAACTCTCTGAAATAATACACAGTCTGTAGAAGTTGAAGAAGAAATTGAAGTCTTGGAAGCCCTGATGATGTTGTTGCATGCTTGTTCTTGAGAAGGCTCTATCATTGGATCCATGAGCTTGGCTGTTGGTGAAGTATTCTGAAATGTTTAATGTTTTCTCCTGTTTTCATTTTGTTCCATAAATTCTTACTACAATAGGATGAAAGTTTTATTCTAAGAACTGACTCTTGGAAGCACCTTAGACCTGTTTATCCTTCACTGTTTTATTTTTTCTTCTGCTAAGGTATTTTAGAGTCTTTAATCTCCCTCTTTAGTCCTCATGTTTGTTTATTTCTCTAATAGTTCGAATAGTTGGTTTCAGCATGATTTATGGTTTTCCCTGCTTGTCTGCTGCCACTTAAAGGCTGTTATTGAAGTCTCCCTTTGAAGTATATTTGTTTACAGTGAGTCAAGGAGGTCTGTTCCGATTGTGCCCTTTGTCCTTGCGTGAATAGTTGTGATCATAGATGTATTTAGGTGTTCCCTCTTCTATGACCGTAATTATTAGTGAATCTTTTATGTTTTCTAAGTCATTTGAAATAAAATCTTTGAGGAAATAGGGTGTTCCCCGAATCTTAGATTTGATTTTAAAATTTTTCTTGAAAGTTTATTTTCACAAAGTGTATTTTCTTCTTCTGAGAATCGTATCTGTCTCGTTTATCAAATAATTTCTTATTAATTGTTTGCTTGTAATTTTCGATGAGAATTGAACTTTTATAAACCATATGTCTCATTTATAAACTAAAGGATCCCGGTGGCCAAGTTAGATTTTCCCTTCGATATCCCATATCCATTTATAAGTTTGCTAATCCTTTTCGACTCCATTGCCCAATGAAACTCGATACTCTTCTTTCTCACTCATCTGTACCTTTCATATTGTGCTATCAATTCAACCAAAAAAATGCATGCTAATTTGTACTCTAATAACTATTCTAAACTAATACTCAAAGCACACAAGATAAAACCTTGCAAAAAAAAAAAAAATTTGAGAGAGATCCTCTATGAGAGTAGGAGGATCAGATCCCGTAACCTAAAGATTGGTTCTCAGTTTCCTTGTCTTTGATTTTCCAAACTATCAAACATCCGAGAATAATATACGGCGATCACGATGGAACGCCGAGTAAAATATTTAAAACAAAACACTCACCGCCCAGTAAAACATAAGTAGCGTTGGGCTGCCACTCACGTAACAAAAGCAAAGATGAATCATGGTAGGACTTATTTGAATCAGTGAAAAAACTAAGTAACCCTTAGGATTCTCATAGAACCTTATCAAACCTTGAAGGAATCAGTTACCAAGCCATAAGAGTGAACTTTGTATTTTTAAACACCTTAGCTCAATGTTAAATCATATTTACGACACTCTCTTAACCCATAGGATTAAAAAACTCAGAAAAACCCAAAAAACATTTCAGTTTGGTTTCATAATAAACATGGTGGTGGAACCATCCAATATTTTACCTTCATAGAAGCTAAATAGTTTCCACCTGGCAACTCCACTAGCCCCAATAGGCCTATTACTCATCTATGTCTTCAAATCTCTTTAGGGTTGTGTTAACCAGTCTTGCAGAAGTTAGAAGCTTAGTCCTATACTAGATAAGACATCGTGAGAGGTAAAACTCCCAAAAATAGTCCCTAAAACTTTAACCTCTCTCATTTTTGAAAAAATAGTCTGGCTTCACATAGGATCAACACTAGTTCCCATCCAGACCCAAATCCTCCTTTAATCGTTGACAATCCAGAGAGAATTCTGTGGCAGACTTCTAAGTCTGCAAAATCAGCTGCTAATAGGAGCCTCTTAAGAACAAAATCTGTCCCTGAAAACCCTGTTGTCTTAGAGGATTCACACTTTGCTTTACATCGTACAAAGAACATCTTTAGAGCTAGATCTCAAGGTGATTTAAACCAAACTGATCTTGACATTGCAGATTTGCAACAAAGCTTCAATAGAGAAGCCTCACCTTCCACTCCTCTTGATTCCCAACTTCTTCATCACTTTAGCCCTTTCCATAAAAAGTCTGCTCAAAATCAGTTTGCTAGCCCAAGTGTTTCTGCCACTCCAATCCATACTACCACTATGCAAAACAATCCTGTTCAGCCCAGTTTCATGCTTGTAAATCCACCCTTATTTCCAGCCATGGCAACATGGTATGCCCCATTAGTGTTACCACAACCTCTAATTCCCTTACCAAATGATTACCAATCCAAAATTCCTCATTTCACTGGAAAAGAGTCTACAACAACTCAACATCATGTAGATAGGATGGAAGATGCATTTGATTACATGGAGATAGAAGAAGAAATTGTGAAGATGAGGATCTTCGCCCAAATTTTAGGAGGAGATGTAAAGAAGTGGTTTAAGAACTTACCTCCTAACAACATCAATTATCTCGCTGCTTTGCATCAAACATTCATCAACAAATGGGAACTCAAAAAGAACCCTCTCCAAATATTAGCAGAGTATAGCAGGCTCAAGAGAAATCAAGGGGAGAGTTTTCATGACTACTCCACTAGGTTAAATAGCGTTTACAATGCTCTTCCACCTCACATGAAACCTCCCCAAGGCATGGCCTTAGTAAGGTATCCCGAAGGCTTTGATGCTGAAATGGCTTATCAGTTGAGGGAGAGAGATTACTTAACCTTAGAAGACATGGAGAAAGGAGCTGTGAGCGTAGAAGCAAACATAATTGAGAAAAGAAATAGGTTGAGATCAGAGAAGAGGGTAACTTATAAAGATGACATTGCACCCTCAACTTCAACTTCTGACACTAAAATAGACAACCTAGTAAAGGTGATGGAAAGGATGCTCGAAAAGATCAACTTAAATGATAGAGTGCCACCAAGAGAAGCTCAAAACAACTAAAATAGAAATAGAAATCAGAATTATATAAGAGAAAACAATCAAGATAATAAAAAATAAAGTGACCAACAGGTTAGATCTCCCTTCCAGCAAAACTATGTGGATAAATATGAGGAAGATAGGGAGATGGAAAGGTTGGGAGAAGCTCATGTAAACTTGATTGGATCAGATAGTGGGGATGATGTTTTCCTCACTGAGGAAGAAAAAGGTTTCTTCTCTGATCAAAATACAAACACCTATGAATATTTTGACGATTATAGACTGGGGTTTGAAAATGAAATCATGGAGGTACACAAACAATATGATCTTAGGAGCAAAGGGAACATAGACAATTCAAAAGATAAGAACACTAGCACTGCTGTCAAGAAAAATGCAAAAAGTCAGCCTAAGAAGACAGTAGAAAAACCCATCACTTTGGCTAAAAAACCAGATTTAAACAAAGAGAAAAATAGCCAGCCAAATGTTCAACAGAGTACCCCTAGCACTTCAGCTAGTGGTCCTAACAAAACTATCCCAATTACCGGTCCAAACAAAGTTCAACAAATCAAAACTGTTGAAAGGAATTCAATTGAAAAAATAGATGTAAATATGAACAAGTCAATTGTTCCTTTCAGCCTTGAGGGAGAGATTGAAAAGATAAAAATTACCATCCCCCTAGCTGAACTAGTGACCCAAGAAGTGTACAAAAACCAAGTTTTAAAATCTTTGAACCTAGGAAGTGATACTGACACCTTAAACTTGACAGATGACAAGCCTGAGTTGTCTTTTGGTCCAGAAGTTGAAGGAAAATACCAAGAAGGGGTTTTTATTCCCTTCTATGTTAGTTTGAACATACATGAGAAAATTTTACACAATGCCATGCTAGATTCTGGAGCTTCACACAATCTGATGCCCAAGGTAGTAATGGAAAGCTTAGGCTTAGAAATTACTAAACCATGCAAATATTTGTATTCCTTTGACTCAAGCAGAGTCAAATGTTTGGGTTTAATCAAAGATTTATGTGTTAACTTAGCTCAAATCCCTACTAAGAGTATAGTAATGGACATAGTTGTAACTGACATTCCCCCTAAGTATGACATGCTCTTATCAAGATCGTGGGGAGCCAAACTTCAGGGAAGCCTTCAAATGGACATGTCTTATGCCACCATCCCTATTTTTAACCAAAAGAGAAAACTATACAGGGAATCTCACATGAAGTACATGGTGAGCAACATATATAAACCAAACAACTCTCCAATATATTCTATTCAATCAAGTTTAGATTCCTTTATCTTGTACAACGAAGATGAAATTACTCAACAAGAAAAGGAAAACATAGACCCAAACAGTTTACCAGAACAATCAGAACTTCCGTCAAATCGTATACAAAACATTGGCAATCAACAACAACAAGAAAATGAAAATGAGGCAGATATACTCTGGACAATAAACTTTGATGGATCCTGTAATAAAACAAGTGCAAGGGCAGGTGTTTGGATTCAAAATAAGAATCAGAGTGTTTCATATAAATTAGATTTACCATGCATTAACAATATTGCTGAGTATGAAGCACTTCTCCTAGGCTTACAATTTCTTAAACAATTAGAAGACCAAAAGACATCAATCTTAGGAGATTATGAACTTATCATAGGACAAATCAAAGGAGAATACTAATCTAGAAATCCAAGGCTTAGGGAATATCAGAATGCTGCCCTTGATTTATTGAAAACCTTTGAAAAGTATGAACTTATTTTCATTCCTAGAGCACTAAATCATTTAACAAATGAACTCGCTTTCAATGCCAGGAACTGCCAAATACCTGACATAAATGAACAGCTTAGCGTAAAGGTAAAACATGGACCTGTTGTGCCTGATAACGAAGATCACTGGCAAGTGTTTGATTCTGAAAAACACATAGATGATTTCTTAAAATCAGAAAACGATTTTGACATACCAATATCAGAAACCAACCGTAAATAAAATTGTTTGTATATTGAAAAAATCCCAGAAGTTGAAATGACATATTCTGATGATATAAATCATTGTGAGAATCCTTTTGAAGCAGAGTTAATTGACAATGCAAACCAAGAAGACTTGGAAGTTTTACAATGTAAGAATGATACAATTCCAAGAGGTCTCACACCTTTAGAACACCTTTTCAATTTTAACGATGTAGCCAAAGAACCAAGAATGGAGCCTATGGAAACAAATGTCGAAGAACATAACATAGGTAGCCTAGTAGAACCCAATATGATTAAACTATCCAGCACTCTCCCAGCTCACATAAAATTGCAATACATAGAGCTGTTCAAAGAGTTTAAAGATTTTTTTTCTTGGGGGTACAAAGACATGAAATCTTATGATACCAGCATCATTCAGAACAAAATCCCTCTCAAATAAAATCAAAAGCCTTTCAAATAAAAGCTAAGGAGAATAAACCCTGTTTTACTACCTTCAGTTAAAGCAGAAATTGAAAAGATGCATGATGCTGGGATCATAGTACCAATTAGATATTAAGAATGGGTATCAAACTTAGTTTCTGTTAGAAAGAAGACAGGGGAGATCAGGCTCTGTATTGACTTCAGAAATTTAAATAGAGCCTCTCTAAAAGACAACTACCCCTTACCCAAGATGGACCATATACTTCAAAGGGTAGTTGGGTCAGAAATAATATCACTCTTAGATGGGTTCTCGTGTTACAACTAGGTGTTAGTGCTCCCAAGTGATCAAATCAAAACTGCTTTTACCACACCTTATGGCACCTTTATGTATGTCAAAATTCCTTTCGGATTGATGAATGCAGGGGCCACCTTCCAAAGGGCCATGGACATAGCCTTCTCTAAAGATTTTGGCTATTTCATAATCATTTACCTTGATGACATACCGTTTTCTCAAAAGCTGATGAAAAACATTTGATTCACTTGAGAAATTTTTTTGAGAAGTGTAGCAAATTTGGCTTGTCATTGAATCCCAAGAAGACATTATTTGGTCTCCAAGAAGGTAAACTTATTGGCCATATAATTTCAGAAGAGGGAATCAAAATAGACCCCACAAGGATAGATGGCATATTACAAATCAGCCATCCAAGAAGCCTCAAAGAATTGCAATCTTTCATTGGAAAGATTAATTTTTTGAGGAGGTTTATCCCCAACCTTGCTAATCTATTAAAAAACATTACAAACATGCTTAAGAAAGATGTAGGTGTAAAATGGACTTTACCAGCTAAGCAATCATTCAAACTAGTCAAACAAGCTCTTACTCAAACACCAGTCTTGATTAGTCCAGATTTTACCAAAGACCTTCATATATTTTCTTTTGCATCTGAGAATACAATAGCTGGAGTATTACTTCAAAGGAATGACTTGGGGCAAGAACAACCAATATCCTTCTTTAGTAGGGCCTTAAGAGATGCTCCTCTCGAATATAACATCATGGAGAAGCAAGCCTTAGCATTGGTGAAAGCATTAAAGGACTTTAGAGTCTATATTTTACACTCTCACATAATTGCTTTTGTTCCACATACTGTTGTCAAGGACATTATAAGTCAAGACCCAAATGGTAAAAGGGGAAAATGGATTGCAACTATTCTTGAATATGACTTAGAAATCAGGCCCACAAACTAGTAAAAGGGTAAGGATTAGCAAAACTTATGGTTGAGTCCAACTTCCAAGCACTAGACATGAATATGGTAGATGTGTTGGAAGAAATAGAAGAATCTTCTGCTCCTTTCATTGAAGAAACATTTTTGAATTCTCCTTGGTATGCTGACATTATTTATGTGATTTTATATTTGAATGCCCCTCCTTCTTTATCTAAAACTAAAGCTAGATTTTTTAAACAAAAAGCTTTGAGTTATTGCATCTTGGATGGGGTATTATATTGGAAAAATGTTGTTGGAATTTTGCTTAAATTTTTACTCGAAGATGATGCAAGAAAAATCGTGCATGAGTTGCATGACAGAGAATGTGGAGGACACCTCTACTAGAAGGCCACAACAAACAAAATTCTTAGATCTGGTCACCATTGGCCTACCCTTTTCCCAAACACTCAGAATTTAGTCATGTCTTGCCATAAGTGTCAAATTTTTTATGGCAAAAGAAAACTCCTTCCCTTACCATTACATCCTATCAGAGTTGAGGCACCTTTTCAACAATGGGGTTTAGAATTCATTGGGGAAATTCACCCAGATTCTTCCTCAACCCAACATAAGTGGATCCTAACGTCCACTGACAACTTTACCAAGTGGATAGAAGCTATACCCTCTAGAAATGTTTTGGACTATGTCATTATCAATTTCCTTGAAACAAATATCCTATCTGTTGGTCGCTTTAATTGTTTTCAAAATTCAAGCTCCACATAAATTGTCAACCCGAGGAAGTATTTTTATTCCAAAGACAATCACGCACTGGATATGCTCAATTTAAAAAGCAAAAATAATGTTGTAGTAAAAAGCCACACAACTATCAATCATACAAATCTAATTATTCACACTCTGTTTAATCAAAACTGAAGTCAATTATGTTATAGCAGAAGTAATTCCTAGGTTGCAGTTTAGAATCCAAATACAGGGAAATCAATCTGTAGGAAAGGAAACCAATCAACTATAGCAGGAACAGGACCCTATTCCTTTAAATAGAAACTTCAGCACCTGCTGCCTGACACTAATCACTCTGTAGAAAAGATAACTCAAGAGACCAAGACCCTATTCCCATGAATAGGAACCTTCAGCACTTGTCTCCTGTTTCTAATCACACTGCAAATTTAGTGGGAGTAGGACCCTATTCCTTTGTACAGGAACCTTCAACACTTGCTTCCCAACATTATACATTCAAACATATAACAGAAATAGATTTCTCAACTTCTTAAGAATGAATGTACTGAACACATGCAGCGTTAAGGAAATAGAATATTCAATAACTACATAACTGTGTAACTGGTGTCTCAGCAACAGAATTAAAGTAAAGTGCAAACAGCATAAAGAAATTAAACAAACTACAGGGACAGAAGGGTGAATATTGTGATGAAGGCGGGCCCTTTCCCTCTCACAAGATTCCCCAGGGAAAGAATTAAATTGGAGCGCTCAAAAGAAGATTTTATTCATCTGTCAAAAGAAATGATACATTACAGATGGAGTCTAGCTCCAGTCTCTCAATTACAATGTTCTCCTGTAGCTTTCAAACTCGAACTCCCCTCTAATGATGATGTCTCCTCTTTTTAAAGAGGAGACATCTCTTACAATTACATGAGAGCGAATCTGTTTTTATCCCAATTCTGTTCTTCTTTCTTAAAACAGGACTATTCTGTTCTTCCATAAAAAGATATTGTTACAAAAAATACAACAAGAATGCTATCTTCAGAATAATCCATGTAACCACGTCTTCATGCTATTGCCATTGTTCCATGAAATACTCTTCCAGAACCGCAAATTACGAGTGACGGAATTTGCGTGCTTGCTGGCTGTTTCAGCAACGAAGTCAACTGTTTCAGCAATGGAGTCGGCTGTTTCAGCAACGAAGTTTGACTGTTTCAGCAACGGCCGATTGCTCCAGCACAGCACATAGATTATCTGCGATCTTTTAGACTTATGTTAGCAACAATTCACTTTGATTAATGATAAAATATAAGAGTATTATGGAATTATATGTAAACAGATTAAACATATAATAAAGAAGAGGATTTTATATACCTTGGGATAAAGTAAATGAAAATGATAATGGAATCCTTTTTAAACATGGTTATAAAGGTAATATGGTGTCAAAGTATATAGTAAAAATGCTACATAGTGGAGTCCTAACATCCCCCCCAGCTGAAAATGTTGCATGTCCTTAGGCAACTCCTAGTCTGAGTCAGAGTCTGAGTACTGATTCTGTGCATGCAAGTTGCTCAAGCAGTAGCTGGAGAAGGTGGCATCTGTAGGAGCTCAGAATCCTCTATTGTTCTGCAAGTGCTACCATGCTAAAGCTTCATATCTGCCAGCCAATTGGTAGTGACACTGATATTTCTCTGAAGGTAGCCATAGAATTGGAAAATGAAAATGGTAACCAATCCAGTTTGCTCCACAATGTCGAATGCATCCAATGTAATTAGGTACCCTGGAAAGTGCAGCTTGAAGATTGTCAGGGTTAAAAGGGTGATAATCTTGTCTTTCTTTACATGCCTGCTGCCAAAACATAGTATTGGCCTTCAATGCAGCAGTCCCTTTTACTCTGATTTGCTGTTGACACTTAAAAAGTGTTGAAGCCTGTAGTTGTTGCATGTACCTATGCATTCCTGGTTTCTGTAAGAATTGGTGATATTGTGCTATAAACATGGCTGGACTTAAAGGTTCTGGTCTAATCCAAAGGAGCCTATTCTCCTCATTATGACTGCTTGCAATAAACGCAGTTTGCCAGGTGAGCTGATTGGCCAAAAATGAAACAAATGCCCTTATTTGTATATCACCTGCAATTGGAATGAGATTGACTCTTCTATTGTCGGGAATGGCCTCATTATGGAGGTAAAGTTCACATAGAAAATGCTGGTCACTTTCAGGGGCCTCAACAAAAGTCTCAACAAATTGTTCTGAAGTAAGCAATCCATGAGGTCTGCCATCCTTTATTGCTTTTAATTGAAAATAAATTAAACATTCAGAAAGGAAAAGAGAGTAATTTACAGAGGGTTTGCGGGTAGCCCTCAACTTCTGCACTAATGAAAACATCAAGGCCATCTTTTCCTTTGATTCCTTGACTTCCTTCTTGGAATCCCTGAGCTGTTGCAACGTCTGTTCCCAACTATCCCAGTTGGCGTACATGTGATTCTACCATGCTAACTTGTGCTGATGTAATATTGTATCTTGTTCTTCAGCATACTGTTTCTTCCATTTGTTCATCAGTTCTAATTGATTCCATGGCAGGTTCTGTGTCCTGGCATTAGAAGTGCTAGGTTGGGACATTGTTTGAGTGGTTGCATTGACTGACTCAGGGAAAGATACCTGTGGTTGTGGTATTGTCTGAGTGGCTGAGCTAACTAGCTCAGGACAAGATGTCTGTGGTTGTGTTTCTGTCTGAGTGGCTGCACTAACTAGCACAGGGCGAGATATCTGAGGTTTAGTTTCTTCTTCTACACTTTTTGAGGGCCCTACTGGTTCTTGTGGAGCAGTAGGGCATCCTTCTTTTATTGCAGCTGATGTAGATGTCTCAGATACTTGAATTTTAACTAGTTTGTAGCCTGCCTGCTGGTAAATATTACCACACTCATGGCACATGTATTCCCTGCATGGTTCCCTATTTTGTGATGATGCTGTGTGTGCTAGCATATAGAGATTCAATTCTCTATCAAAGGCTTATCGTGCCATGATTAATTCATTCTTATAGGCTTCTAGCTCAGACTTTAAAAACTGATTTTCTTCCAATAAAGATGCCATAGTATATGAACCCTGTGTGTTGGTTGATTCTGCTAGGGTTGTCTACTGATGCACAGCCGTAGCTGGTTCTTGTGGAGCAGCTACGGCTGGTCTCCCTGTATCATCGTGCTTGGTGTATGATTTTTGTACCACAGTGGTTGGTTCTTGTGTTTTAGCCTCTGGGTAGGTGACTGGTTCTTGTGTGACAGTCATTGTTTGGGCCATAAACGATGTTGTATTATCCCGAGGCACTGGTTCTTGTGTGGCAGTGCCACCGGACGAGACGGGTTGGGGGATTTGAAATGGGGGTGAAGATTGGAGTTTTAACAGAATAGTGGCGGGGTCAGGGGAAATGGGAGTAACTCCTGTTTCAACAGTCATCTTCTTTTTCCTTTTTGGTAGGAAAGCAGAGAAATCACTGTCTTTCCTTTTCTTCACAGGGGAAGATTCTTTTCTGGGGGAAGGGCTTTCGGAAGAAGTAAAAATTTGGAATTTGGCCCTTGTTCGACGTTTTGAGACAGAGACTGTTGGGGTTCTTTTCTTCCTTTTATAAGTAGGTGGGGATGGGGGTGTTAGAGAGTCATCGCTAGGGATATAAATAGTGGGAATGGTTGACTCTACTAAGTGGGACGAACTTGGGGTTGGGTCAACTGGCTCTGAGGATGGAATCACTGGGGAGTCTGGGATATTGTCCAGTTTCCCTTCAGAAGGAATCTCAGGAGTTTCTTGGGAACTTTCGGCTTGTTGGGGGATTTGGGCCTGCTAAGGAATTTCAGCCTGTTGGGGAATAAGGAGTGGATTATTCAGAGGGAGGTTTTGCTGAGCAAAACCCCTCTGAATTAACAATTGGCATAAACGATGATGTGTGAGGGATAACAATGGGAATTTAGCCCGTCTGCAATAATAGGACATGTTTTTGATACAACCAAGCAAATAATAGGGAATATTAACTAATCGACCATTCCTTAAATGATTCATCAAAACGAAGTCGTGTTGGTAGACTACCTGGTAACGCCCTTCGCATGTCAAGTAGTGTTTGATGAATTCTGCTACTATTGGCCATGGTCGAGGAAGTGAATGCAGACTTACACCGCGGCCTTTAAGTTCAACTGGTTCATCTGGATGAAGAAAATCTTGCTGTGCATTTAAAATAACCTGCTTTCTGCTGAACCAACGAGTCCCAATAGCCGGCAAACTTGAAACTTGAACTATGTCCTCCTCTGTAACTGAAATGCGGACGCCTTGAACCACTAAAAAATTCCCCTGAAGATTTTGTGCAAACTCTAAAACCTGCTCCTGATCAAATTCTCCTAACCGTTCAAAGTATGCTGTCCATCCTGCTTGTTGGAAAATTTGATAGGCTTCCGGGAACATTTGAAGAAGATTTATCGAACCAGGCTCGTGTCTGATAGCCGACCCTCCCATGGTTGCTAGCTTGAGTTATATGCAGAGGCACAGAAGACAGAAACACAGGCCTTGGTCAGGCTAATTGTTGCAACAGAGGATGCGGAGTCTCAATGACGGCGGAAGTGGATATGAAGAATGACGGAGGATTGGTTAATGTGAAATGATTATTCAGTTTTCGAAATTCCCCCCCCCCTACGTATGGTGCAATGATGATTGGGCGTGTGGAGATTGCAACCATTATGAGCGAGATCCTCTCTTTAATATAATTTAACTGCATTACATTAAAACCACATACCTTACATTTTTACCTTTGGTTTAATAATTCGAAGTGTAGAGTGCTTCAGAATGGCTTAATATACATGGAAGAATTTGTAGATTTCTCTGAAATTTAGAACAGGAGTGTAACAGGATCTGCTCAGTACTGAATAATTTTCACCCAAAGGATCTGAAGCGTAAAAGTGGAGAACTAAAAAGCTTGTATAGCAGGAAAGAAATGATGTTTTAATGATGAAAAGATGAAATGACAGGTTGCTGAAACTGGTGTTTCAGCAACGGAAAAATGAATGATGCGTTGCTGAAACTGGTGTTTCAGCAACGGGAAAAATCAGGAAAATGGGATAAATGACTTGGGTTTGAAACAAGTGGGGGAAGTGTTTGATAAGGGATAATTCCAGCAGTAAGGGATAGGAAATACTAGCTGAAGGATAATATTTCAGGAATGGTAGAAGTGGGAAAAATGGGGAAAAGGGTAATAATGTAGAAATGGGGTGAAGGGATATTGCTAGGAAATGGGGTAAAATGAAGGGAACAAGCTTCTGTGATTGAAGCTTCAGATCTTCTTATGATGAATCTATCCTCCTTAATGAGCTTTTCCAGAATCTGCAAAATTCAATTGTAATATGCCAACCCTTGACAGGGATTATTAGTTCTAAATCTAATCTAATACTAAAAATACAGTGCAGAAAATTAAATGCTATGAGGAGCAGAAGACTCCCCTAGAAAAAGATAATGAATATCAGTCATGCAAGCAGTCTTGAAATCCTCTTTAGAAACAGGGCGCTGATATAAACGAAGCCTATGACCATTGACTAGTAAAGGTGTTTTAGAATCATCAATTGTTAAAATTCTTACCGTTCCATTAGGAAAAACAGCATCTACCTCATATGGTCCAAGCCAGTGTGTACGTAGCTTACCCTGAAAATTTTCAAACCGAGAGTCATACAACAAGGCCCAATTACCTTTTTGGAACTGCTTGTGTTTGATAATTTTGTCATGCCACTTCATTCTCCGTTGTTGAATCATGGTTGTTTGATGAATGGCATCTAATCTCTTTTCATCCAACTCAAGAAGCTGCTGCAACCTAGCTGTCTGCACATCAGTCAAATCAAGATTAACAGCTAAAGCAGTTCTTAGAGTTTTGATTTCAAATTCCACAAGAAAAACAACATTTTTACCATAGACCAATTCATAGGGAGAGAAACCTGTAGTGTTTCTCCAAGTAGTTCTGTAAGCCCATAATGCTTCAGGCAGCCTTTGAGACCAATCCTTCCGGTTGTCCTTCACTGTTTTAGTTAGAATGGTTTCCAATACTTTGTTTGTGCTTTCCACCTGCCCATTGGCCTGGGGGTGGTATGGTGTAGTCATTCTACGATGAATATGATACTTCTGAAGGGTAGACTTAAAACCATGAGAATTGAATGGAGGTCCTCCATCTGTGACTAGCTCTCTAGGAATTCCAAATCTAGTGAAGATTTCTTCAAATAAGAAAGCTAGGACAGCCTCTTCATTGGCTCTAATAAGTGCTTTTGCCTCCACCCATTTAGTCATATAGTCTGTACAGACTAATATATAAGTTCTTTGATTGGATGGAGGGTTAATGGGTCCTATGAAATCCAAGGCCCATCTTTCAAATGGTTCAGAAACTACCTGGGGGTTTAATGGCATTTGGTCTCTATGATTGGGTTGACCCATTCTCTGGCAGCTGTCACAAGCCCTTACATATTTCTTTGCATCTTTAAATAATGAGGGCCAATAGTAACCCATCCTCAGAATTTTGTGTGCTGTTCTCTTATCAGCAAAATGCCCTCCACAAGGGCCATCATGACAAGCTTTCAGTATGTCATACACTTCATCTTCCCTAATGCATCTTTGGATTTCCTGATCAAGCCCTGTGTAGAAAAGACACCCACTTATCCAGCTATACCTGGCACATTGTTGAACAATTCTTCTCTTTTCTCTGTATGACAGGTGTGATGGTAATTTTCCTGCAACCAAATAATTAGCAATATCTGCATACCATGGAGAGTGAGCAGAAACTGCAAACAAATACTCATCAGAAAAAGAATCATCTACTGGAATATCATTGTCAGTTTTTAACCGTGAAAGGAAATCAGCCACCACATTTTCTTTACCAGGCCGATCTACAATTGTGATATCAAATTCCTGTAGTAATAATAGCCATCTGGTAACTCTAGCATTTGTAACATATTTGTTCATTAAATACTTGATAGCTGAGTGATCAGTGTGCACAAAAGTAGAATAACCAGTGATATAGTGTCAAAATTTATTAATGGCATAAATTACTGCAAGAAATTCCTTTTCGGTAACTGTGTAATTAAGCTCAGCAGGGGTCATATTCTTACTAATGAAGTAGATAGCATAAGGAAGATGATTCACCTCTTGTCCCAAGACAGCTCCAATTGCAGTGTCTGAAGCATCAGAAGATATATGAAAAGGGAGGGCCCAATCAGGCCCCCTCAAAATAGGAGCAGTAGACAACTGATGCTTGAGTTCTTCAAAAGCTTTCTGACAAGAATTAGTCCACTTAAATTTAGCATTTTTCATAAGCAACACAAATAATGGAGAAGCTATCTTAGAAAAATCTTTAATAAATCTTCTGTAGTATCCAGCATGTCCTAGAAAACTTCTCACATCAGTTTGTGTTTTAGGAACAGAAAGATTCTGAATGACCAATATTTTAGATGGATCTACCTGAATACCTTGAGATGAAATAAATGTCCAAGCACTATTACTTCACTCATCATCATATGGCATTTTTCAGTACTTAGGGAGAGGTGAGCTTGTATACATCGTTTAAGTACTTTCTCAAGGTTTTGTAATGCATCTTCAAATGACACACCATAAGGAGTAAAATCATCCATAAATATTTCCAGAGAATCATTCAGCATATCAGAAAAGATTCCTATAACAACTCTTTGAAAAGTTGCTGGTGCATTACATAGCCCAAATGGAAGAACTCTATAAGCAAAAGTTCCCCAAGGGCTAGTGAAAGTGGTCTTGTCTTGGTCTTGGGGTGCAATTCTAATCTGATTATACCCACTGAATCCATCTAAAAAAGAAAATAATTTCTTCCCTGCCAGACTATCCAACACCTGATCAATGAAGGGTAAAGGAAAGTGATCCTTTTGAGTAGCTTTGTTCAAGGCTCTGTAGTCAACACATACTCTCCATTTCCCGTTTTTCTTAGGGACAATTACCAATGGGGAAACCCATTCACTGTCAGATATAGGGTATATAAATCCTGCATTAAGCAATTTCTAAAGTTCTTCTTTAACAATTTCTCATAAATTAGGGTTCATTCGTCTTTGGGGTTGACAAACAGGCCGTCATCCCTCTTTAATGTAAATTCGATGAGTACATAATTCAAAAGAAATACCTTTCATATTTGTGTAATCCCATGCAAATGCTTCCTTATATTCATACAATAACTTCATTAACTGCTGTGTTTCATCAACTGTTAGATCAGGATTTATGTTTAATGTCTTGCCAGGTTCAATTTCAACTGTTATGCTTTTAGATGAGATGGTGGTTAATGTCTGAGATGAGTCTTCAGATTCAATCTTTTCTCAGGTATCTGTTTCAAAAATTGCAGTCAATTGATTGTGTGTTTCAGCAATTACAGAAGAAGGTTCACAAATAAAATTATTAATTATCTCATCCTCTGTATTGTCTTTAAGAGTTAAAGCCTGTCCAATAGTTAGAATAGGCTGAACAACATTATCATCATAATCCATCCACATAGAATCTTCATTATTAATTATTGGTGTAGCATGAGGATAAAGAGTAAGTTGTTTTGTTTCATAACCATTAGAGATTGTCATTGAACCAGATCTACAACTGATAAAAGCATCAGCTGTGGCCAGCCATGGCCTTCCTAGAATTAAGGGATGTCCCCCCAGCTTTGTTTTAGTCTGCAATACAACAAAATCAGCTGGGTATTTCCAGGATTCAACTGAAATAAGTAGATCCTCAACAACTCCTTCAGGTTTAATTGTAGAACGATCAGCCAACTCTAGAATGGTGGGTGTATCTCTAATTGTGTTATTCAGCTGTAACAATTGTGAAGTTTCAAGAGTCATTATGTTAATTGCAGCACCTAAATCTACCAGAACTTGGGGAATCATTGTTTTACCAATCTGAACTGTCACGGTAGGATGGCCGGGATCACCATATTTCATAGGAGGGGTTTTTCCGGACATTAATGCAGATAAGTCACCCATCACATGTACTGTAAGGGGATCTTTAGTTTTCCTACCAGGTTTCTTAACACAAATATCCCTTATTGTTCTGGCATAAATTGGTACATCTCTTAATGCCTGTAAAAGTGGAATTTTAACATACAAGTTTTGCAATTCCCCTAAAAGATTAAAAGAAGGTGTTTCAGGCATTCTAGTTAAAACCAAATGCTCAGGGAATGGTGGTTCTGTTATTTCAATACCCTTGTTAGAGGGTGGTTGTGCTTTCTTATGTTTCTCAGTTTCTTCTTTATCAGAATCAGAAGAAGTTATATCATCAATAATAGGCTCTACTATTTTCCCGCATCTTAAATGAATATCATTACATTGCATAGTAGGAAATATAGATTGATTCTGAATATCAATGACTTGCACAACTTTATTATTGGGGTTAGGATTTGGTTGCACAGGTAGCTGGGGTCTCATTTGGTTATTTGGCAGAGCATTCGATGGCAGAGGAAGTGGTTGTTGGAATTGAGGCAATTGATTTGGATACGGGAGTTGTTGGCTTCTCCAATTTGAATTCCAAGGGTTAAAAGAAGATGGCTGCTGTGGGGGCCAAGGAGTCCACATTGAAGGATCAACAAAGGGAGGGTTTGATTGCTGCATGGGTGGGAAATTCATTTGATTGAAGGGTGGGTATTGCATTTGATTAAAGGGAGGGTAATTTTTTTGACCGAAAGAAGAATAATTATTCCAACGATTAAATGGCATACTAGAGTTCATACCTTGTCCTTTTGGTTGCCATTGTCTTCTTTGAGTTAGCAGGTAATCTGCTTCAGCTTCTTCTTCCGTTGGCTGTAATGCTGCCTTTATCCCTGGTAGAGATGGACATTTTTTTGTTTCATGGTCTTTCTCACAAAGGGTGAAAATTGGTATTTTGTCCATTGGGCATTCCCTTAGCGGATGTTTGTCTCTGCACTTCGGGCAAAAGACAGCCAGAGTTGCTTCTGCTTCAGCCTGCTTCTTCTTAACCTGCAAAGTGTCAATTTGTGAAGAAAAAGAACTTAACATCTCAATTTTAAATTCTTCAAGTAAATTACCTATTTCAGCTCTTGTTGCTCCTCCACTGGCTAATTTCTTCACTCTTGAATAGGTGGAATCTCTATTACTTACTCTGTTCCTTGCAGCTCCCCTTGAACACCTCTTAGAAAGTTCAACAATCTCATCATATGATTCCTTAGATATATCTCCCTTGCCAAGCATTTTTAACATATCTAAACAATCATCCCTTAAACCTCTAAGTAATATTGTTTTGCGAATTTCCTTACTTATATTCGGATGATCAGATCTCTGTATATTGTACTGCAGCCTTTCTACATAGTCCTCTAGATTCTCGTCCGGCTTTTGTGCCATATTGAATAGTTCATCCTTCTTTTCTCTCGTCTGGCAGTAGTCTTGATATTTAAGCAGAAATTTCTGTTTCATCTGCTCCCATGTTGTGATTACCTGACTTCCAAGACTCATGAACCATCTTAAAGCATTTCCTTTTAAGGTGGCTGGAAACAGTTTCAACTTTTGAGCATTAGTAACATAATCATAACTTCTGCATAATATATCAAATTCAAAAAGAAATTCATCCGGATCTTCAGAGGATAAACCATGGAAGTTAGGTAAAGCAGACAATGGAATGTTTTTCATAGGAGTTTTTCCTGCAGGGAGATCACTGATAGGAAATCCCAAGGTAGAGAGGGAATTTTCATCCCTTCCTTCTCCTTCAGGCTCTACACATCCTCCACCAAAGAAATCGTCATTGTTTCCTTCCATTGTCGGTTCTCCTACTGCACTTGCTCGATCGTCAAGATCTTCTACTGGCTCTTCAATGTTTTCCACTGGTCGTCCAACACTCTCTATTATTTCCTCAATGTACTCTGTTGATTTACTAACACTTTCTTCTGACTCTCCAGCACTAACTGCTGGTTCTTCAATCACTGGCTCTTCTAAATTTTCAGGACCCACAACTTCCTCTGTTTTGTAATCTGATTGAGGGGAGTGCTGAAGTTTTGGTCTTCGAGAACTTAATCTCTGTGATGATTCAGCCTTTGATACAATCTCGTCAATAAAAGTCTTTCTTCCTCCCCTTCCTTTGCCTTTGCCACCTGTGGGGTTATTTTTCTTCTGGTTTCTGCGTCCTCTCATACAATCTGCACATTTAAAAAGAAAAGATTAATGCTTTTGAAATCTATAATTGCCTTCCCCGGCAACGGCGCCAAAATGTTGGTCGCTTTAATTATTTTCACAATTCAAGCTCCACATAAATTGTCAACCCGAGGAAGTATTTTTATTCCAAAGACAATCACGCACTGGATATGCTCAATTTCAAAAGCAAGAATAATGTTGTAGTAAAAATCCACACAACTATCAATCATACAAATCTAATTATTCACACTCTGTTTAATCAAAGCTGAAGTCAATTATGTTATAGCAGAAGTAATTCCTAGGTTGCAGTTTAGAATCCAAATACAGGGAAATCAATCTGCAGGAAAGGAAACCAATCAACTATAAAGTAGTAAATGTGACCCTATTTCAACAGAACTTCAAGACCGCCCGACACTAATCACTCTGAAAGATAACTGTAAGACTAAGACCCTATTCCCATGAACAGGAACCTTCAGCACTTGTCTCTTGTTTCTAATCACACTGCAGGAAAAGAAAGGCAATTTAGTGGGAGCAGGACCCTATTCCTTTGTACAGGAACCTTCAGCACCTGCTTCCCAACATTATACATTCAAACATATAACAGAAATAGATTTCTCAACTTCTTAAGAATGAATGTACTGAACACATGCAGCGTTAAGGAAACAGAATATTCAATAAATACAGAACTGTGTAACTGGTGTCTCAGCAACAGAATGAAATTAAAGTGCAAACAACATAAATAAATTAAACAAACTACAGGGACAAAAGGGTGAATCTTGTGAGGAAGGCGGGCCCTTTCCCTCTCACAAGATTCCCCAGGGAAAGAATTAAATTAGAACGCTCAAAAGAAGATTTTGTTCATCTGTCAAAAGAAATGATACATTACAGATGGAGTCTAGCTCCAGTCTCTCAATTACAATGTTCTCCTGTAGCTTTCAAACTAGAACTCCCCTCTAATGATGATGTCTCCTCTTTTTAAAGAGGAGACATCTCTTACAATTACATGAGAGCGAATCTATTTTTATCCCAATTCTGTTCTTCTTTCTTAAAATAGGACTATTCTGTTCTTCCATAAAAAGATATTGTTACAAAAAATACAACAAGAATGCTATCTTCAGAATAATCCATGTAACCACGTCTTCATGCTGTTGCCATTGTTCCACGAAATACTCTTCCAGAATCACAAATTATGAGTGACGGAATTTGCGTGCTTGCTGGTTGTTTCAGCAACGAAGTCAACTGTTTCAGCAACGGAGTCGGCTGTTTCAGCAACGAAGTTTGACTGTTTCAGCAACGGCTGATTGCTCCAGTACAGCAGATAGATTATCTGCGATCTTTTAGACTTATGTTAGCAACAATCCACTTCGATTAATGATAAAATATAAGAGTATTATGGAATTATATGTAAACAGATTAAACATATAATAAAGAAGAGGATTTTATATACCTTGGGATAAAGTAAATGAAAGTGATAATGGAATCCTTTTTAAACATGGTTATAAAGGTAAGATGGTGTCAAAGTATATAGTAAAAATGCTACATAGTGGAGTCCTAACACTATCCAGATTTGGTTGTCCCAGAAAAATCATAACAGATAATGCTGTTGCTTTTAAATCTGAGAAAATGGTTGATTTCTGTTACAAAAAGCACATAAAATTGGGCCATTCTACTGCCTACTATCCCCAAGGAAATGGATTAGCTGAATCTTCCAACAAGAGCCTCATCAATATCATCAAAAAACTGTTGGAGCAGAATCAGAAATCATGGCACAGTAAGCCGGTTCATGCCTTATGGGCTGATAGGTTAACTACAAAGAATTCAATAAATATGTCCCCCTATCAGCTAGTTTATGGCATGGATGCAGTATTCCCTACCTCATTAGGAGTTCCAGTCAAGAAACTCCTTCAAGAAGTTTAGGTCGTAGAGAATGATATGCAGAGGAGAATCAACCAAACCATCCATTTAGAGTAGACCAGGGAAGAAGTCTATGAAAGGATGTAGTTAGTCCAAGAGAATGTAAAGAAACTGTTTGATAAGAGGAGTAAGGCAAACAATTTTCAGGTTGGAAATTTTGTTCTTAAATGGGATTCAAGAAGAGAAGAGAAGGGAAAACATGGCAAGTTTGAGAACTTGTGGAAAGGCCCCTATATTATTCATGCTGAGAGGGGTCACAATGCATTTTTCTTGAAAGAATTGAATGGAGAAGATCTGTATGGAGGTCCTGTTAATGGCAGGATGCTAAAGCTTTACTTCTGCCAAGAGTCATGAGTTTCAAAGAATTTTATTTTTCATTGTAAATATCATAGTCTGAACGCTGCATTCAAAGTTAGAAAAATAAAAATACAAAAACAGTAAAAGAAAGAAAAGAGGGTAGATTGTAAAAAGAAAAAGGTACAGCCCCATACCAAAAAAGAGAAACAAAATCCGAAAGTGTGCAAGGTCAAATGCCACTCCTGAAAAACACACTTCTAGTTAATCATACAGCCTAATCATGACTAATTAGTTTTAAATTTACTGTTGATAGGTTAGTGAAATCGATTTTCCGAACAACTTAATCTTGGCTTATCAGTTAGGTAGATTAGGTTAGAAATTAAAGGTTCAAACATGCTCAAAATCCTAACCTTAGTTTTCAAGAGAAGAATGACTCTAATATGTTTAAACCATGAGTCAAAGACAGAGGAAAACTAGTTTTGATATGCCCAAAATCTAAACTAGATAACAAGGGAAAAACAGCTCGATAAACTCAAAAATAGAGCTGAAGAAAAGAGAAGGCCATGCTTTGAACTTTCAAATCTTAAGCCTTCCATTTTGATTTTATTTTCTGTAAAATAATATCTATGTGAAGCTTGTTGTTTATGCCATAGATCAACAACAAGTTATATTGTTTAATCCTAACTTGTATACTTTTTAAATTTATGTTTTAGAAGTGAGAGAATGAAAATCTGTTAGACTATTTAATCTTAACAGATAGTAGATTAGGTACAGAAACATATGAAGTCAACTGTTTAATCTAAGTTCATGGAGAAATAAGAAGTAGAAATATATTAGTTTTTTTTCTTTCAAAAAGAATAAAATGTTTGTAAAAGAGTTTGCCAATCCAAGTGCACTCTAAATAAGAAAAAATGTTAGATCAGTAAGATTGGGTAGGTAGAAAGCTTGTGTTGATGAAGTTCCATTATTTTTCATGGCTGCTAATGTTTTCAGAACAAAAGAAGATCATCCAATTAAGGAAAGTTGAAGCCCAATGGATGAGGCACTGATCAGCCCCCTAAAGAATGCAAGTTTGAAGTTCTTGATGCCTTCAAGTAGGCACCATCCCCATGTGGAGCCACTGTTAGCCACCTATAAAAAATTTCATATGAAATGGTGGCTAAATCATTTTTGAAGCCTTCAAGAAATAGGTTTTATTACAAAAAAATTGTTTTCTCTTGAAGTCTTATGAAGACATCGTTTCCTTTGATTAAACCTTCACTGCTATTTTCCTTTCAAAATGATGAAAATATGCTATTTTCATAAAGAAAAGACTGCTGCAAAAATTCCATTTTCCCCTCCTTTCACTTCAAATTAACCTTCATTTTATTCCCTCTTTCCTCATAAAATTCCTCCATTTTTCATTTATTCCCCTTTCCCTTTCATGAAAATCCGTTTTATAAGGTTTAAAACTCACTTTTGAACCTTACTGAAACCCCCAAATCCATCAAAAAACTTTGAAAAAATCATAAAAATAAAGTTTTTTGACTACAGGCTTAAGCCCCTTTGGGCCAAGTCGTAAAAACCACTTCCCGACCACATGCCCATGCCCTGGAACCAAGCACAAAGGCCAAAAGTGCTTATCACATCGAAACTTTTGATGAGCACAACACTTTTTGTTACATACAAATCCCCGATGTGATTAGCTCCTTTATATATAAACCATGGTCCCTTTGTTTTTCCATATATCCAAGGCCCCATAGTCGGGTGCCAAACCTCTCATAAATAGACCCGCCCCAACACAATAAACCTTTTTTTTCCATAAAATTTTGATTATATATATATGTTATAAACATGGTCCACTGTTTGTTGGTCAGAGCCCTTCTCCACCGTTGATCTTGGACCAATCAAACGGCCTGCGCAATCTCGCATCAGGAGATTTCATTGGCACATTAAACTTTTTATTGCTCCCCATCCAATTGGCAGTCTTCTGATTCATCCTCCACCATTGATCTGATCTGCAGATCGACAGCCCACAGTCAATCACATCGGCACTCCTTTGCCCATTGGCCCCACTGATCGCAAAGCTCCGATTACATCTAGGTTGTCCACGTGTCAAGATCCGACGGCCCAGATCTTTCCTCTCCACCTTGGTTAAAATTCATACGGCCCTGCTGTATAATGTTCTTTTAGCCAATCTCAGCTGTTGATCCCTGCAGATCAAGGGCCCATATTAACCCATTCTCCACTTTGAATGTTGTTCCATTTCAACCCAGATTTAATCTCCACCATTGATCCTTTACATCTGACGGCCCAGAGTAATCCCGACAGGCCCGACTCCTGTGGGTCCTGCCTTCCTCAGATTTGATCTCAGCCATCCAATCCTAGATCCAACAGCTCAGATTGAAACCGCCCCACCTCATTCCACCCACGCATCTATCCAATATCACGCTCACTCCCCACCGTCAGATCTGAGACCCCAGATCTAACGGTTGGCACGGGTTTTCACATAATTTCAAGCGTGAAGGTTAATCTCCTAAGAGCTACGTGATATAAGCTATTTTCAAATGCCACGTGTCGGGCGGGAACACATATCATGTTCGAAAAGTTAAAACCACCTCTCCGCCCTTTCGCTGCGAAAAACCTGTGGTTTTCTCCTATGAAACCACTTTTCCCCTTTTCCATAGCATTTCTTCGCATTTGCACCCCGCCATTGATCTTTGTAGATCAACGGCTCAGATTTAATCTCCCATTACACTATCGCCCTCCACCTTTTCCAAAGGCCTTCGTATACCATTCTCCACCATTGATCTCAGGGGTCGATCTGAACTACCAACCTACGATTATCCAGGAAACCCCAATTTCCCTTTCAATGCATTTTTCTCCACCAAAGGATTTTAGCCCCATTTCTTTGTATTTTCCACCATTTTCATTATAATGTGGCCCTCTACATTATGTTTTCCCCGATCAATCTGGACTGTCGATGTTTGTAGATCGACGGCCCTGACTTGATCTTTTGCACCGTTTCATCAACCGCCTCCTATCTGAACCCTGCAAGAAAATCTCCACTGTTGGAAGCTTTCATCCAACGGCAGTGACCTAACCACAAGCCTCCTAAGCAGTTTTTACCAAATACGTAGGATTTCTTAATTATTTCTTGGTTTTATGCAGGTATTAAAGTTTTTCAAAATAAATTTTAAAAGAAAATAAAAGCGAAGGATGAAGATCCTCCAGGCTTTCATCTATCAAAGAGGATTACTATGAAGGGTTCAATGCCATGTTTCATCGGTGCATCATGAGCACTGATGCCATATGAACCTTTTGCGGCACCTGCACATCAACAAGACACAAAGAATTAAAACAATCAAAGAGTATCAGTTTTGAATATCAAATATAACCAGAACAGAAAAATTGAAGGAAGAATCACAGTTTTGATGGATTACTGCTAAGATCGAAAAGAAAAGGCCTAATCCACTAAATTAAACGCAGTTAAAGGCAAATAAAAAATATCTATCAGACATAGAAAGCCTCCACTTCCACATCAGAGGCTAATTGATTCCTCTTAGCTACGAAAGCCACCTGTAGCCTCAAAGCATTGAACAGAAGGCCGAGTTATGACTAGAACAGAGGCTATTTTCCTTAATGCAGCTAAACAATTATTTTAGCCAAAGGAACTTATTGCAAAATATCAGCAGAGTTATTACAAAATGATACAGAGCCTTAAAGTCAACAAATTTTCACCGGCAAGCTTAATACTTAATGTAAAGCTAGTTAATACAGAGAAATATCTGTAAACTTCTCCACTGAGGCCCTCAAAGGCTGAGAAGCATTAAAACCGTATTAATTGAGCCTGTAGATCTTTTCTCTCTTTCGACCTCCTCATTCCTTCTATAAAAGTTTCTTGAGGAGCTCATTGTAAAGGGTTGTTTGATCACTAGTTGTAATACTAAAACTCTCTGATATAATACATAGTCTATAGAATTTGAGGAAGATATTGAAGTCTTGGAAGCCCTGATGATGTTGTTGCATGCTTGTTCTTGAGAAGGCTCTATCATTGGATACATGAGCTTGGATGTTGGTGAAGTATTCTGAACTATTTAATGTTTTCTCCTGTTTTCATTTTGTTCCATAAATTCTTACTACAGTAGGATGAAAGTTTTAGGCTAAGCAATGACTCTTGGAAGCACCTTCGACCTGTTTATCCTTCACTGTTTTATGTTTTCTTTTGCTGAATTATTTTAGAGTCTTTAATCTCTCTCTTTAGTCCTCATGCTTGTTTATTTCTCTAATAGTTCAAATAGTTGGTTTCAACATGATTTATGGTTCTCCTTGCTTGTTTGTTGCCACTTAAAGGCTATTATTGAAGTCTCCCTTTGAAGTATCTTTGTTTACAGTGAGTCAAGGAGGTCTGTTCAAATCATGCCCTTTGTCCTTGCATGAAAATTTGTCTTAAAGGTCTTTATAGTTGTGATCATAGATATATTTAGGTGTTCCCTCTTCTATGACAATAATTATTAGTGAATCTTTTATGTTTTCTAAGTCATTTGAAATAAAATCTTTAAGGAAATAGGGTGTTCCCCGAATCTTAGATTTCATTTTAAAAGTTGTTTTTAAGTCATTATTTTCTTAAAGTGTGGTTTGTAGAATTCATGGTTAGCCCTGTCTATCAAATAACTCTTTATTGTTCAAGTTGTGCTTTCAAATTCCCTTTTTTTAGAATTGAACTTCTCTTTTATAAAACATTAATGTCCATCTCATTCATAAACTAAAGGATCTTGTGTCCAAGTTAGATTTTCCCTTTGATATCCAATATCCATTTATAAGTTTGTCATAACCTATTTTTGACTCCACTGCCCAATGAAACTGATACTCTTTCTTTCTACCTACCTTTCCTAGACCTTTCATATTCTACTATATCAATTCAACCGAACAAAAAAACAAGCACTTGCACTTAATAACTAGTCTAAAACCAATACTCAAAGCACACAAGATAAACCTTTGCAAAAAAAATTAATTTGAGAGATCCCTCTCTGAGAGCAGGAGGATTAGATCCTGTAACTCTAAAGATTGGTTCTGATGTTGCCTTGTCTTTTGATTTGCCAAACTATTAAAACACGAGAGACCAACATAATGGCGATCACGATGGGACGTTGAGTAAAATCTTTAAAACAAAACACTCACTATCTAGTAAACATAAGTAGCCTTCTTCAAGCACTACCTAACAAAATGGTAATCATGATAGGACTTATTTGAATCAGTGACAAAACTAAGTAACCCTTAGGATTCTCATAGAACCTTATCAAACCTTGAAGGAATCAGTTACCAAGCCATAAGAGTGAACTATGTATGTTTAAACACCTTAGCTAAGTGTTAAATCAGATTTAGGACACTCTCTTAACCCATAGGATTAAAAAACTCAGAAAAACCCAAAAAACATTTCATTTTGGCTTCATAATGAACATGGTGGTGGAACCATCCAATATTTTACCTTCATAGAAGCTAAATAGTTTCCACCTGGAGACTCCACTAGGCCCAGTAGGCCTATTACTCATCTAGGTCTTCAGATCTCTTTAGGACTATGTTAACCAGTCTTGCATAAGTTAGAAGCTTATTCCTATACTAGATAACACATCGTGAGTGGTAGAACTCCCAAAAACAATCCCTAAAACTTTAACCTCTCTCATTTTTGAAAAAAAATTCTGGCTTCACATAGGATCAACACTAGATCCCATCCAGAACCAAATCCTCCTTTAATCATTGACAATCCAGAGAGAATTCTGTGGCAGACTTCTAAGTCTGGAAAATCAGCTACTAATAGGAGCCTCTTAAGAACAAAATTTGTCCATGAAAACCTTGTTGTCTTAGAGGATTCACACTTTCATTTACATCATACAAAGAACATCTTTAGAGCTAGATCTCAAGGTGATTTAAACCAAACTGATCTTGACATTGCAGATTTGCAACAAAGCTTCAGTAGAGAAGCCTCACCTTCCACTCCTCCTAATTCCCAGCTTCTTCATCACTTTAGCCCTTTCCATAACAAGTCTACTCAAAATCAGTTTGCTGGCCCAAGTGTTTCTGCCACTCCAATCCATACTACCACTGTGCAAAACAATCCTGTTCAGCCCACTTTCACGCTTGTAAATCCACCTCTTATAAATCCACCCTTATTTCCAGCCATGGCAACATGGTATGCCACATTAGTGTTACCACAACCTCTAATTCCCTTACCAAATGCTTACCAATCCAAAATTCCTCATTTCACTGGAAAAGAGTCTACAACAGCTCAACATCATGTAGATAGGATGGAAGATGCATTTTGATTACATGGAGATAGAAGAAGAAACTGTGAAGATGAGGATCTTCGCCCAAATTTTAGGAGGATATGTAAAGAAGTGGTTTAAGAACTTACCTCCTAACAACATCAATGATATCCCTGCTTTGCATCAAACATTCATCAACAAATGGGAACTCAAAAAGAACCCTCTCCAAATACTAGCAGAGTATAGCAGCCTCAAGAGAAATCAAGGGGAGAGTGTTCAAGACTACTCCACTAGGTTCAATAGCATTTACAATGCTCTTCCACCTCACATGAAACCTCCCCAAGGCATGGCCTTAGTAAGGTATCCCGAAGGCTTTGATGCTGAAATGGCTTATCAGTTGAGGGAGAGAGATTACTTAACCTTAGAAGACATGCATAAAGGAGCTGTGAGCATAGAAGCAAACATAATTGAGACAATAAATAGGTTGATATCAGAGAAGAGGGTAACTTATAAAGATGACATTGCACCCTCAACTTCAACTTCTGACACTAAAATAAACAACCTAGTGAAGGTGATGGAAAGGATGCTCGAAAATATAAACTTAAATGATAGAGTGCCACCAAGAGAACCTCAAAACAACCAAAATAGAAATATAAATTAGAATTATAGAAGAGAAAACAATCAAGATAAGAAAAAATAATGTGACCAACGGGTTAGACCTCCCTTCCAGCAAAACTATGTGGATCAATATGAGGAAGATAGGGAGATGGAAAGGTTGGGAGAAGCTCATGTAAACTTGATTTGATCAGACAGTGGGAATGATGTTTTCCTCACTGAGGAAGAACAAGGTTTCTTCTCTGATCAAAATACAAACACCTATGAAGATTCTGATGATTATAGACTGGGGTTTGAAAATGAAATCATGGAGGTACACAAACAATACGATCTTAGGAGCAAAGGGAACGTAGAAAATTCAAAAGATAAGAACACTAGCACTGCTGTCAAGAAAAACACAGAAAGTCAGCCTAAGAAGACAATAGACAAACCCATCACTTTGGCTAAAAGACCAGATTTAAACAAAGAGAAAAACAACCAGCCAAATGTTGAATAGAGTACCCCTAGCACTTCAGCTAGTGGTCCTAACAAAACTATCACAATTACCAATCGAAACAAATTTCAGCAAATCAAAACTGCTGAAAGGAATTCAATTGAAAAAACATATGTAAATATGAACAAGTCAATTGTTCCTTTCAGCCTTGAGGGAGAGATTGAAAAGATAAAAATTACCATCCCCCTAGCTGAACTAGTGTCCCAAGAAGTGTACAAAAGCCAAGTTTTAAAAGCTTTGAACCTAGGAAGTGATACTGACACCTTAAACTTGACAGATGACAAGCCTAAGTTGTTGTTTGGTCCAGAAGTTGAAGGAAAATACCAAGAAGGGGCTGTTCCTCCCTTCTATGTTAGTTTGAACATACATGAGAAAATTTTACATAATGCCATGCTAGATTCTGGAGCTTCACACAATCTGATGCCCAAGGTAGTAATGGAAAGCTTAGGCTTAGAAATTACTAAACCATACAAATATTTGTATTCCTTTTACTCAAGTAGAGTCAAATGTTTGGGTTTAATCAAAGATTTATGTGTTGACTTAGCTCATATCCCTGTTAAGAGTCTAGTAATGGACATAGTTGTAGCTAACATTCCCCCTAAGTATGGCATGCTCTTATCAAGATCATGGGGAGCCAAACTTCAGGGAAGCCTTCAAATGGACATGTCTTATTCCACCATCCCTGTTTTTAACCAAAACAGAAGACTATACAGGGAATCTCACATGAAGTACATTGTGAGCAACATATATAAACCAAACAACTCTCCAATCTATTCTATTCAATCAAGTTTAGATTCCTTTATCTTGTACAATGAAGTTGAAATTACTCAACAAGAAAAGGAAAACATAGACCCAAGCAGTTTACCAGAACAATCAGAACTTCCTTCAAATCAGATACAAAACATTGGCAATCAACAACAACAAGAAAATGAAAATGAGGCAGATATACTTTGGACAATAAACTTTGATGGATCCTATAATAAAAAAAGTGCAGGGGCAGGTGTTTGGATTCAAAATACGAATCAGAGTGTTTCATATAAATTAGATTTCCCATGCATTAACAATATTGCTGAGTATGAAGCACTTCTCCTAGGCTTACAATTGCTTAAACAATTAGAAGACCAAAAGATATCAATCATAGGAGATTCTGAACTTATCATAAGACAAATCAAAGGAGAATACTCAGCTAGAAATCCAAGGCTTAGGGAATATCGGAATGCCGCCCTTGATTTATTGAAAACCTTTGAAAAGTATGAACTTATTTTCATTCCTAGAGCACTAAATCATCTAGAAAATGAACTCTCTTTCAATGCCAGCAACTGCCAAATACCTGAGATAAATTAATAGCTTAGCGTAAAGGTAAAAGACAGGCCTGCTATGCTTGATAGTGAACATCACTGGAAAGTGTTTGACTCTGACAAACACATAGATGATTTCTTAAAATCAGAAAACGATTTTGACATACCAATATCAGAAACCAGCCATAAAGAAAACTGTTTGTATATTGACAAAATCCTAGAAGTTGAAATGACATATTCTGCTGATATAAATCATTGTGAGAATCCTTTTGAAGTAGAGTTAATTGAAAATGCAGACCAAGAAGACTTGGAAGTTTTACAATGTAAGAACGATACAATTCCAAGAGTTCTCACACCTTTAGAACACCTTTTCTATTTTAGCGATGTAGCCAAAGAACCAAGAATGGAGCCTGGGGAAACAAATGTAGAAGAACATAATATAGGCATCCTAGCAGAACCCAAGATGATTAAACTATCTAGCACTCTCCCAGCTCACATAAAATTGCAATACATAGAGTTGTTCAAAGAGTCTAAAGATATTTTTGCTTGGGGGTAAAAAGACCTGAAATCTTATTATACCAGCATCATTCAACACAAAATCCCTCTCAAAGAAAATCAAAAGTCTTTCAAAAAAAAGCTAAGGAGAATAAAACCTGTTTTACTACCTTTAGTTAAAGCATAAATTGAAAAGATGCATGATGCTGGGATCATAGTACCAATTAGATATTCAGAATGGGTATCAAACTTAGTTTCTGTTAGAAAGAAGACAGGGGAGATCAGGCTCTTTATTGACTTCAGAAATTTAAATAGAGCCTCTCTAAAAGACCACTAACCCTTCCCAAGATGGAACATATACTTCAAAAGGTATTTGGGTCAAAAAGAATATCACTCTTAGATGGGTTCTCGGGTTACAACCAGGTGTTAGTGCTCCCAAGTGATCAAATTAAAACTACTTTTACTACACCTTGTGGCACCTTTATGTATGTCAAAATGCCTTTTGGATTGATGAATGCAGGGAAACCTTCCAAAGGGCCATGGACATAGCCTTCTCTGAAGATATTGGCTATTTCATAATCATTTACCTTGATGACATAACCGTTTTCTCAAAAAATGATGAAAAACATTTGATTCACTTGAGAAAAGTTTTTGAGAACTGTAGGAAATTTGGCTTGTCATTGAATCCCAAGAAGACACTCTTTGGTCTCCAAGAAGGTAAAATTCTTGGCCATATAATTTTAGAAGAGGGAATCAAAATAGACCCCACAAGGATACATGGCATATTACAGATCAGCCATCCAAGAAGCCTCAAAGAACTGCAGTCTTTCATTAGAAAGATTAATTTTTTGAGGAGGTTTATCCCCAACCTTGCTGAGCTATTAAAAAACATTACAAACATGCTTAAGAAATATGTAGGTGTAAAATGGACTTTACCAGCTAAACAATCATTCAAACTGGTCAAACAAGCTCTTACTCAAACACCAGTCTTGATTAGTCTAGATTTTACCAAAGACTTTTATATCTTTTCTTTTGCTTCTGAGCATACAATTGCTGCAGTATTACTTCAAAAGAATGACTTGGGGAAAGAACAACCGATATCCTTCTTTAGTAGGGCCTTAAGAGATGCTCGTATCAAATATAACATCATGGAGAAGCAAGCCTTAGCATTGGGGAAAGCATTAAAGGACTTTAGAGTCTATATTTTACACTCTCACATAATTTCTTTTGTTCCACATACTATTGTCAAGGACATTCTAAGTCAAGACCCTGATGGTAAAAGGGGAAATGGATTGCAACTATTCTTGAATATGACATAGAAATCAGGCCCACCAAACCAGTTAAAGGGCAAGGATTAGCAAAACTTATGGCTGAGTCCAACTTCCAAGCACTAGACATGAATATGGTAGATGTGCTGGAATAAATAGAAGAATCTACTACTCCTTTCATTGAAGAAACATTTCTGAATTCTCCTTGGTATGATGACATTATTTATGTGCTTTTATATTTGAATGCCCCTCCTTCTTTATCTAAAACTAAAGCTAGATTTTTGAAAAAAAAAGCTTTGAGTTATTGCATCTTGGATGGGGTATTATATTGGAAAAATGATGTTTGAATTTTTCTTAAATGTTTACTTGAAGATGATGCAGGAAAAATCATGCATGATTTGCATGACAGAGAATGTGGAGGACACCTCTACTAGAAGGCCATAGCAAACAAAATTCTTAGATCTGGTCACTATTGGCCTACCCTTTTCTCAGATACTCAGAATTTAGTCATGTCTTGCCATAAGTGTCAATTTTTTTATGGCAAAATAAAAATCCTCCCCTTACCATTACATCCTATTAGAGTTGAGGCACCTTTTCAACAATGGGGTTTAGACTTCATTGGAGAAATTCACCCATCTTCCTCAGCCCAACATAAGTGGATCCTCACGGCCACTGACTTATTTACCAAGAGGATAGAAGCTATGCCCTCTAGAAATGCTAATGACTCTGTCATTATCAAGTTCCTTGAAACAAATATCCTATCCAGATTTGGTTGTCCCATAAAAATCATAATAGATAATGATGTTGCTTTTAAATCTAAGAAAATGGTTGATTTCTGTTACAAATACCACATAACCTTGGGCCATTCTACTGCCTACTATCCCCAAGGAAATGGACGAGTTGAATATTCCAACAAGAGCCTCATCAATATCATCAAAAAGCTGTTGGAGAAGAATCAGAGATCATGGCACAGTAAGTCGGTTCATGCCTTATGGGCTGATAGGTTAACTACAAAGAAGTCAACAAATATGTCCCCCTATTAGCTATTTTATGGCATGGATGCAGTCTTCCCCACCTCATTAGGAGTTCCAGTCATGAAAATCCTTCAAGAAGTGCAGGTCGAAGAGAATGATATGTAGAGGAGAATCAACCAAACCATCCATTTATAGCAGACCAGGGAAGAAGTCTATGAAAGGACGTAGTTAGTCTAAGAAAATGTAAAGAAACTATTTGATAAGAGGACTAAGGCAAACAATTTCCAGGTTGGAAATGTTGTTCTTAAATGGGATTCAAGAAGAGAAGAGAAGGGAAAACATGGCAAGTTTGAGAACTTGTGTAAAGGCCCCTATATTATTCATGTTGAGAGGGGTCACAATGAATTTTTCTTGAAAGAATTAAATGGAGAAGATCTGTATGGAGGTCCTGTTAATGGTAGGATGCTAAAGCATTACTTCTGCCAAGAGTCATGAGTTTCAAAGCGTTTTATTTTTCATTGTAAATATCATAGTCTGAACGCTTCATTCAAAGTTAAAAAAATAAAAATAAAAAAACATTAAAAGAAAGAAAAGAGGGCAGATTGTATAAACAATAAAGGTACAACGCCATACCAAAAAAGAGAAACAAAATATGAAAGTCTGCAAGCTCAAATGCCACTCCTGAAAAACACACTTCTAGTTAATCATACAGCCTAATGATGAATAATTAGTTTTAAATTTACTGCTGATAGGTTAGTGAAATCGATTTTCCAAACAGCTTAATCTTGGCTTATCAGTTAGGTAGATTAGGTTAGAAATTAAAGGTTCAAACATGCTCAAAATCTGAACCTTAGCTTTCAAGAGAAGAATGACTCTAATATGTTTAAACCATGAGTCAAAGACAGAGGCAAACTAGTTATGATATGCCTGAAATATGAACCAGATAACAAGGGAAAAATAGCTCGATAAACTCAAAAAATAGAGCTGAAGAGAAGAGAAGGCCATGCTTTGAACTTTTAGATCTTAAGCCTTCCATTTTGATTTAATTTTCTGTAAAATAATATCTATGTGAAGCTTGTTATTTATGCCATAGATCAACAACAAGTTAGACTGTTCAATCCTGACTTGTATGCTTTTAAAATTTTTGTTTTAGAAGTTAGAGAATGAAAATATGTTAGACTATTTAATCTTAACAGATAGTAGATTAGGTAGAGAAACATATTAACTCAACTGTTTAATCTGAGTTCATGGAGAAATAAGAAGTAGAAATAGATTAGTTTTTTTCTTTAAAAAAGAATAAAATGTTTGTAAAAGAGTTTTCCAATCTAAGTGCACTCTAAAGAAAAACAAATGTTAGATCAGTAAGATTGGGTAGGTAGAAATCTTGTGTTGATGAAGTTCCATTATTTTTCATGGCTACTAATGTTTTCAGAACAAAAGAAGATCATCCAAGTAAGAAAAGTTGCAGCCCAATGGATGAGGCACTGATAAGCTCCCTAGAGAATGCAAGTCTGAAGTTCTTGATGCCTTCAAGTAGGCACCATCCCCATGTGGAGCCACTGTTAGCCACCTATAACATTTTTCATATCAAATGGTGGCTAAATCATTTTTGAAGCCTTCAATAAACAAGTTTTATTGCAAAAAAATTGTTATCTCTTGAAGTCTTATGAAGACATCATTTCCTTTGATTAAACCTTCACTGTTGTTTTCCTTTCAAAATGCTGAAAATCTGCTATTTTCATAAATAAAATACCGCTGCAAAAATTCCATTTTTCCCCTCCTTTCACTTCAAATTAACCTTCATTTTATTCCCTCTTTCCTCATAAAATTCCTCCATTTTTCATTTATTACGCTTTCCCTTTCATGAAAATCCATTTTATAAGGTTTAAAACTCACTTTTGAACCTTACCAAAACCCCCAAATCCATAAAAAAACTTTGAAAAAATCATAAAAATAAAGTTTTTTGACTATAGGCTTAAGCCCCTTTGGGCCAAGTCCTGAAAACCACTTCCCCACCACATGCCCATGCCCTGGAACCAAGCGTAAAGGCCAAAAGTTCTTATCGCATCAGAAATTCCGACGAGCGCAACACTTTTTGTTACATACAAATCCCCGATGCGATTAGCTCCTTTATATATAAACCCCGGTCCCTTTGTTTTTCCATATATCCAAGTCCCCGCAGTCGGGCGCCAAGCCTCTCATAAATAGACCCGCCCTGACACAATAAACCTTTGTTTTTCATAAAATTTTTATTTTTTATATATATTATAAACGTGGCTCGTTGTTCATTGGTCGGAGCCCTTCTCCACTGTTGATCTTGGACCAATCAAATGGCCTGCGCAATCTCGCATCGGGAGATTTCATTGGCGCGTTAAATTTTTTATTGCTCCCCCTCCGATTGGTGTTCTTCCGATTCATCCTCCACCGTCGATCTGATCAGCAGATCGATGGCCCACAGTCAATCGCATCGACGCTCCTCTGTTCATTACCCCTGTCGATCGCAAAGCTCTGATTACATCTGGGCCATCCACATGTCAAGATCTAATGGCCCAGATCTTTCCTCGCCACCTTTGCTAAAATTCATACGGCCCCGCTATATAATGTTCTTTTAGAAAACCTCAACCGTTGATCCCTGCAGATCAACGGCCCATATTAACCCATTCTATGCTTTGAATGTTGTTCCATTTCAACCCAGATTTAATCTCCACTGTTGATCCTTTACATTTGACGGCCCAGATTAATCCCGACAGGCCCAACTCCTATGGTCTTGCCTTCCTCAGATTTGATCTCAGCCATCCAATCCTTGATCCAACTGCTCAGATTGAAACTACCCCACCTCCTTCCATCCACGCATCTATGCAATATCGCACTCACTCCCCACCGTCAGATCTGAGACCCCAGATCTAATGACTGACGCGTGTTTTCGCATAATTTCAAGCGCGAAGGTTAATCTACTAAGAGATATGTGATATAAGTTGTTTTCAAATGCCATGTATTGGGCGGGAACACATATCGCGTTCAAAAAGTTAAAACCACCTCTCTGCCCTTTCGCTGCGCGAAACCCGTGGTTTTCTCCTCTGAAACCACTTTTCCCCCTTTTGCACAACATTTCTTCGCGTTCACTCCCCGCCGTTGATATCTGCAGATCAACGGCTCAGATTTAATCTCCCATTACACTATCACCCTCCACCTTTTCCAAAGGCCTTCGTAGACCATTCTCCATTGTTGATCTCAGGGGCCGATCTGATCTAACGGCCTACGATTATCCGGGAAACCCCAATTTCCTTTTCAATGCATTTTTTTCCACCAAAGTATTTTAGCCCCATTTCTTTGTATTTTCCACCGTTTTCATTATAATGTGGCCCTCTACATTATGTTTTCCCCGATAAATCTCGACCATCGAGCTTTGCAAATCGACGGCCCTGACTTGATCTTTTGCACCATTTCATCGATCGCCTCCTATCTGACCCCCGCAAGCAAATCTCCACCATTGGATGCTTTCATCCAATGGCTGCAACCTAACCGCAAGCCTCCTAAGCAGTTTTTACCAAATATGCAGAATTTCTTAATTATTTCTTGGTTTTGTGCAGGTATTAAAGTTTTTCAAAATAAATTTTAAAAGAAAATAAAAGTCGAGGATGACGATCCTCCAGGCTTTCATTTATCAAAGAGGATTACTATGAAGGGTTCAATGCCATGTTTCATCGGTGCATCATGAGCACTGATGCCATATGAACCTTTTGCGGCACCTGCACATCAACAAGACATAGATAATTAAAACAATCAAAGATTATCAGTGTTGAAGATCAAATATAACTAGAAAAGAAAAATTGAAGGAAGAATCACTGTTTTGATGGATTACGGCTAAGATTGAAAATAAAAAGCCTAATACACTAAATTAAACACAGTTAAAGGAAAATAAAAAATATCTATCAGACAAAGAAAGCCTCCACCGTGACATCAGAGGCTAATTGATTCCTCTCAGCTACCAAAGCCACCTGTAGCCTCAAAGCATTCAATAGAAGGCTGAGTTATGACTAGAATAGAGGATATCTGCCTTAATGTAGCTGAACAATTATTTTAGCCAAAGGAACTTATTGCAAAATATCAGCGGAGTTATTACAAAATGACACAGAGCCTTAAAGTCAAAAAAATTTCCCCAGCAAGCTTAATACTTAATGTAAAGCCAATTTATATAGAGAAATATTTTTAAGCTTCTCCATTGAGCCCCTCAAAGGCCGAGAAGCATTAAAAACGTATTAATTGAGCCTATAGATATTTTCTCTCTTTTGACCTCCTCATTCCTTCTATAAAATCTTCTTGAGGAGCTCATTGTAAAGGGTTGGTTGATCACTAGTTGTAATACTAAAACTCTCTGAAATAATACATAGTCTGTAGAAGTTGAAGAAGAAATTGAAGTCTTGGAAGTCCTGATGATGTTGATGCATGCTTGTTCTTGAGAAGGCCCTATCATTGGCTCCATGAGCTTGGCTTTTGGTGAAGTATTCTGATCTGTTTAATGTTTTCCCCTATTTTCATTTTGTTCCATAAATTATTACTATAGTAGGATGAAAGTGTTAGGCTAAGAAATGACAATTGGAAGCACCTAAGACCTGTTTATCCTTCACTGTTTTATGTTTTCTTCTGCTGAGGTATTTTAGATTCTTTAATCTCTCTCTTTAGTCCTCATGCTTGTTTATTTCTCTAATAGTTCGAATATTTGGTTTCAACATGATTTATGGTTCTCCCTGCTTGTCTGCTGCCACTTAAAGGCTATTATTGAAGTCTCCCTTTGAAGTATCTTTGTTTACAGTGAGTCAAGGAGGTCTGTTTTGATCATTCCCTTTGTCCTTGCATGAAAATTTGTCTTAAAGGTCTTTATAGCTGTGATTATAGATGTATTTAGGTGTTCCCTCTTCTATGACCGTAATTATCAGTGAATCTTTTATGCTTTCTAAGTCATTTGAAATAAAATCTTTGAGGAAATATTGTGTTCCTCGAATCTTAGATTTCATTTTAAAAGTTTTTTTGAAGTCATTATTTGCTTAAAGTGTGGTTTGTATAATTCATGGTTAGCCCTATCTATCAAATAACTCTTTATTGTTCAAGTTGTGCTTTCAAATTCCATTTGTTGAGAATTGAACTTCTATTTTCTAAACCATTAATGTCCATCTCATTCATAAACTAAAGGATCCTGTGGCCAAGTTAGATTTTCTCTTTGATATCCCATATCCATTTATAAGTTTGTCATAACCTCTTTTTGACTCCATTGCCCAATGAAACTGGTACTCTTTCTTTCTACCTACCTTTCCTAGACCTTTCATATTCTGCTATATCAATTCAACCAAATAAACAAACAAGCACTTGCACTTAATAACTATTCTAAAACCAATACTCAAAGCACACAAGATAAACCTTTGCAAAAAACAAATAATTTGAGAGATCCCTCTCTGAGAGCACGAGGACTAGATCCTGTAACTCTAAAGATTGGTTCTGATGTTGCCTTGTCTTTTGATTTTCCAAACTATCAAAACACGGGCGACCAACAATACCATACATGTCTTTAGTCAACCAAGAAGACTATATAGGGAAACTCATATGAAATACATGGTCAGCAGTTAGGAAAAGCCTAATAACTCCCCTCTCTATTCTGTCCACACAGACCTTTATTCATTTATCCTTTATAATGATGAAAACATTAATGAACAAGTAGCATTAAATGAGAAAACACCTAAATAACAAGAGAAGGAAGAAAATGAGGAACAATCAGGCCAAATAGATAAAGAACAACATAATGGAAAATCTAAAATGAACCTCTATGGAGCATGAGATTTGATGGTTCTTGTGGTAAAACTGGGTTTGGAGTAGGTGTTTGGGTAGACAACACTGAGAACAATCATGTAGCGGGTCACTCCTTCAACGAAAGTTTCAATGTACAAATAATATAGCAGAGTATGAGGCCCTCCTTCTAGGATTACAATTACTAAGGAAATTAGAAGCCAAAATGATCTCTATCCATGCAAATTATGAGCTAGTCTTTAGGCAAATAAAAGGATAATATTCAGATAGAAATCCTAGATTAAGAGCATACAGAAATGCTGCCCTTGACCTCCTTCAAACATTCCAAGAATATGACCTTGCCTCTATCCCAAGAAATCAAAATATCCTTGCCAACGGTCTAGCATTTGCAGCCAATGCTTCTCAACTACCTCATACTAATAAACAATATCAGTAAAGGTTAAATACGGACCAGGAGTCCTTGATAATATAAGATATTGCAAGTTTTTGAAGGTGACAAATAGATTGAAGATTTCTTGCAGTCCAAGAATGAGTTTGAGTTTCCAAATTCAGACTCAGATCATGAAGAAGACTTCTCTACTGAGGAACAAACATACAAAAAAGAGCCCCCTTATGATGCTGATATAAATATGTTAGCAAAATATGACCCACATGAGACAAAGTTGTGTGCAGATACAGAAAAAGAAGACTTTGAAGTGATGAAGTTTAGATATAATGCCTTTCCAAGAGGGTTGGTCCCTCGAGAGGAACTTTTTTATTTTAATGATGTTGCAAGAAAGCCAAATATAGAATCCACTGAAGAAAATGTAAAATAATGTAATATAGGCAGTGAGCATGAGCCCAAAATGATAAAAATGTCAAATACACTGCCAACACCTATAAAACATAAATATATTGAGCTATTCAAAGAATTTAGTGATGTGTTTGCTTGGAGCTATGAAGACTTGAAGTCATATGACGCTGATATCATTCAAAACAAAATTCCACTCAAATAAATCCAGAAGATCTTCAAACATAAATTATGCAGAATAAACCCTTTCCAATTGCCACTGGTTGAGAAAGAGATAAAGAAAATGTATGATGCTGGAATAATAGTCACACTAAGGTACTTAGAATGGGTCTCAAATCTTGTATCAATGAGGAAAAATACAGGAGAAATTAGGCTATGCATAGAATTCAGAAATTTAAACAAAGCATCCCTGAAGGACAACTACCTATTACCAAAAATGGATCACATACTGCAAAGGGTAGTAGCCTCCAAAAGGATATCTCTGCTTGATGGATTTTCAAGGTACAATCAGGTGTTGGTACATCCAGATGACCAACACAAGACAAATTTCACTCCACCTTGGGGCACCTTCATGTATGTTAAAATGCTTTTTGGGTTAATAAATGTTGGAGCTACTTTCCAAAGAGCAATGGATATTGCTTTCTCAGAAGAAATAGGTTTCTTCATTGTGATATACCTTGATGACATCACAGTCTATTCAAAAACTAATGAAGAACATCTAGCTCACTTAAGAAAGGTATTTGAATAGTGCAAAAAGTTTGGCCTATCTTTAAATCCCAAGAAAACTATTTTTGGCCTCCAAGACGACAAGCTTCTAGGACACATCATATCTAAATAAGGGATCAAGATTGACCCAAAAAGGATTGAGGGAATATTGAAAATCGGTCATCCAAGAAACATCAAAGAGCTGCAATCTTTCATTGGAAAGATAAATTTCTTAAGAAGGTTCATACCAAACCTTGCAGAACTCCTAAGAAACATCACTAACATGCTGAAAAGAGAATCAGGAGTCAAATGAACCAAAGAGGAAAAGCAATATTTTTACTTGGTGAAGCAATATCTTACACAAATTCCAGTTCTAATCAGCCCTGACTTCACCAAGGATTTATTTACATTTTCCTTTGCATAAGAACACACAGTTGGTTTTGTATTACTGTAGAAAATTATGAAGGGACAGGAGCAGCCCATATAATTCTTCATCCAATCATTAAGAGATGCACATCTGAAATATAACATCATGGAAAAGCAGGGTTTTTCCTTAATAAAAACACTAAAGGACTTCAGAGTCTACATTTTGCATTTACACATCATTGCATTTGTGCCTCACACAGTGGTTAAAGACATACTTACACAAGATCCTGATGGAAAAGGAGGTAAGTGGATTTCTGTCATCTTGGAATATGATCTAGAAATCAAGCCCACCAAGCTAATCAAGGGACAAGGACTGGATAAATTAATGGCTGAAACAAATTTTCAAGCACTAGACATCAATATTATTAACTCATTGGATGAACAAGAGGAGGTGGTGACTCCACCTGTTCAGGAAGCATTTCTGAACTCACCCTAGTATGTTGATATATTATATGTTCTTTTTAATCTAAATTTTCCTCTTATTTTGTCCAAAAAAAAGGCTAGATTCCTGAAACTAAAGGCTGTAAATTTCTGCATTCTAGATAAAATTTTATATTGGAAAATTTCTAGTGGTGTATTGCTTAAATGTTTTCCTGAAGAAGATGTTGATAGGATTATGCATGAATTTCATGAAGGAGAGTGTGGATGTCATCTCTATTGGAAGACCACTGTTAATAATATCCTTAGGGATGGTTTCTATTGGCCTACCCTCTTACAAGACATCCAAAAAATTGTAGTTGCTTGTCATAAATGACAAATCTTTGAGGGTAAAAGAAAACTGTTGCCTTTTCCAATACAGCCAATCTCTGTTGAAGCTCATTTTCAACAGTGGGGTCTAGATTTCATTGGAGAAATTCACCCTTCCTCCTTTTCTTAGCATAAATGGATCCTTACTGAAACTGACTATTTTACTAAGTAGATAGAATCCATTGTTTCCAGGATTGCCACAGACTCAATAATTATCATATTTCTTGAAAAAAATATCTTATCTAGGTTTGGTTGTCCTAGGAAAATCATTATTGACAATGTTGTTGCCTTTAAATCCAAGAAAATGGTGGATTTTGGCCACAGATATCACATTACTTTGGGACATTCTACATCTTATTACCTTCAAGGTAATGGGTTGGCTAAATCCTCAAACAAGAGTTTGGTAAACATCATTAAAAAAATTTTGGAGGAAAATAAGAAATCATGGCAGAACAAATTGGTTCATGCACTATGGGCAGATAGGCTAAAAAATAAGAAATCAATTGACATGTCACTCTATCAGCTAGTCTATGGAACAGATGCAGTCTTCCCAACGAGTTTGGGAGTGCCAGTAATGAAGCTCATTCAAGAGGTGCAGTCTGAAGAGAATGATATACAAAGAAGAATATACCAAACCATTTAGCTGCAGTAAACCAGAGAAGGAGTATACAACATAACATAGCTAGTACAATAAAATATGAAGAAAATTTTTGACAGAAGGACCAAAGAAAATGATTTTAACATTGGAGACAAAGTGTTGAAGTGGGATTGAAGAAGAGAGGACAAAGGAAAACATGGAAAGTTTGATAACTTGTGGAAAGGTCCATACACCATTCATTCTGCAAGAGGTAATAATGCATTTTTATTACAAGAAATAGATGGAACAAAGTTATTTGGAGGCCTTGTCAATGGCAAGATGCTGAAGCATTATTTCAGTTGAGAATCTCAGTTTTAAAGTTTTTTTTTTCATTGTATATAACATTGCTTAAACAAAAGAAAATTTGATACAAAAAGAAAGAAAGAAAAGAGGAAAAGAGGGCAGATAAAAAGAAAAAAGTAAGCCCCATACCAAGAAATTAATATTTCTGAAAGTATGCAAGTCAAAATGCCACTACTTTTGAAAAGGTCTTGTTCAATCATACAACCTAAACATGATTGTACAAATGTTGAAATTTTGCTGATAAGTTAGAAAATAAAGATTTTCCAAACTGTTTAAACTTGTCTTATTAGTAGATAGATAGAAAATGTTATTGGTTCCAAAGACTAATCTGAACCAAAAGTAAGGGATAGATAATAAATAAAAAATTCAAGATCAGAGCCCTTAGTTTTTTGTTTACTTTTTTGCAAAATAATATTGTGTGCAGCTTGTCCAAAATGCCACAATTCATGATGATCAAACTGCTTAATCTTGATTTATTCATGCTTTAAATTTCATGTTGATATTTAGTGCATAAAAATCTGTCAAACTGTTTAATCTTGACAGATAAGTAGTTAGATAGAGAATAAAAGAGCTCATCAGTTTAATCTGAGCCTTTAGAAGTAATAAGGTTAGAAATAGATAGTTTGGTTTCAAAAGAAAAATGATGTCAAGGTTTGTAAGTCTAAATGCACCCAAGAAGTGAAGAAAAAATGTTAGAGTAGGTGATGGGTAGGAAGAAATAATTTTCAGGAAGCATGGTTTTTCAGTTTTGAAGGCCATAGTCACAAAAGGTTGCAACAAATCAGCAATTATAGAATGAAAATTAGACAAATACAAATAGGCTACTGATCTATAAATGTTCTTGAAACCTCCTAAAGGAGTTGCCCTCCCCAGCTGGAGCCATTGTAAGTCCCCTATATTCTATAGTATCACTAGATGTCTATGAATCTTCTACAGTCTACTGAAAATAATATTCCCTGATTATCATTTATTTTTAGAAATCTCACTGCCTTCATGATTGTCCATTTAACCTCTTTATTATGTCTCATTTCGCCTTCTCCAGCATTCTCATGCTCTAAAAAAACCCAAGTTTGACGTTAAAAACCCTCATTTGAACCCATTTACCTACCTAAAACCCCACTCCCATCGCTAAAAATCCTCTCCCCTTCACTCATTTTCCTCTATTTTTCATTCAAAACAATGTAAAAAACATTTTTTACATTGTTTTTGAAATTAATTTTGTTTCGGGACTTACTCCTTTTAAATAAAACTCTGTTTATTTAAAACTACCTGACCCCTTATATGTTTTAGCCCCACCTTTTAAACCTTACCCTCCGCTATCATATAACCATGGCCTCGCCCTATGATTAAGTGCTTCCGCTTAAATATACCACAGGCCCCGCATTATAAAGAACTCTACACTAAAATTAAAACCCTCCATCTCATTTGAAATCCTCACCCCACCTTCTAAACCTACCCGCAATCCACTCATCACCTGACCACTGTCGTATCTTTGCCCCCCAATCCAACAGCCATCGCGCCCTATCACAAATCTAAAAACCTGAGGTTTAAAACCTTTGGAACTTGCTAAAAGGGTTGTTTTTGTACTCATCCTTCCCTCCACATGTCGCTCCTCCGTCTTATTGCATGCCCCCCAACCAAAACCATAATCCACACACACCCCATGCAATAAACCACCAACCGCCTCTACTCCATACCAATGAAACCATTAACCCCCTTTGACACATTTTCAAATCCTGTGCTGTCATGGTAAATTCCCAAAACCTTTGTGCTAACCCCTGCAACACTTTTGAAAACAAAAAAGGTCATAGCCACATGCAAAAAGCCAAAAACCTCTAGTAACCGGACTCTGTCCATAAATTTCCCTGCTACCTACAAGCCACCATTGCTCCCCATCCCGCAGGATCTCATTTTTATTAATAAATTATTTTTATTTTGTAGGAGATTGATGGATCAGAAAAGGAAATAATCATATTGCGTTTCTAAAGTCCAAAAATTATTTAAACCAGGTTCTCTAGGTGACAATCCTGGAGCTTGGTTCATCCAAGGATTAGGAGCGCAAGATTAATCAAAATCAGCAATGGATCATGACCATTAATGATCATATGATTACTATACAGGCAGAAAGAGTTTTTCAAAGGACGGGGTAAATAAATGAAGAGGTTTTACGGTAGCTACGCAGAGATAAAAACAAGTAAAGAACAGTGATCGTTAAAAGTAAAAGAGAATAAACAACCAGTCAAAGACTAAAAGGCGAAAGAAAAGGTTAAGATACTGAGTCAAAATAAAGGAAAGATAAGGAAGCAGATCAAACAGTGAGATAAAGAAATAAATGACAGTAATAAAAAAATAAGTAAAGAGAAAGAACATATGAAAGAACAGAATGAGTAAGCAGAATTAAGGAAAAGACAAAATAGAGGATAAATCAATGAGGAAGACCAGGCCAGGTGTCAAGGCCACTCAACACTTAACTCTTCCCAATATCATTGGCCACCTACAACCTAATTTTGATTTAATATAAGCTACCTCAGTTAATATTTCAGTCAGAGATATTTTAGCAGCTACTCAAAAGTTATTATAAAAGTTAATATTAAAGGCAAAAAGTCAAAAATATCTAAAAGTTAGCTCAGTAGTAAATTAGAAAGTTATAATTACGGTGAGTTAGTCAGAGATTTTTTGGCATTGGGCCTTGCATGGTCTCAATTTTCAAAATTCATTTACTCTGTAGTAAATACAGATCTGTCACCCTAGATTAGGGCAACCTCCTCATCTGCAGATTAATACAACATGTATTGTTCATTATTATTGTTGGTTGGTTGGTTGCTGGGTTGATTGCTAGGATGGATTTTGATTAGACTTTGAGTTGCAAATATTATTACACTGGAGCATTGTAATTGTTTTGTACATCAGCAATACAAGCACGTACACAGGATTCTTGAGCTATGTTAATGGTGATGTTATCCCTCTTTATCAATGTTTCTCTTTTATTTTCCATATTGTACATAATTTATATGATAATAGAACATAAATTTTAGATTGAGATATACTGTTTTGGCACCTTAATTCTCTTTATTACCTTTATCTTAATGTTTTCTTTTGCAAGGAATAATTAACGAATTTAGGGTTTTCCTGCTCTTTAGTTTCACTTAGCTTGTTGCCTTGAGGTTTACTTAGTAGATTTTAGCTAAAGAATTCAGGGTTGTCTTGCTCTTTAGGATTACTGGATTGTTGTCTTAAGTTTTTCTTAGTAAAGTTTAATTAAAGAATTTGGGGGTGTCCTGCTCTTTATTTTCTCTTAAAAAGTTATGTAAAGGCTTTTCTTGTTATAAGTATAGTTAAAGGATTCTTAATTTCCCTTTAGTTTTACTGAATTCACAACTTGTTGTCATTTCATATTTCATCTAATCTAAAAATATCCATCTGATATAGTTAGCTTGCCCTATAAAAACCATTGAAGATTTGATGTACAAATAAAACCTTTTATGACTCCATAGCCCAATGGATTAAGCTTCTCACATTCTATCCATTCAAACTACAAATAATCAATCAATCAAACAAACAAAACAAACAATCCCAAAACTTCATAACTAGCCTAAAAAAATAAAGCATAAGCATCAAGATAAATCAATTAAACATAAACATAGAGAGAGTCCTCTCTGAGCCCAGGAAGGCTAGGTCCTTGGAATCCAAAGTGGTTTGACGTGGTTCCCTGCTACTTGTTTTTGCCAATCTTGCAATCTACAGGGAGCCAACAAGAACTATAAAATCACGATGATAAAGGGAAGAAGATCATTGATGTAGATCCTAGTGCCATTGTTGCCACCACCAAGCTCCAGAGGGAGGATCCCGAGGATCCAGAGGAGGGGGAGCGCCTCTTCCATTCACAGATGTGGTTGAAAGGTTCTCCACTGCAATTCATTGTCAATAGCAGAAGACAAAAGAACCTCATTTCAGCAGAGGTCATGAAGCGGCTCAGCCTACTAACCATAGCACACCGGCAACTGTATACCATTGCGTGGCTTCACCAAGGAAGAGATATCTTCGTCCGCTAGCAGTACCACCTTTCGTACAACATCAATTCATTCACAGATGAGTTACTATGTGATGTTGCTCCTCTTGATGTGTCAGATGTATTATAGGGCCACCCATAATTGTGGAAGTGACATGTTGTGTATGATTTTAGGCCTTGTTCTATTTTTATTACTTTGGGAAATAAATTGTATAGGATAGCGGAAGTAGTACCACCTCCTGCCATCTTGTTGACTAATGAAAAAAAATGCAGTAAGATTGTTTCCCAAACCAAGAAATTTATTTTCAAAAGTTAGCCCATACGTCAAGAAGAAGATTATGGCCATAGCCTCTAAATAGGGCTCCCCTGCACGACAATAACAGATGGAAAAATTCGTGGAGGAACATGAGGACCTTTTCTCCTCACCCAGAGAGGTTCCTCTACACTATCAGGTCAATCACTCCATTGATCTGACCCCAAGAACGTTGGTGCATGATGTTTCCATACCTCATGGGACCACACAGACATAATCCACACATGTACTGTCTGATACTGATAAATAAACCAAAGTTATTGAATGCATCCAACACGTCCGCGAATAGGTCCACAACATCTTAGGCAAATCCAATACCAAGTTCAACAGAATTTGCCTCATCTCATGGAGGAAATCAATGCAAGGGGGACCATTGCTTCCTAATGGGGGAGGAATGATACAAGTTAATATTGGTTACCGGCCACCTATTCCATTTGGACCCCCGCCATCGGTTCTTTCTGTTTTTCAGTTTTAGCACAACTTACTATTTTTAGCAGTTTTTCGGGTCCTAAACCTCTGGACCCGTTTTGAGGCCCTAATGATCTAGATGGATATTGGTGGCCACCCACCTATTCCATTTGGACCCCCACTATCAGTTCTTTCAGTTTTTCAGTTTCAACACAACTTACTATTTTTAGCAGTTTTTCGGGTCTTGAACTTCCATAGCCGTTTTGAGGACCTAAACGACATTTTTTGGGAAAACCAGGAGCAACATGGAATTTCCTTTGATGTGGCTCATGTAAAAATGTTTATTCCTAGGATATATATTTCTAATGAGGTATTGAACGCCTCAAATGGAGATCATATGCCAAATTTACGTCCCCGGGAAGTTGATGCATCAATTTATCCAAACGAGGCCCATAGTTTTGGCGCTTCATCTCCTAGGGTTAGGTTTTTGGATGTTTAGGGTTTTCCATTATTTTTCAACAATAAATAGGCCTTTCAGCCTCATTGTAACATATTTCAGAGGCCGGTAGTTGCCACATCTCTTCTTAGATTTAAGCTACCAACGCCTTAGCTAGTTTATTTCCATTATGTCTGTAAGCATATTTCTGTTATTTTATATTAATGAAATGAAGTTTTATTTCTGCTACATCTTTGTGTCTATGTTTATCTCTATATATTATTTTTTTCCTGCATAAATCTGGATCATGAACTTCCAGAGCCATTTTCAGGCCCTAAACAACATTTTTTTGAGAAAACCAAGAGCAAAATGGAAGTTCCTTTGATGTTGCTCATTCAAAAGTTGTAGTCTTTTGGATAGATATTTCTAACAAGGTATTGAGTGCATGAAATAGAAATCATATGCCAAATTTACGTCCCTAGGAAGTTGATGTATTGATTTACCCAAACGAGGCCCATAGTTTTTGGGTTTCATCTCCTAGGGTTAGGCGTTTGGATGTTTATGGTTTTCCATTGTTCCTCAATAATAAATAGGCCTTCAAGCCTAATTGTAACATATTTTAGAGGCCTGTAGTCTCCACATCTCTTCTCAGAGATAAGAAACCAGTGCCCTAGCTATTTTATTTCCATTATGTCTGTAAGTATATTTTAGTTATTAGTTATTAATGAAATGAAGTTTTATTTTTGTCGCATTTATGTTTTTATGTGTATTTATGTTTTTCATTGTGCTCTTGCATAAATCTGGATCAATGTTATTATAGCGGTCTGATCTTTCTTGATCCTTCTTTACATGTCCCCAATGAGGTCAGGGTATAAGGAGTTAGGGATCGATTTGGTTGAACCTTTGCTACATTAGTCTCACAAACCCCGACGACCGCCCATGGGGAAAGAAAAGAAAGATTAGGGAGTAGGAGATCCAATCAAAATATTTCTTGAGGATTCCCTGGAGAAACAGAGGAACGCGATGATGGATAACTTTTCACAGATCCTTCAACGGTTACCCACTAACGACGCATCTATATCCAACAACGACTCTGGAGGCACCACCCCTTTTAAGGTACAAGTAAACATTAACATCCCCATATTTGAGGGAAAAATATATGCAGACATCGTAGATAGATGGTTAAATCTATTAGAAGTATATTTCTCTGTTCATGAATTTTCCGACCAAGAAAGGATTACTTTTTCACTCCTCAAATCCGCCCCCCATGTCAAGGACTAATGGGAAACCTAATGGGAGAAAAAGGGCAAGGGGGAACCCTCTCTATTCTCGGTTTCACCCACTTGGAATTATTTCTGAGATGCCATCAAGGAAAAATATTATCCAGTGGGGAGCTATGAGGACAAATACATACAATGGACTACATTGCAGCAACAAAGGGATCAAGATGTGCATGAGCTAATGAATCTATTCCATAACCTATGCACAAATATGGGTATCAAATATTCAGAGAAACATTTGGTGTTGAAGTACCGCAATTTTCTGAATAGATAAATTCAGGAGGAAATGGAATTCCTCAACATCTCCTCGCTTGGTGCTGCATACTGGTATGCTGCCAAGATTGACCAAAATTCAAAAAAAAAAAGCGAGACTATGGATCTGCGAATCAGAAGCAAGGGAAAGGTGCCACCAAACCATAGAAAAAGGGACAAAGACAAGGCAGGGCGGTGCAGGACAACCCACCAAAGCCGTAAGAAAAGAACAACACAACGAAGCCAAAGAAAGACAAGGGGAAGTGGTGTGAGTTCCATAAGATCTCCACTCACAACATAAGTGAGTGTGGGGCTAGGTAGTCACTGGTGGCTGAGTTGAAGGCTTCCAAATTGGATGCATGCTCCGACTCTAAATCAAAACCCAAAAAGGGGAATGACAAAGGGAAGCATATTATCGATGTGGAGCCCAACACCACCATTGCCACCACGAATATTCAGAATGAGAAACCAGAAGATCCAGAGGAGGGGGGGCGCCTATTCCATTCGAATATGTGGGTAAAGGGTTCCCTGTTGTAGTTCATTGTCAATAGAAGGTGTCAAAAGAACCTCATCTCATTAGAGATCATGAAGCGGTTGGGCTTGTCAATCACAACACACCCACAACCGTACACCATCGGGTGGCTTCACCAAGGACGTGATCTTCGCGCCAGTCAACATTTCCGCCTTCCCTACAGCATCAAGCCCTTCATGGATGAGGTGTTATGTGACATTACTCCTCTTGATGATTTTGATGTATTATCAGGCCAACCATACTTTTGGAAGTGACATGCTATGTATGAGTCGCGACCTCGTGTTGTTATTGTTACTTTTGGAAATAAGTTGTGCATGATACCATAGGTAGCATCGCCTACCGCTATCTCTTTGATTAATGAAAAAAATTGTAGTAAGCTCATTTAAAAAACCATGAATTTGTTTTCCTAATGATCCACCCTTAAGGCAAGAAGAATATTGAGGCCACGAACTCCATACAAGGCTCCTCCACATGGAAACAACATATGGACAAGGTCATGGAGGAGTACGAGGACATCTTCACCTCCTCCGCAAGCGTCCCTCTATACTGTTAGGTCTAGCACTCCATCAATATGACCTGAGGTGCAATGCTTCCCAATGGACCAATCTATTAGTTCTCTATTCTAGAGAACGATGAAATCAAGAGGCAAATTCAGGAGCTGTTGCTGAAAGGTCACATCTGGTAGAGTTCATCACCACGTGGGAACACAATCGTGTTGGAGCAGAAGAAGGATGGGACTTGGAGACTCTGTATTGACTATTAGGAGCTAAACAAGATCACTATATGGAATAGGTACCCGATCCCATAGATTGATGACCTTCTGGACTAACTCAAGGGGGCGAAATATTTCAGTAAGATCGACTTGAAGTCTGGGTATCACTAGGTACCAATTGAACCCTCTGATGTGTGGAAGACTGCCTTCAAATCTAAGGAGGGCCTTTTCAAATGGCTGGTCATGCCTTTCGGGTTGATGAATTCCACCACAACCTTCATGAGGCTATTGGACGACATCTTGTGGCCATTCACCAACTCATTTGTAGTGGTGTAATTAGATGACATCTTGATCTTGAGATAGACATATTTTAAGTTTCCAGGAAAATTCAAGATGCATTGGTTGGACCCATACATTATCAATAATATTACTCATTGAGGTGTACTTCAATCAGTGAAGTTGAATGGAGAATTGGTTCAAGGAAGAGTAAATGGAAGCAGGTTGAAGTTGTAGAGGGACAACCTTGCCACTACAACTCTTTTCTGAAGGAGAAAAGAGAAAATTCTTAGTGCCACTTGCAGTTTAAAGTGGGCACTAGAGTATAAAATACGTTGCAGAGGGAGCTTCGACGGAGGAATTTTCTTTGCTAAAGTATGGATTATGTCGAAGTTCAGTTGTTCGTTACAATATGGGATGTGTTGAATTTTGCCAAAAAAATATGACTGTTGAATGGGAAATTTGTTGTTGGAAGGTGCACTAAGATGCATTTATGAAGATAGATTGGCATGATCTGCTGACAAATATGCAATTAATGAAAAAGATACGAACAATATTTGAGCTAATGATGAGATTATAAGCTCAAAATTATTATAAAAGGTTGTTTCCCGCCAATATTTTGGCACTTTGAGAGCTCAAAACTTTCTAAGTATCAAGAAATTGCATAAGTTGCGCTACTATATGAAAATTGAAGATTTTATCTGTGTATTCGAAGAGAAGGGTTTAACAGGAATAATGGAACAAGATGAGATGCCAGCAACAACATTGACACTCACATAACGAAGATCTCCATGGAAGAAACCGACCAAGGAATAGAGAACGAAGAAGAAACAAGTCAAGAAACCTGTCAAGCCGCATCAAGAACCCCAACCTATAAAAGACAGTGAGGAGAAAGCACAGCAGGCGCAAATGGAAATGGAGGGTGTAGTGCTTCCATCACCTCTCCCATCATACATTCCACCTATAAAACCAAATGTGAAGCCAGTAAAATATTCCAAGGATGCGAAGCATGGCACCTTCACACCCCTATTTCCAGAATAATTACCATTCACTGGAGAAGTCCTTTGGAAAATTCCACACCTAAAGTTTGTAGATTGCGATTTCAATGACAGGAAGAAATACCCATAGTTTGCACTAGGCATGTATCTAAAGCAGGTGAATTACTCTGACAGTGGAGTGAAAAGGTTAGAGCTACAACAATGGGCGACTGGATTAGAGCGGTTAGGGTGAGCATGTTTAATGTGCCACACTTCGGTAGAAGCCCAAAAAACACAACCTGTATAAGACAATTTCTCATGCTGGTGCACTATAAATGCCTCTAGATGGTAAATAGGATCCCTATTCACGAGATGTTTGTATGGAGAATCATGCGATTTCCATATCAAGGACGCAACCTTATAGAAGATTTTTTTTGGTAAGGACCAAGACGAGGCAATAGCAGAGAACATGAAGAAGAATTTCGGGCTCACAAAGGGGAAGCGAGGATATGATATTAATTCAATTAATGACTAGGCAGTTAGCTTCGAGACACACATCGTAGCTGGGGAGATCATGAGAAAGTGTTGAGCCAATGAAGTACCTATGACAATATTTTCACTAGCTATGTAGTCCGCCAATGAGTTTTAGTAAAACTCAACCCCCTAGCTGTGTAAATAATTTTTGGGGGACTGTTTGGAGGTGTAGGAGAAAGGTACCACATTCAATTATGCATGGTTTATTTTATTCATATAAATGTTGGCATGGAAAGAGTCATAGGATTCACAGTTTCCTCTGGTAGAAGAAGATGTGTGTGAAGTCGTGTGATATGTCTCACTGTGGTATACCAATCAACCATCATGAACACAGGAAAACACGATATGTTTTGTATTATATCACACAGATTTTCATATGTTGGTAAACCAACATCCTCGAATTTCATCAAGCCTATACGAGCATTATAGTGTTATTGAAAAATTTAAGGCTGATTTCCACAATGTCTATATATAGTATCAAAAGGATGTAATGAAGACATGGTATCCATTGCCATATTTCATAAACAAACATGATCTATTTACAAAAGCACAATAGTGTCCCGCAGAATGGATGACTAGATCGGAGATAGAGGCACGAGACAATTTGGTAGAAGAAGAAACATCGTAGCATGGGAGAAGGATGAGGAAGAGTGAGAAGAGGAGAATCTACATGACAAGGAAGCTCTTGGAGGAGATGAACCAAAAAAATACCCTAAAAATACTAAAGAGACCCCTCTGTCGCATAAAAAAGGAAGGCAGGTGCCGAAGCTTCCAAGAAACCCAAGAAGAAGCAAAAGGTAGATAAATCAAAGGACATAATGACATGGGTCCTTACTAATGAGGACTTGTATCATATTAGCAACAAAGTATAGGAAGCTATGACAGAATTTTGGAATAGGATAGAGGATTTCTATGATGCACTTCTATTAGGTTTCGAGGAGTGGATTCTAGAGTTAAAGATATTAGCGGAGATGCCCATACAACCATGATAGACAAAGGAAAGGTTGTGAGAATTTTTTTTATTAGAGCCCACACTTGGGGAACGGTTAATGCAGATACCTGCTGGAGCCTTACATTTCGACTCCACTGAAGTAAAGCAGCAGACAAAAGGGTAGAAGTATGTAAATATGAACATCCTAGCACTACCATTGTAGATATTTCATGAGTTGCATGAAGGAATCATTGATGAGTTGAAGCAGTGAGAAACTCACTGCAAAATTGAATATACAGGTATAATAAGAGCAATATTTGTTGAGGTAGTAGCTTGACTATGCCATTTAGGAGAAGGAAGAGGTAGTGCAACAATAGAAAAAGTTAAAAGAGGTGGTCGAAGCCACATGTCAAGAAGTTCCGAACATGGATGTCCATGAGGAGGAAGCAGTCAAAGATAAGGTCACGAAGCTCGACCTTGCAATCAAGAATCCAATAATAAGATCGTATATGTACAATTTGATTATGAGATAAATATCAGTGAGTTGCAGATGAAGTTGCAGCCAACCACACCACTATAAGTACGAGATAAGAGGGAAGAGACTCTACAGATTTGGAATTTGCTACAAAAAGTTCAAAACGTGCAGAAGTTAGAAGAATTAATTCAACAAAAACAGAAGAAGCTAGAGGAGATTTGGGAAACTGCGAATACCTTTCCAATCTCACATAGGCATGCTAAGATGAGTGATGAAAATTCCCTCTGGAAGAAGCTAAGGAGATGAGAAGGGAAGAACAGACTTTGGCCAAGAGAACTTAGTCGTGGTAGGATGAGGCTCTCCAACTGTCTCAGGAAGTGGATGGGAAGCTTCAAGAGATTCTCTAGAGAGAAGAGGCAATATTGTAGGGGACTATAGTTCCAGCGACAGAAGCACTATTAGAAGAAGTACGCATTGAGGAGAAGAATATTGTAGGGATTCTACAGCAATTAGATAGTGCCTATGACAGCATCAAAGGAAAAATGAGAGGAAAAGCAGTTGAGTGACTCAGGACGAGTCACATGTGCGTTTTGGGGGTTCGTTGGGTGCAACCCAACTTGGCCTATATTTTGGCTAAGAAATCCACATTTTGAGGAGAGGAGCGCGAAGTGGATCACACAGTGAAGCATTATAAATATACCACGTGGTGCCATAAAGGCTTCGCAGTGGGTTGTGTTAGTCATCAGTAATTTTTGCTATTTGTAGATGACCAAATACTTGTCCTAGATTTCTAAAAACAAGAATCTTTAATATTGTGAGTTTTAGAAATCTCACTACCTTCATTATCCTTAAAACAATTTTTTCACTAAAACTACTATTTTTCCATTCCATGGTTAACCCACCACTCCTAAAAGACCCCTAATGGGCTTATGCCACTCATCTATATCCTATTTTCCACCTATAACCTCAAAACCCTTTTTTTCCTTTGCCTAACCCCTCCACTTTCCATCTAGGGTTACTAAACTACCTTTTTCTTCCCATGTTTACCAATTCCATCAAGCATTGATGGTCTTAAAACTATCTCTGTAGGCTCTTTAGATAAATCAAGTACATTGGATTTTGGATCTTCATTACATCACTTTGTCATACTTTATTTTTAGACTTGAAGCCTCCAAAGCCAATTTCCAGTCAAAGAGAGGTCAAAGGACCCCAACAAGGTCAATTAGGGTTTCATGTTTTATAAGGTTATCATTTCAAAATAAGACTACCACTCATTCTCAAAGTGCACACATGAGGTAATGAACAAGATTAAAATTTTTACAAAAGTGTTAAGAGGTAAATCAGTAGGAGAAATTGATGAGGTAAGTGGTTTGTGCCTAAAATATGACATCTTGTAGCAATGAAGAGAGGAAGGTTAAGGTTTTACACTTGGCCGTCCAGCAAAGTGCCAAACAGTGATTAAATTGCAGAAAATAACATGGAGGAAGCACTAAACCCTAGTTACCTCTTCCACTAGGCTAGGGTTTGCTATGGAAAAGAGGCATAGGAGCATAATATCCATATGGTAGGCCATTTCAACAATCATGAAGCCATACCGACTCATAAACATCATGACTCCATCATTTTCCAGGAATTATTTCCAAGAGCCAAGACATTTGTCACAGCTAGGACCAGTTTTGCTTCAAACTATGTTTTTGACCAAAAAAAGATGCATTTGAAAATAGTGAGAGAGGATTTTTTCCATCATAGGCCCAAGACGAAAAACATTCTTCATGTTTTACACAGGTGTCCTGGTTATAGAGAAATGTCAAAAATACAGGTGTCACGGGAGGATTGCCGCACTTCTGGAGTGACCTTGGGAATATCTAGTGTTCTCATAGTTGGAGTGTCCAAATGACTTTATTGATGATTCAAATGATAACTAAACTTGAATATATTTCCAATGAAATATCATGAGCTAAATTTTGAGTTGAGGAAGGACTCCAAAAATTGTCTGCACTAGCACTCTGCATTTCTACCCCGTCATTCAGCACTTTTTGACGAGTCTTGGGAGCATCAACTTTTGACAGGTCAAATCAACTCCAATAAGAGAAAAAATGGTATATTTGGAAAGTAGATAGGATATGATTTCCTACACACTATCATGGACCCAATTTGGACAAGGGAATGCCTTTGAATTCCCTCTGCAAAAAGGCATCGCGCCTTTAGAAACTCGCGCTGCGCCTTTGGACAGGAAAAGTTTCTAAGCCCTCTAACAAATCAAATCACCTCAAAAGCTTCCAAACTCTTGTTGAGGGTCATCCAAACATATTTATGGCTCAGTATAATTTATTCACAAATCCTTCAAGAATTTTTTCATTATATAAATGAATGAACTTGAAAGGGCTATAGAGAACTTAGAAGACAACACTGATAATTGTTCTCAAGCAACCCATAAACCTAGGGTTTTGGAAAGATAGTCAAAGGAGGTAGAATGAAGATGTTAGGCCTCCATGATGACAATAGAAGGAAGATTTAAAGGGACTGCTATAAGTGATATTCTAGATTTTTCCAAGGTAAAGTGTCTCATTGCCTCAAAGAACAAGGAAGTAAAGAATATCAGTGAGAAAAGAAAAACCATGTTTTCAAGTCACCCACACTCATAAATGTAAAAAGGGGTAAAAGCATCATTACAACTTCAAAATGGAAGAAAAATGGATTTTGAAAGTGCTACTATAAAAATTCCTCAAAAATGTTTTGAGAAGCTTACCATTACTGAATGAGCTAAAGATATGTGGTAGGTTTAAAAATGGCAGAGAAGGAATTTTTTAGGGTTTTGATATGTCAAGATGAGTAAAACAGACCCCCAAGCTAAAAAAAGACCCTTTCATGTTTCCAGCAAGCTTCCACCAAAAAGGGAAAAAGAGCAACTTAAAATTTTTCAAGTCACCTGCAGTAAAGGACAAAGAAATATTGGTGAAAAAGTGACAGAGGCTCAAAACATTAGCAAAGTGGGTTCTCAAACTTTGATTTATTTTCCTAGGCTATAAAGGACCATTATGTCCTTCACCCAACTCATTATGCACTTGCAAAGACAATGAGAGCATCTAAGAGATAAATTTTGGAATTTTAGTCAAATTTTGGGCAAGTCTACCCAGCGCTGTGCGTTCAGGCAGGCGCTACACGTTTAGCGTCTAGCGATGCACGTTCAGAGGATTTCTCAGTGCAAAATTTCACTACGCTGCACATTTGGAGACATGCGCTATGCGTTCGTGTAGGCAATATGCGTTCACCCAAGAGAGTCCAATAGGCCCAAACTGCGTTTAGGCGCTGCGCCCAGGGAAGCCCGACACTCGAAAACGCCTGCAGTGCTATGCGTTGGGCAGGTAGGACCCGAAAGCACGTACAGGTGCCCTGCGTTGGGTAGGGAGGACCCGACTCTCTGCAGAGGCACTGTGTGTTCACCTGAAGCTCCTCCTTCACCTACAAATGCTCTACAAACTCTCCAAATCACCTCCAAGCTGCTCCAAATATTCACCAAAGTTTCTCCAAGTACTAAAAAGGGTAGCAGTGACAAAAAAGGACCAAAATGTTAGTGAAGAAGCTTATAATAGCAGTGGAGATCACAACAATGAGGTAAGTAGCAGTAAGGAGGGAGGCAGTGACAGTCAGGACAACAGTCATAATGGCCATGAAGGCAGTGAAAACAGTGAGCCTCACAGTAATAATGATGCTAGTTCAGAGAGAAATTCCAAAGATAGTGAGACTCATAGTGGTGCAAAGAACAATGCATAAATCAGTGAGGAGGCAAACAATGATGAAAAGACTAATGATGGTACACCTAGCAGCCAAGGTAATGAAGAAGATGACATCAGTGAAAATCATGACAACAAAGGCAGTACGGATCCTAGCAGCAATGATGAGCAAGATGAAGAAAATTCAGAGATAGTGAAGATGATGAGGCAGAGGTCAATAAAAAAGAGTGAATAAGAGGCAATGAAAGAGAAGGTCAGGTGCAAATAATAAGGCAAAGACAAAGAGCATTGAAGTAGAAATGATAGTGACAATAGCTCAGAAAGCCAAGAAATTAGTAAGGCAAATGTGAATGATGATTCAAGCAATGAAGAGGAAGGAAGTAAGGAGGCAAATTCCAAGGAGGAGGAAAATAGGGAAGAAAACAAGCAAAGAACGATATCAGCAATAGGGCTAATGACAATGATAATCTTGGCAAAGTGAAAAAGGCCATGAAGAAAGAAGGTTGCTAACAAAAAGGCCTATGAAAAATATGATAAAACCAAGGAGGCCAAAGAAAAAATAAAACCTTAAAAAAAAATGGTTGATCTATTCCCTACTAGTATCCTAAACACAATGAGCATCACAAATCCAAATTTTGGCAACTTTTTGAAAAATTTTGGTTTTTGCTGATTTGAAGGGCCGAAAGCACTGCACCCTTGGCACTAAGATTTTTATACAAGCATCCTTAGGAGGAAAAATTTAAATTTTTGGAATCCTCAGCTCATGTACAACATGATCATCAAATTTTAGATCATTTGGAGTAGTTTTGATCCCTCAAAAGGCTCAAAAACACCCCAAATTTCACCTTTTTTCCTAGTTTTCAGGACTGGCGCTACGCCTTGAGCAGCCTTGGGAGATTTAATTTTTTAACAGGTTAATGGAGCCCAATTATAAAATCAAGGGCTGTTTTGGAAAGTAGACCCAACAAGCTTTCCAACGTTCCATCATGGAGACAATTCCAACATTAGGAATCCCATCAAAACATGGCTTCAAGTGGACCCAGTTTTCCTGTGCATGCACTACGCCGTTAGACCTCACTGTTGCACCCTTTTGTGCAAAAAGTCAACAAACAACACTCATTCATGGAAAAAAGATATTTTAGTGTTTTTTGGGGCAAATCACTCCAAAGTTAGGTGCTAGGATTTATTTTTGCATTTATTTCATGAGATATTTTGTGTCTTGGGCCTTGCATGGTCTCTTAGACATAAATGACATTTACGGGTATTTTTGAAATTTAAAACCCTAATTCGGGTTTTTTTCCCTCCTTTGCTAGATAAATAGAGCATGAGGTCCTTATTTTAAAATCTTGGCATTTAATGACTCTTGTGAGCAATACATATTTTTTTGGATATTGAAGAGAAATTGGTGTTGTGGAATTTGTGGATGGCTTGTTTTGATTGATGATGGAGAAGGTTTTCTTGCAGGATCCCTGAGCATGGTTAATGGTGATGTGCTTCTATTCAATTATTTTTTTCTTATGTATCATTTTGTTACATCCTACTATATTGCAGTAGGACAAAGGTTTTAGACTAAGAAATGTTTCTCAAAGGCACCTTAGCTCTGTTTGTTCTTCACTACCTCTATGTTTTCCTCTGCTAGTTCAGTTTAGAGAATTCTTAGTTGCTCTCTAGACCCACCCAAGATTGTTTATATTTTGAATGATTCAATACAGTAGATATTAAAGATGTTTTATGGCTAGCCCTGCTTGTTTGATGTCACTAAAACATTTTCGTAAGATCTTTCTTTGGAGTATCACTAATTGGGTTTTGCAAAAGAAGTTATGTTTTGATCATGCCCTTTGTCCATTCTTGAAATGTTGCTTTGGAGGTCTTTATGGCTATGAACAATGATTTTTAAGAGTTCACTCCTCTTTGATCTATGTTATATGTCTATCTTAAATGTTTTCTAACCTTGAAGGTGAAATCACTAGAAGTGAAACAAGTTTCTTGCCTTCTATAGTTCACTGGATTGTTTGTCTTAAATGCTTATTTTCTTGAGTTTAATCAAAGAGTTATTGGTTTGCCCTCTCTTATGATTACTTATTTATGTTGAATAGTGTCAAAGGCCCTTCTTGTTAAAGTATTTGACAAAATATTCTTAATTTCCCTTTGCCCTACTTTTTTCACAAAATTGAAGTTCATTTCATCTCACACAAACCTTGAAAATCCATTTAACCATGTTATATTTTCCATGTGATGCACCCTGATTCATTGTTGAACTTTCCATGACTTTTTATAGACTCCATATCCTAATGACTTGAATATCTCTCACTCCATCTATTTCTACTTGATCATATACCCAACCAAAACAAACAAACAAACCCTAAACTTAACGACTAGCCTAAAATCAAAACTTAAAAGAAAACAAGTTCACATCCTTTGCAAAAAATAGAGAGAGCCCTCTCTGAGTCCAGAAAGGCTAGGTCCTAGGACTCCAAAGACTGGTCTGATGTTACCCCTGTTCATTTGTTCTCACCAATCTAAAAAATTACGGGGAACTAACATAATGGTGATCACGGTGGGAATTTATGAGTAAGTAACAAGCTTAATACATCCTTAGAAAATTCAGAAGCCCTTGTCAAACAATATCTACCAATTCATCACCACCTCATCGCCTAACATAATGGCGATCATGATGGGAGATTATGAATCAGTGACAATCTAAGTATTCCTTAGGACCTTAGAAAACCCACAAACATCCTTATTTTGGTATTTAATTGTTGATGGTTGAAAACAAGTACATCTTTAAAACTATAATCATCATCCACCTGGTGACTCCGCCGATCTTTTGTAGCCCTGTTCACCCCACTAGTCTTCACAGACTCCCCTAGGAATGGATTAATCAATCCTAGTATTGTTGATGGTCGATAGAAAAGTTGAAATATTCCACCTGGAGACTCCACAACTCTCAATAGACCTAAAGACTCCATTGGTAGATAACTCTATACTGGTTGAAAAGATACAATGACCCTTTCTGATTTACAAACATGGATCCAAGGATGCAAAGGAGATATGCTCCAATGAACAGAGATCACATCTCTGGATTTCCACACAAAATGCCTCAGATAAATTGGTTTTCAAACCTGCCTATGTTTCAAGATGAAAAATTTGATGACCCCTTGTTACATCCCTTTCATATACATGTATGGAGGTTAAAATTTGAATGGCATGAGCACTGCCTCATGAAAATGTTCATGGGGACATTACAAGGTAAGGCAAGAGAATGGTATGAAGGTCTGAAATCGGGTAGTTTGTTTTCCTTAAAATATCTCCACAAGGTGTTTTATGAGCATTATAAAGAAAGTTTTCCATCTATGTCATTAGCTAAAATTTGTTGTGATCAATCTGAAGACCTCATACAATATCTTGTAAACATTGATGAAGATTTGGGAAATTGGCATCCTAAAAATCTATTGGAGGAGGTTCAGGAATTTCATACTCAAGTTAAATGTCATAAACACCAAGAGGAGTTAGTTGAGGAAGAAATCAATAAAAAAATAGAATAAAACCGATAGGATCTCTCTGAAGGCACAAGTGATGACTTACCATATCTTCTAGGAAAGGCTCAAGAGGACATTCAGCCTCAAAATCAGCCTTCACAAGAGAAAGAGAACTGTTGTAGTTCTATCCAAATAAAGACAAAAATGCCTCCTCTTTTAACTAAAGAGGAAATAAATCAGATTCTAAACATGCATCCAACTTATAAACCTTCATATGAGCAGAACATTTCTATTCACTCTCAAACTAATCCCAGCTACCACGATAAGAAAACAGATGTGTAGATCAATCCAAAGAAAAACCATCTGATAATCCAATATGTTTGATTGGTGAAATTAGTTGTTTTGATTATTTTCCAAAGTTTGATCTAGATGATGATAGTGATGTTATCTAAACATAAGATAATCTTGTAGAGAAATCAATAGTTGGTTTGTGGGAGGAAGTTTAGTTTCATCCACTTGGAAATAGTAATAAACCAATAAAATTCATCTATGACACTGATGAGGAAAGTCTAGAAAATTTGGAAGTAAGTGAAGCATCTCTACCTCTTTGTTCTAATTCATTTCAGTCCATCAGGAATAATTTTCATGTGATTGGAAATCAACGATATTTCAGTTTTGATGTTGAGGTTGGGGAAGATAATGAACTTCTTGAGCAAGTTGCTGATGAGGAGCCTTTTCCTGAGATGGTTGAGGAAATCATTGGTGACATAGAATTTTCCGTAGCTCCAGATTTGCAGCCACCAACTCCCATTGAATTTCAAATTGAATATGAAGGCTTGGAAAGTTACGATCACATATGAGCTGTTGCACCTCCTTCTCAAGAAGATTTATTGCCAAAGAATACCCTTTCTCACCAACATGGAGGCCTTCACACATAGTTCAGTCCACTCAATCAGAACACATCAGCTTTTCTAGGGGACAACATTGCTATTTATGATGAAGCTACTAGTTCAGATGATCATGAGGAAGAGGAAGAGTTTCTTGTCCAAAATAATCCCAAGCATAGCTAACTAAATGAAGGAGTAGTCTAGGATGAAGGTCTTTTAAATCCTCAAAGCCAGGTATTATTCCAAGATCCCTTTGCTGTTTTATTGGAAACACTGGAGGAGGGAGTGAAATATGTCAGAAACAGTCCAAGGTTTAAAGAATATTGTAGGCACTACTGTTCAAAAACAAGTGAGGTGTAAGTGGCCTCTCTATTTTGTCAGCACACTCAAAGAGCTAAATCAAAATCACCCATGGAATCGTCTACTTGATTGGTTATACTGGAAAAGTGAGTTCACCAAATAAATATGTATATATGTAAGATATATTAGGATAGATAGGAATGCAAATAAGCTTAGCACTATGAGTATCTTTTTTTTTTTAGTTGTTTATTCTTAGAATGCTAATCCAAAATGAAAAAACAAAAATAGAGAAAAGAAGAAAAAGAGGGCATATGAAAAGAAGAAGTACATCCCCATACCCAAAAAAGAGTTTTGACGAAAGTGAGCAAGCCTAAATACCACTACTTGTTAAGAAAAAGAGTCTTGTTCAGTCATCTAGCCTAATCATGGTTGAACATGTTTTGAATCTCTGCTGATAGGTTAGTGAAAGAAGACTTTTCAAATCATTTAAGCTTGAATTGTCAATAGGAATAGATTAGGAAGAAAATATGTTGGTTCTTAATGCTCAAATCTGAACAAAAGAGAAAGATAGGGATGCCTAACAAATGAGAGATCACAACCCTCATGTTTTCTAGTTTTTTTTGTACAAAAATAATGTCTGTGTGCAGCTTGTCCCAATGCCACAACCCATGGTTAATTAGATTGCTTAATCCTGGTTTAATTCATGTTTTCATTTTCATGTCAATAGATTAGAGAATGAAGTCTTTCAAACAGCTTAATCTTGACATATGAATAGACTAGGTAGAGAATAAAAGAGTTCATCAACATAATATGAACTTTTGGAAGTGATAAGGGTACAAGTAGATAGTTTTTTTTTTTCCTTTCAAAAGAAAATACTGTCAAGGGTTTGCTAGTCCAAGTGCACCCAAAAGAAGAAAAAATGATAAGCAAAGGTATGATGGGTAGGTAGAGATGAGGTTGAAGCAAACATGTATTTCAGATTCTTGAGATCATAGCTTCAAGAGAAACATTAGCAAATGAAAGAAGAAAAATATGCCCAATGAATAAGGCACTAGTCTTCATAAACTCAGAGATTTGATATCTGAAGTTCTGGACACCTCCTAAGGAGTCCCCCTCCCCAAGTGGAGCCAAAGTTAGTCATCAATAATTTTTTCTATTTGTAGATGACTAAATACTTGTCTTAGATTTCTAAAAACAAGATTCTTGAATATTGTGAGTTTTAGAAATCTCACTGCCTTCATTATCCTTAATTTTTTTTTTTTCACTATTCTACTATTTTTCCATTCCATGGTTAAACTACCACTCGTAAAATACCCCTCATGGGCTTATGTCACTCATATATATCTTATGTCACTTATAACATCAACACTCTTTTTTGCCTTTGCCTCAACCCTCCAATTTCCATCTAGGGTTACCAAACAACATGTTTCTTCCCATGTTCACCAAGTCCCTCAAGCATTCATGGTCTCAAAACTATCTCTATAGGCTCTTTAGATAAATCAAGTACATTGAATTTTGGATCTTCATTACATAAATTTGTCATAGTCTATTTTTATACTTGAAGCCTCCAAAGCCAATTATCAGTCAAAGGGAGGTCAAAATACCCCAACTACGTCAATTAGGGTTTCATGTTTTCTAAGGTTATCATTTCCAAAGAACACTACCATTCATTTTAAAAGTCCGCACATGAGGTAATGAACAAGCTTAACATTTTTGCAGAAGTGTTAAGATTTCAATTAGCAGGAGAAATTGATGAGGTAAGTGTTTTGTGCTTAAAATATGACATCTTGCAGCAATGAAGACATGAAATTTATGGTTTTACACTTGGCAGTCCAACAAAGTTCCAAATGATGTTCAAATTGTAGAAAATAACATGGAGGAAGCACTAAACCCTAGTTCCCTCTTCCAATAGGCTAGGGTTTTCTATGGAAAAGAGGCATAGGATAAGAATATACATATGGTAGGCCATATCAGCAGTCATGAAGCCATACCAACTCATAAACATCATGCCTCCATATTTTTCCAAGAATTACTTCCAAGAGCCAAGCCATTTGTCACAGTTAGGGCCAGTTTTGATTCAAACTATGTTTCTGAACAAACAGAGATGAATTTGACAATAGTGAGAGATTTTTTTTTTCCATCATAGGTCCAAGAAGAAAAAACTCCTTCATATTTTACACAAGTTTCATGGTTTTATAGCAATGTCAAAAATACAGGTGTCACAGGAGGATTTCTGCACTTCTGGAGTGACCTTGGAAAAATCATGTTTTCTCATAGCTAGAGTGTCCAAATGACTTTCTTGATGAGTAAAATGATAACTAGACTGTAATATATTTCCAATTATCTATCATGAGCTCAATTTGGAGCTAAGGAAGGCCTCCAAAAATTGTTTGCACTAGCACTCTACATTTTTGCCCCGTCATTCAACACTTTTTGACCAATCTTGGGATAATCAACTTTTGATAGGTCAAATCAACTCCAATCAGCGAAAAAATGGTATATTTAGAAATTATACAGGATAATATTTCCAACACACTATCATGGGCCCAATTTTGACACTGGGACGGCCTCCAAATTCCTTATGCAAAAAGGCATTGCGCCTTCAGAATCTGGCACTACGCCTTTAGAAACTGGCGTTGCGCCTTTGGACAGGAAAGGCTTATAAGCCCTATAACAACTCAAATAACCTCAAAAGGTTCCAAAATCTTGCTAAGGGTCCTCCAAACATATTGAGGGATGAGTACAAGTTATTCACCCATCCTTCAAGCATTTTGTCATTATTTAAATGAATGAAATTGAAAGGGCTATAGAGAACTTAGAAGACAACACTGATAATTGTTCTCAAGTAGCCCAAAAACCTAGGGTTTTTGAAATATATTCAAAGGAGGTAAAATGAATATGTTAGGCCCCCATGATGATAGTAGAAGGAAGATTTTAAGGGATTGTTGTAAGTGATATTCTAGAGTTTTCCAAGGAAAAGTGTCTCACTGCCTCAAAGAACAGGGAAGTAAAGAATATCAGTGAGAAGGGAAAAACCATGTTTTCAAGTCACCAACACTCATAAACTTCAAAAGGGGTAAAAACATGATTACAACTTTGCAATGCAAGAAAAATGGATTTTGACAATGCTGCTATAAAAATTCCTCAAAAATGTTTTGAGAAGCTTACCATTACTGAATGAGCTAAAGATATGTGGTAGGTTTCAAAATGTTAGAGAAGGCAGTTTTTAGGGTTCTGATATGTCAATATGAGTAAAATAGACCCCCAAGCTAAAAAAATACCCTTTCATGTTTCTAGCAAGCTGCCACCAAAAAGGGAAAAACAACCACTTAAAATTTTTCAAGTCACCTGCAGTAAAAGACAAAGAAATATCAGTGAAAACGTGACAGAGGCTCAAAACATTAGCAAAGTGGGTTCTCAAACTTTGATTTATTTTCCTAGGCTATAAAGGACCATTTTTTCCTTCACCCAACTCATTGTGCACTTGAAAAGACAATCAGAGCATCCAAGAGAGAAATTTGGGCATTTTAGTCAAATTTTGGGCAAGTCTACTTGGCGCTGCGCGTTTAGGCAGGCGCTACACATTCAGTGGCTGGAACTGTGCATTCAAAGGATTTTTCAGTGAAAAATTGCACTATGCTACACGTTTGGAGACATGTGCTACGCGTTCATGCAGGCGCTACACATTCACCCAGGACAGCCCGACAGGCCCAAACTACGTTCAGGTGCTGCACCCAGGGAAGCCCAACACTAGAAAACGCGTGCACGCGCTACGTGTTGGGCAGATAGGACCCAAAAGTGCATGCAGGTGCTATGCGTTGGGCAGGGAGGACGCAACTCTATGTATAGGCACTGCGATTTCGCTTGAAGCTCCTCCTTCACCTACAAACACCCTACAAACTCTCCAAATCACCTCCAAGCTGCTCCAAATCTTCACCAAAGTCTCTCCAAGTACTAAAAAGGGTAGAAGTGACAACAAGGACCAAAATGTTAGTGAAGAAGCTCATAATAACAGTGGAGATCACAACAAAGAGGTAAGCATTAGTAAGGAGGGAGGCAGTGACAATCATGACAACAGTCATAATGGCCATGAAGGCAGTGAAAACATTGAGCCTCACAGTGATAATGATGCTAGTTCAGAGAGAAATGCCAAAGATAGTGAGACTCATAGTGGTGCAAAGAACAGTGCAAAAATTAGTGAGGAGGCAAACAGTGATGAAAAGACTAATGATGGTACACCTAGAAACCAAGGTATTGAAGAATATGACATCACTTAAAATCATGACAAAAAAGGCAGTAAGGATCCTAGCAACAATGATGAGAAAGATGATGACAGTGAAAAAATAGTGAAGATGATGAGGCAAATGTCAATAACAAAAAGCAGTGAATAAGAGGCAGTGAAAGAGAAGGTCAGGTACAAATAATAAGGCAAAGACAAAGAGAATTGAAGCAGAAATGATAGTGACAATAGCTTAGAAAGCCAAGAAATCAGTAAGGAAAATGTGAATGATGATTCAAGCAATGAAGAGGATGTCAGTAAGAAGGCAGATGCCAAGGATGAGGAAAATAGGGAAGAAAACAAACAAAGAATGATATCAGCAGTAGGGTTAATGACAATGATAATCTTGGCAAAGTGAAAAAGGCCATGAAGAAAGAAGTAAGGCTGCTAACAAAAAGGCCTATAAAAAATATGATAAAACCAAGGAGGCCAAAGAAAAAATAAAACCTTAAACAAAATGGCTGATCCATTCCCTACTAGTATCCTAAACACAATGAGCATCACAAATCCAAATTTTGGCAACTTTTTGAAAAATTTTGGTTTTTGCTGATTTGAAGGGTCGAAAGCACAACACCCTTGGCGCTACACTTTTCATACAGGAATCCTCAGGAGGAAAAATTTACATTTTTTGAATCCTCAGCTCAAGTACAACATGCTCACCAAATTTCAGGTCATTTGGAGTAGTTTTGGTCCCTCAAAAGGCTCAAAAACACCCCAAATTTCACCTTTCTGCCTAGTTTTCAGGACTAGCACTGCAGCTTGAGCAACCTTGGGAGATTTACTTTTTGAACAGGTTAATGGATCCCAATAAGAAAACCAAGGGAATTTTTGGAAATTAGACTCAAAAATATTTCCAATGAGCTATCACGAAGCCAATTTTGACATCGGGAAGGCCATACAAACTTGGATGCAAGTGGACCCAGTTTTCTTGTGCATGCGCTATGCCTTCAGACCTCACTGTTGCGCCCTTTTGTGAAAAAAGTCAACAAAAGACACTCATTCATGGAAAAAATATATTTTAGTGTTTTCTGGGGAAAAACACTCCAAAGTTAGGTGCTAGGAGTTATTTTTTCATTTATTTCATGAGATATTTTGTGTCTTGGGCCTTGCATGGTCACTTAGACCTAAATGACATTTATGGGCATTTTTCACATTTTCAAACCCTAATTACGGTTTTTTTTCCTCCTTTGCTAGATAGATAGAGCATGAGTCCCTTATTGTAAAAGGTTGGCATTTGATGACTCTTCTGAGAAATACATAGTTTTTTGGAGATTGAAGAGAAATTGGTGTTGTGGAATTTGTGGATGGCTTGTTTTGATTGATGATGGAGAAGGTTTATTTGCAGGATCCCTGAGCATGGTTAATGGTGATGTGATTCTATTTGGTTCTTGTTTTCCTATGTATAATTTTGTTACATCCTTCTATATTTCAGTAGGACAAAGGTTTTAGAATAATAAATGTTTCTCAAAGGCACCTTAGCTCTGTTTGTTCTTCAATGCCTCTATGTTTTCCTCTGCTAGGTCAGTTTAGAGAATTCTTAGTTTCTCTTTAGACCGACCCAAGCTTGTCTATCTTATGAATGATTCAATACAGTAGATATCAAAGATGTTTTATGGTTAGCCCTACTTTTTTGATGTCACTAAAACATTTTTCTTAAGATATTCCTTTACAGTATCACTAATGAGGTTTTTCCAAAGAGGTTATGTTTCGATCATGCCCTTTGTCCATTCTTGAAAGGATAATTTGGAGATCTTTATGGCTATGATCAATGATGTTTGGGAGTTCCCTCTTCTTTTATCTATGTTATATTTCTATCTTAAATGTTATATAACCTTGAAGGTGAAATCACTAGAATTTAAATAAGTTTCTTGCCTTCTATAGTTCACTGGATTGTTTGTCTTAAATGCTTATTTGGTTGAGTTTAATCAAAGAGTTATTGGTTTTCCCTGTATTATGATTACTTATTTATGTTGAATAGTGTCAAAGGCCCTTCTTGTTAAATTATTTTACAAAGGATTCTTAACTGTCGTTTGCCCTACTTTTTTCACAAACTTGATGTTCATTTCATCTCACACAAACCTTGAAAATCCATTTGACCGTGTTAGATTTTCCCTGTGACGCACCTTGATTCATTGTTTAACTTTCCATGAATTTTTATAGACTCCATAGCCCAATGAATTGAAGATCTCTTACTCCATCTATTTCTACTTGATCATCTACCCAACCAAAACAAACAAACAAACCCTAAACTTAACAACTAGCCTAAAATCAAACCTTAAAAGCAAACAAGTTGACATCCTTTGCACAAAATAGAGAGAGACCTCTCTGAGTCCAGGAAGGCTAGGTCCTAGGACTCCAAATACTGGTCTGATGTTACCCATGTTCATTTGTTCTCACCAATATAACGAATTAAGGGGAACTAACAGGTTGAAGCCCCTCCTTTTTGTAAAGCACACTATGTTGTAAAGGGGTTTAGGTCATATTTTCTTGTTTTAGGGGAGCCCACAGTATTTGGACCATGGTATTGTAATGATGTAAACCGATGATGTAATAATATATAAAGGGATGTAATTTTATGTTTATAAATAACATATGAATTGATATAAAGTTAAGGGTGAATTGTGATCTTTATTTAGTAGCGAAGGGAAGGCTCTGTAGCTGAGTGTGTCAAGACCTTAGAAGACTTTGTAGCTTAGTGCGTAGACCACCTGCAACTTAGTGTGCAAGTCAAGATATATTGTATTCAAAGACTAATCATAATAAAGAAGTAGTTTTGTGGAAGATATTCGGGTGTTATTGTATGTATTTTTTTTACATATTTACTTAATATATGTTGTTGCGAAGTAGTTATTACATTTGCATGTTATGATAACGCAATACTGGTTTATGGGTTTATATGGCATGTTTATATTATTTATATGAATGTGGCGAAGTAATTTATAAGTTGTAAGTTGAAGATGACACAAAAATACCACATCTCCATGTCCCTCAAGGCTAAAGAAACCTGGTTCTGCATCCACCCATAGTCACTTCGGGTGAGACTACGATCTACTTGTAGGTTGTTGTTGAAAGGGCTAGTGATCAGGGGTTTTGTTGGTGCACAATAAGATCGAACCTGGTTCAGCCCAAATCAAGACAACAAATTTTAGTGCTAGTTCAAGTTGATGATTATGAAATACTGCTTAATTGTTAGAATTATGCATATATTTCTTGATGGTTAATAGTGACATGATATGCTAGTTGGAGGTATTGCTGATTAGATTTATTGTTTTATGGATCCATGGTTCAGTTCCATAATAGTTTGATGCATATCTTATGATGTGAGATGTTTTTATTTGATTCGTGCTACTTTGAGTGGATGATTTCTATTTCAAACGATGCACATATTTTTGAAATATTTATTGTTTCCATCATATAAATGTGTTGGTTGATGGATTATGGATTATATTGGATGATGGTCACATGTTTCTGCTATAATTTCATGAGCTATGTTTACAATAATACTACATATTTTAGCTTTATGATGCTCAGTTGATGTCATGTTTATATTCTATTATTGCTCATTTTTTTTCATGATGATCGGTTGCTACTTCTATCAATTCATTTGCTGCTAGATGATGGCTCTATCTTATACACTTAGATGGTTGTATGTATGGTGAAATTTATATATTCATAATCATTCATCATCTTGTTGATTGGAAAAAATGTTTGTAGTGTTGTTCAATGAGCTTATTTGAGTATATCTTGGGGAAAGGCATAATTTTTGGTCATGTAACAACCACATGCTCCATATTGTAATTCATTAGTTTCAATCATGTATCTTGTTTTTGAAGCCATGTAATCAAGTGTTCATGTCATTAAGTTTATGTTTTCATGATTTGGTGATAGGAAGGTTATGAGTCATGAAAAGTTTAAGTTGTTATAATTTTTTGCAACCATTTTTTGGCTATTTTATATCATGTAATAGTCATTTTATAGCCTTGTATTACAACCGTGTACTAAATTTTATTACATATAAGTTCTCATGGTCATATTGGAGAGAGAATTTTGGTATCTAGTATCTATTGTTGAGGGATGAAGCAACCATTCACATGGGTTGATGGGTGTTCTTTCAGTCATGTACTGTATATCAGTCATATTCTATAGTGAGTCCCTTGATCCTTGAGAGGTAGCCTTCAACTAGAAGGCATTGGTTATAGGATAATTATGATTCTCAGGGGGATCATTTCCAATGTTTCTGCTGCTAATCATATATGGTTTGTTGTTGTTGTTGCTACACTATGTTGTTTTTGGTTTGGATGAGAATGAGGTTGGTGTAGTTGATGTTTTTGAGTTGAGTGATGTTGTTGTTGTTTCTTCTAATGATGTGTTGATGCTCATATTATATTGATGTTTTTTATGGAGAGAGTGTTGTTGTTGTTTCTCATGCTACTATTGAGTTGTGTGTTACTGTTGTTGGCTGAGAGTGGTGTTCATGAAGAGTTTACTATTGCTACTTCAGGAGAGAGAGAGAGAGAGAGAGAGAGAGAGAGAGAGAGAGAGAGAGAGAGAGAGAATACTTCTACTGTTTTATGTCATGCCTCAATGAGGAGTGTTGTTGTTTGTTAATGCATTATGATTTGACCTTGTTGATGTATACGATTTGCTACTATTTTTACTAGGTATGGTATCTTGTTGTCCACACTATGTTTATGGTTATAGTTTTTCATAATTTTTGAGACACAACTAGTGTCCAAAGGGAGTAGTGTCCTTTCAACTATGCTTACTTAGACGAGATCAACCTAAGGGGGAGTGAGTGAGGAGTATTTTTTCAAAGGTTAGTTGGCTGGTTTAGCTAGGCATTTCCATCAATGCCAAAGGGGGAGGTTGTTGGAATTATCGATCAGTTGTTCGGTTGGCATTGATTTTAACCTAGTAGCGTTGGTTTTGGAGGTTGTACTGGTGTCAGTTGACATTGATGTCAACTTGGAAGTATGTGATTTTTTATGCATATGGTTCATTGGTTGATTGATCTTTAGTATGTGTGTGTATGAATGAGTTTATACATGGTTGATTGATATAGGTATTGGAGTTATGCTAGTGAGATGCTACTTGGTGTGTGTGTGGATGGGTTTCAAATTGTATGATCAATTACATGGTCTATCATTGATGGATGCAGATGTTGGAGTAGGTGTGGTTAAGTTTGATGGCTTGAGTGTTGGAGAAGATGATGGATGGAATTCAAGTCAACCTAGTTTGACTTGTGACGATGATGGATTTTCTATAGTAGATTGTTGTAGTTTTGCAGAGGTTACAATGGATTTCTGAGGGTTTACTGATGATGATCACCAGTGGATCAAGTTTGAGCAGGTTTTGAGCAAGGGAAATTTGTCTTTAGTCATCCTCTGCCACATTTGCTTGCATGAAAGTGTTGTGGGAGTGATTGAAAGTTCCAATCATTGGTAGGAATTCCTATGAGAACAATTAAGGAGTTCCAGTCACATGGAGCCTAATTTATGGGTGTGACCAAGGTTTTTCACAAAAATCCATTCACATTCCTCATGCTCAAGAGGTGTTTATTTTTTTTTTCGGCTTGTCTTGTTCGAGACTCATTATGTAAAGGTCAGAAAAATGTTATTGTGGTTATAAAATATGGTTAAAAGAGAATAATCATTAGTAAATGAAGTTAGTGTCTTGATTGAGTCAAGAAGCAATAAACTAAATCACTTTGTGCATATCATCATAGATCCACTACATAATTGGAATTAATTGTTTTAACCATTATAGAATATTGCAAATAGATGGACATAATGAGTCTATTTGGTTGGTTCACTTGAGAATAAAGTGTTATGGTTGTGTGAGCTTGGAGAGTGTGAGTGAGAGAAAAGTGGTGTGTGAAAATTGTCCATGGATTTATTAATAATATATTCAACATATCACAATGGTAGAAGATGGAAAAAAAACTATGATTCAGCCAAATATTATATGCAGTAGGATGGTAAAAGAGTAGGAAGAATTGTACATCAATTCCTTCATACTTTATTATTATGTTTTTAGCAGTTTATCTTTTATGTATGCTACCTGTATTGTTGATTGGATTGTTGCAGTGATTGAGTGAGTTGTGCAGTTTTGTTTTTAATAAGTTTTCTATATTGTTTTGAGCCTATTTCTATAGGTTGTTGTCTTTTTCTAGTTGAGTGATTCATATTGACTCCAGTGTGAAATATTGTCAAACAAGGGTTAGATAGAAGAATGGAGTGGGGGATCTGACAAATTCAGTATAGAGAACAAATTTCTTCATAATTCCAATGGGTTTTTGGCAAGGCTTGTTGGTTTTGGTGACTTCAAATGGTTTAGATGGGTGACTATAGAGTCGTGAGATGAGGATAATAATTCTCACTAATAGTAGCAATTTTGATATTTTATTGTTACGGGATGAATTACCCTGGTGTCTAGGTTGAGAACCCTAATAGAGAAAGAGGCATACAAAAACAAGAAGCAAGCAAATTAATGGTACTAATTCTTAAACTAGTAAAACTAGGACAAGTGACTTTACTCGTAGGTCCTATGTTTGAGGTCGTTCCCGCGGGGTTCAAACCCTCTGCTTCCCCACGTGCTTCAAAACCTGCAACTCATTGAAGAAAATCACATAGACTAGTAGTAATTGAAAGCATGTTCTAGATGTCCGTGATTAGATCATATAAGCTTATAGAAAATAGCATGAAATAAACTATAACAAGATCATAACATGCATAAAAGCATTAAATATCATGACATTAGGAATGGGACAAGGCATCTTTATTGATGTATGTAAAAGATGTGGAGTAATACCACCTAATTCAGCCACGACTCCAAGGGAAACCATCCTCTTGATCCGTCGATCCCAAGCCTCAAGAATATTCATCCCTAAGGATGCACGATGATGTCACATAAAGGAGGTGAACATATCTGAAAGGGAAACAAGGGTTTCCACAACCTGGGAAATGCAGGAGGCACAGGGATAATCAGACTTGATCAGGGACTAAAATGCTATAGTATCAAAACCTATCTCTCTCTCCCCTTTAGCCCTTCCCATGAGGTGTATTTATACTTCCTAAAAATAGTTTTTTCAGTTGGGAAACAATTTGGCAATGGGCTCTTGTAGGTAGGCTTCCGGTGTAACCCGTAAACCCCACCGAGAAAATATGGAATTTTATATTTTTTTTCATATTTTAAGTTATATACGTGGGTTGGGTATAACTAGACCCACATCTGCACGCAATTTTGAGAGGGCAGAGTCATGTATGGAATTCAAAAAAAATATTTTTTAGGTAAAGGACCAAGTCTGAATGGAAAGGGCGTCCCAAGGGAAATACATAGATCATCAAGTATATAGAGGTGATAAATGATGCTATAAAAAATACCCCCTGATATATGAGGTCAGAAGGGGTACATGATGACTGAAATGTATTATGTGTATAAGAAGAATCTTGTGAGGACTTGAGAGGACTTCACCAGATTTTAGCCTGTCAAAAGCCAGTGGAAGAGATCAAAAAGTAAGCTTATGTCTCAGGCATGCATACCCATGCTCAGTGAAAGTAAATTTTGTCCGCATATCAAGTATGGAGCGGATCTAATATGTATACATGTAAAATATAAACTGCAAAGTACATAGTGGATCGTCTGATCACTGCCTCAAAAAGTACATATCAAAGTCATGTCATAGTATCACATATAAAAGAACTAATCAATGATGGTGAGAAAGATATCTGTTCACTGAAGTCACATAAATGAATCTCAAAGTACTGAATCATAAGTAGTGGAATAATGGTACTGCACAAAACTTGGGTGCCAACATATAAGATGTTGTTTTGATGAATTGAAACATATAAGGTGGATGGTGTCACTGGTAGAAAACTGAAGGAGATGTCAAGGTGAACCAAATCATGTTGATGAAAACCTGAGGTCTACACTGATCGCTATGGTACAATTCTACACTATGAGAATAAATGAGTTGAATTCGACCACGTGAGAAACAATTTGATTACCAGTCATTGATGTATACCGTTAACAAATGTGAGACAACTCACCGATAATGATGATGAGAGTAAAGGTAACCTAGTACAATATAAAAATTACGAATGAATGATTTGAGGTCAAAAACTTGAGAGAATCTACCAATCAGGAGACATTAATGTATTCTCACTGTCGATAGCGAAGGAGTCTGCCACTGATGACTACAAACCCTAAGGTACTGAAAAAGGACTCTAGACCTTGTTCCAAGAGTAATTTGTCAGAGTCAATGGGAAATATCTACTAGAAGGAAGGAATTAAGGCATACCACATCAATCCAATGTGAGTGTAACCCGCAAGCCAAAATTTGGAAGGAATTGGACGAAGAAAAGTGAAGTAGTGTAATATTCCTACTTAGCCCAAGCTAAGAGGAATATTCAATTCCGTTTCATTTTGTGTTAATTTTCTTAATTGATGAATAAAATGTAAAGGAGGACATGTAAACACTTAAAAAAATCAAAAAAAATCAATGCCCAATGTGAACAGAAGAAAATCAGGGCTATCTCAATAAAATACCCTTATAATGTAAAAAGGGGATTATCATAGTAGCTAGATTTTACACTTATGAGTGTGAACAAGGAAAATAGATGAGAACATAGTCAAGTTTGACTAAGTCAACATGCATGCATGAAGAAGAAGAGATCATCGATAAAACCATTTTAGTGTGAACAAGGATCAGCATAGGTAGACATTTGTGAGCTGGATTGATTGCACTTGAGTGTGAAAAGGGATGAGGTAGATTGACTGGGTCAATAGGACCAAATCACAGCACTGTCCAGATGCATTGAACCTCCTTGTTGATCAGCGCAGTTCTAGAAGGAGGCCCTCATGTGAAAGGAGATAATTCATCAAGGTGGTTTAGGGTTTGCCGAAGCTCTCACCTTAAAAAATGAAGGGGAAGGCTCAAGAGAAGGTTGTTGATGATATTATATTTTTAGAGTATATTGTGTGCTTAGACATATCTCATTCTCTTGGATGTTTAGCACAGAATTTTTAGGATTTCTTGTTTAGGGATTCTCTCTCCTTCCATTGAGTAGCTCTTCGAGGGCATTGTGCTTCTTCCCCACTATCAAGCATTTGGCCAAGCTCCACCTCCCTTAGATAGTGTAAATCCTGTTGGGATTTACTTGTTTCAATGAGCTGCAACAAGTGGAGACTAGATCTGCTCAGGTCTATATTTTACTAGTGCCTCTTCTCAGTGAGTGTGTCTTTTAACCTTCTGGAAGAGTGTATTAGAATTTTGGGCTTCAGATCTTGATCTTGGCATCAGGCCAATTTGTGCTTCAAGTCTACAACATAGTTTATCCTGTTGGACTGCGTTATTTCCAGTTGCAGAGTTGCAGGGTATTCCGGCATTCAGTTGGAGAAGAGATCTCTAGTGTAAAGGAGTCTTCCTTGCACTATGGTGATCCATGGATAGGCCAACCAATCCATGCATGTTTTAGATATGATTAATTGCTATATATACTTCATAGTTTCTGAAGCATTATATATATCTACTGCAGTAAAACTCAGATCTACTCATGTCCTTTCATGTATTGCTGAAATCCCCAAGGGGAATGTATAATAAAGACATTTCTACATATGGATCTATTTTAGATCTAATTATTTATGTAATATATTTCTCTAGATCTAAGTTGTAAGCTAATACTACAATATATTGCGTTTTTCAGATTTAGATCTGTAGATCTGCACTTTTATGCAGTGGATCTCATGAAACCCTTGTCGGGTTATTCTCTATGATGTATAAAGGAGCTTAATCTCCATTTTTCTTCATGTTTTCATGTAATAAAATCCAGATCTGATATTCAAGTTATTTTTTGTTCAAACCCTTTATAAGATCACGCTGCATAAGCTTCAGTTACTTTCTGTTGAGACAAGTCATGGGGATTGGGCATTTTTAAGCCATATCGGGAGTGGTAGATCTATTTAACATAGCTAGAGGCCTTTGTTTCAGCCCAAATTTTATATGTAAGTTTATTATGACCTAAGATAAGGGATACCACCATCCTTTGCCCTTATTTTTATGCAAATCTCTGAATTTAACGTTTTTAGTGCTAAAATAGCTGCTTTTCCCCATATTTTGTGGGTAGAATGGATCATAATTCTTGATGCTGTACATAAAATTGATGTTGAAGTGTTTCTTGACACATTACATGGATGAATAGCTTTTTTTAGCTCTAGAATTGTTTTTACATATTGTTGCAGTCCCATTATTGGGCATTTTCCAACCATTCTAGGTGTGAGAGGCTTGTTTATCTCTCCTAGTTTGCTTGGTTTCTGATTCCCTCTTAGATTTGTATCTTATATTATCATATCTAAGAGATCCAAGGGATAATATTGTTTTCTGTACCATAAATTATTGAAAAATGCGTTTTTCAGGCATGCCTTGCTAGCAATCCCAATTTGGGGATATTATAGTGGTATCAGAGCATCTTTCTTGGCTTAGCCTGTGAGTATCAGCCCAAGAAGATAAAATAAGATCAGAATGATGAAGAAGATGAGATTTCTCTCATCAGTTTTTAGATCCAGAAAGGACCTCCCCCAGGAGGTTAAGAAAATGAAGAGTTGCAATGAAACTCCTAAAGGGTTTCAACAAGACGAAGAGCCATGCACTTCCTATTCTCAGAGAGGAGAAGACAAGAGACATAGAGGACACTTGGAATATGAGATTCTAAGTGAATACAAAGCTAAATATAGAGCCTCCAAGGAGACTCTAGCTTTACCTTAGTTCATTCAGCTAGAGGAAGAGGGATCTACATATTTCCATGCTCCTGATCTAGAGCAACAGAGTTGCACTACACTATGCAGAGGCATTGATGAAGAAAAGAGGACCCATGAATTATGGGAGCATTCAGATGACAAATTCATTCATGAAGAAAAGGAGGAAGAAATGGTAGATAGTAGACATCTTGAAGTGAGAAACCCTTTCCCCTTTTTAGATGACACTTTCTTAATGAGCACTCCCCAACTCAAAGAGAAACTTCTACCTGCAGCAAATCCAAGACCCCACTGGTTTTGGAAGACCATGCATGAGGAGGAGGTATCATCAAGAGATCCCATGAAAGGTGCACTTCAACATTTCATGGAGTGCCAAGTTTTTCAACAGTCTGAGGAGGCTCTTTCCTTCTCACCCTTGGATCTTCATGGATTCAAGGAGGAAAAGATAGATGATGGAGGACATCTTCGGATGGATAACATCTCTCATGTGTGTGTTGGACACTTCTTGAGCCATCCACATCATGATGGGAGGTTTTTTCCACCACCTATTTGGATCCTTATGGGGTCAAATTGCTCCTTGAGAAGATTACATTTCAACATCCCATGAAATGCAAGAGAAAAAATCTAATTTGGGATGATTGTTACACCATTTTTTTGGTCATCTAACCTATTATCATTAGATGAACCCAAGTACACCATGTAAGACCAATTTTACCCTAAGTAAAATTGCTTTCACCACATTTGTCTATATTGCATGGTCATATTTAACCCAAAACAAGGAAATCAATTAAATAAATCATTATTTATTTGATTATTTCCTAAGAATAAGTTATTCAAATCATTATTTAAATAATATTCTTAGTTAAATTTTACTAAATCAAATATAAATAATTAAATAAACCATTATTTATTTAATTATATTCCCCTCATTCCCCTTAAATAATAAATAAATCATTTATTTATTTGTTATTTGCAAATAAAGGAATTGACCCAAGTCAAAAACCCTTTTCCCTCCAACAAATATAATAAAATATTCCTAAAGGGTGATTCTAGAATTTAATTAATAATATTTTACTCATGCACCGAGTTCTAGAACACCCCAATATTTTGTTATAAATAGAAGGGTTTTCCCCATTCATTAATCACCTTCATTGCATTAGATCACTCTGGATCTACTCTTGGTCACCATTTTCCATTTTTGTTTTATGAACTCCCATTGAGTTCCATGTTTGTTTTTCTACACCAATAAGAAAGAGGAATTTTAGATCTGAAACACTGAGGACTTCCAAGAACCCATCCCACTGAGGAGAACCGGAAAACACCTTTCTTGTTTTCCTCTCAGGTGCCCCATTCTTTAATATAATACAAATCATTCTTTTAAACACTTTGTTCTTGTCTGGTCTATTGGATGCATGGAGCCATATTATATTTTATCTGCTTAATGTCTTTTGTGCTTAGATCTGAATTTGTGCAGCAGACTTAAAGATATTTTGCAGCCATAATCGATGTTAGGGCTATTTTTTATGCGTAGATAAAGTGATCTTTTACGACGAAAGATTCATACTAACAATTGGCGACTCCACATGGGTTTTATTTTACGACCGCTGTCGTTTTATCTATTCCTGCATATCCAGCTGTTTCAGACCCTAGGGTTTCTCTTCCATTTTCTGTTTTCCCTATTTTTATGGTGTTTTCACCCCTAAAACCCTCAAATAGTCCAATTTTTAAATTCCGCGTGTTTTTGGCCTTATTGCGCAGGTGACAGACATCAGCCGCAACTGAGACGACAAATTTTTCTGAAATCTGTCGCCGAGAGAGCCGGATCTGCAGGTCGCACTTATCGGCCCAAAAAGTGCAACCTGAGCTTGAGGACGCACTTTTCTACCCCAAACCTGTGACCTGGACTGAAATGAGGTCAGAACCTGCGACCTGCACTTTTTCTGCAAATTTTCCGGCACTTTTTCTAGGTTTGTCTGAAGCTTTTGTCAGGGTTTTTCCAGCCTCTGTCTCTGCCCATTTAGACCTGTTTCTGATCTGATTCACTCAACTAAGAGGGAATCTTGCCCCTTAGGGCTCTAGTACCCTCCACTTTTTGTGGGAGAGTCTTTGTTGTTTCAGAAGTCTGAATTTTCAGAGTTTCAGCCTTGTTTTTCTCAGATATGATACCTCCATTTCAGATCCTTTTAGATCAGCTCTTCTCCCTTTCAAGTCACCTCATATAGTTTTGTTTGGGTTCCTTTCTTAGGCCATTGCCTTGTATCCTCTCGTTTTAGCTGATCTCCTCCTTTTTAGCAGCACCCTTGCCTCCGCCTCTTTGTTGTTCTCTGCACCACTTTTCAGTAGATTTCTCCTTTCGATCCCAGTCCCTCCCAACATTTGATCTATTGGCCTCTTTTTCATGTGCTTTGCTTAGTTTTTTCCCTCTTATTGACTATTTTTGAGATACCCACCTTCTTGGGTTAAGTTGATGCATTGGTAGCTGTTCATTTTCTATTCTTTTAGTCTTATTTACTGCAGATTTATTTTCCGTTACGCAGCACACTTTTTCTTTTGCTCTCAAAACGTCTGGGTTTAAACAATTGAAATTAACGCACGCCACACACTGACCCTAAGTGAAGAAGTGCCTGGTTAACACCGCCTGGCAAAGACTTTAAAATCAATTTTCACTGCACCTCTCTGCCCTTGACCTCACTTGATTTTGTCCCTGCCCTTGTCGGTTTTTTCTTCTTCCCGTCATCATTGCGCCCCCAAGGCGCCTTTCTCGGAGACTTCTTGGCCTTCACCCTCAGTTTCCACTTGGTTGACTTCCTCCTTCCCGTCGTTCTCGAGTAATTCCTCCCCTGAGTCCGCACTCTGACTCTTCTTCTGATTGTTTGGGTTCTCCCCCTACTTCTGGTTCTCCCTCTTTTACCTTCACCATGTCTAGTTCAGGACCTAGCCCTAACCCCAGTTCTACTGCTAGGTCCATTTCCAGGGGAACCACTGCAGGACCTACCTCGACTGCCCCATTACTCCCTTATATGGCCGGCCTCAGTCTCCCTGAGTTCAATCAGCTAATTAATGATCCTATTCACCACGATGTTAGTTGGCCTGCTATTTCAACCAAGCTCCCCTCCGACATTCCCAAATTCGAAGGCCTTGCTAGTGAATACCCCTCTAAACATATCCGATCTTTCCACATGTGGTATTCCTCCAATTCCATCACTGATGACTCCATCAGTCTTCGTTTGTTCCAACGCATGCTCACCAGTGAAGCTTCAAAATGGTATGTTGATCAAGCCACCTCTTCCCATACCCCCTTTGCGACCATTGCCCAAGAATTTCTATCTTATTTCCAGCTCCCCCTCCAATACGACACTGGTACTGAACTCTTAACTTCTTTTCATCAATCCTCTTCGACCCGCCTTTCCACTCATGTCAAGGAATGGCGGCGAAGACGGAGCTTGTGTCGTGCTCCCCCATTTGAAGATCAGGTTTACATGGACTGGTTCCTTCGCTCTCTCTTACCTCCCATTGGCAAAGATGTCGCATCCCATTTTCCCCAAACCGAAGAAGCTGCCCTCCAACTAGCCTTGAAGTATGACCTTATCTACGCCCAATCTGGTTATGTTTATACCATCCTCCCTGACCTTCCCAAACCCGATGGCCCTAATGCCTCAGGGGCATCTCACTCTGCCGACGGTATCATTGGAGCCCTGTCACATACCTCTGCCCAACCTCTTCCGGGCCATGGTTTTCCTCTAGGGGCCATCCCCTCAGGCGTTTTTTCCCCTCCAGGTAGCATGTATTCAGGCTACGACATGCCTCCTCCTTTCACCCCCCTTCCTGCTTACCCTACTGCTGCCCACCCTACCCCTTATCCATATCCACAACTTGGTGTCCCAGCTCCTCCAACATTTGGACCTCCCACTCCCTTGCCTTTTCCACCCCCGCAACCACACTTACTACCCCCTCCAGGGCAAGTATTTGCACAGCAGGGGGCACCTAATTTTCCTCCTTCTCAAAGAAGGAGAAGAGGAAATCAATCTGTTTCTAGTAATCATGGACGCAATCCTTCAAGTATTGATCCTCACACTTTCAACCAGCCACAAGGTTCTCAACCCAAACCGAACAGGCCACTTCGCACCAATAAGCCCTGTTCATGTTGCGGTGTCTATGGTCACTACACTCATGATTGTCCATTATTAACACAAATGCGGAAGATGTGGGATTCTCAGGCCACCATGCGGGGACAACACTCCTCCCCTCCCTCCCCCACTACTTCTCAACCCGCTATGTTTACCGATCCTTTCCCTCAACAAGGATTTGTGGCCACTCAACCCCCTCATGCCCCGGTAACCATTCAACATTCCCCTTCTGGTTCCTCTAATTACCGGATCCTCATGATGGCCTCTAACCCACCTCTCATTGTCGACCTCAACCTTCAAACTCGGTCACGTCAGTATTCCACACCTCCCGTTCCATCTATCTCCAAGTCTCCATCGTCAGGTCCTACAAAGCCTCTATCGACACCCAATGGTCCCTTGCAACTCCCTCCGCCCAAAGCCGAGCTTCATCCCAAACCTCCTAAGGGCCCATTATGCCGAAATACTTCCTCTGGTTGGGCTACCCATTCATACAGCATAGTAGATGATTTGGCCCAATCTCCTGCCACCATTTCAACACTAGAACTCCTCCAGTCGTGTCCTTCTCAAAAGAGGGATCTACTATCTACCGTGGGCACTGTCGATCCTGCTAATTACCAATTGATTGTTTTCGATGCTCGCTAGTCAGAACATCCCCCTCTTCCTCCTTCGGTTGCTTTCCAAATACCAGTCAAAATTCGAAACACCAATGTTGCTCGGTGTATTATTGATGAGGGGGCATCTACCTGCGTCATGTCCGCTTCGGTTTGGAAACAACTCGGATCCCCTGAACTGGCCCCTTCCACCATCACCCTTCGCACGTGGGATGGCTATGCCTCCCAGCCCATTGGCCTATTTCGTAACTGTCCTATCACCCTTGCCGGCAAGACTGTTTGTGTCGACATTGAAGTTATCGACGCCCCTCTTGAATACAACATCCTTTTGGGGCGTAGTTAGACTTATGCCATGTCAGCCGTCCTGTCCACAGTCCACCGCAAGATGTTTTCCCCTTATAATGGCAAGATTCTCACCATTGACCAATTGACCTACCATGAACCAAAATATTAGACCTCTCCTGAGTCCACCATCTCTACTATCACCAATAAACCAACTATTGATTCATTGACCAGTGTTTCCCCTGGCGTCTACAAAGAATCCTCTTTTCTTGGAACTTTTCCTGGTCCTCCCCCTCCTCCTATCTCTGACCCCAGCTTAGAAAATGTTTGCATGATGCAATCGTCTCAGGCTGGCCTTCCACAGCCTACTCCGGCTAGTCAGCAACCTCAATCTCGCCCACCGCCTCCTGCTCCTAGCCCTTTGCTTCAGTCAACCGAACCTTTTTCACCCAGCCCTTCCCATCACACTCAGGAACCTTCCTACCCTCCTGATTCAGTACCCTCAGGTATCCACCATATGGGAGTCGTCCCCCCTGGTCCTTACCTCGCTGGTCAGATACCTTTCCTTGGTCCCCCCCCAGCGTCTATTCGGTCCCCATCATGGTCACCCTTTCCCTTCCTAATTTAACCTTGGGAATTCCCGTTTGGTATCTTACTCCTCCAACCGAGACCCCACCAGGCCACCCCAAACCATACATAGCCGTGACACCAGTACAACCGATCCTCGTCGCTCCTTCCACAACCATAGTGCCCCTAGCCCCTTCGCAGAACCCTCCTAATGCTGTGATAGCTACAGGCAAGAAATGAAAAACTCGCAAGGGGGCATCCAAGGACAAGGCCACTGCACCTAACTCTACCCCTCCCCAACCCGCCAAGCCTTGTGCCTTGTGTGATGGTATCGGTCATCCCACCAATACTTGTCCTGAGTTGCCCCCTATCCAACCCATGGTTAAAGTCGTGTTCCCTGAATCTATGGTCCCTGACACCTCTGTTTCTTCTTCATCCATAGCCAAGAACCCAAAGACTCTTCGCACCAACAAACCCTGTGCTCTGTGTGGTGTCCATGGCCATTATTCCCACCATTTCCCTCACCTCACGCATTATCGAGCCTCTTTAGAGGTCATTCCTGAGTACGAAGTTGAAAAAAATCAATCCGCCTCACCCATCCTTGATCAGTATGCGTCAATTTTACTTGAGGATCCCCCGGCTACCATTGACATCCCTCCCCCTGATGTTGAGATGTCCGAATCTGCTACTCCTCTCTTATACCTATCATCATCCACACACCCCTTGGAGTACATACCCTCTGAATCCACTCTGTCTGTTTCTCTTGATCCCCCTTCCGCCACTTTTTTGGGCTCTTTATGTTTTGACCATATTTTTACTTGTTCCTCTGTCATTTCCCCTAATGAACCGTATGTGCACCTTTCTTCCTCTACTGATGATCTAGGTAGCTTTGCAGCCTCTTTTGGTTTCTACCACCTTTCCCTGCCTTCCCATCATCCTGATACTCCCATCCGTATCTATGATGTACTTCGCAACATGAGTCCCTGATTTTCCTCCCTTTTCTTGTCTTGTGATGATATTCCCTCGACCCTCTCGTCCACTCATTACCTTGGTTATGCCAATGGCGCCAGTCGCTACTATCGAAACCTTGCCTCAGCCGCCTGGGCCATTTTTATCCCCCTTGCATACCCTTGTTCTTGCAAATGGGATCTGCATTGGTACCGCCACCAATAATCAGGCCGAATATGACGCAGTTCGTGTCTCCTAGCTGACACTCTCTCCCATCACATCCTCCATCTGCACGTTTATTTATATTCCCTGCTTAGTGTCTTACAACTTAATGGCGTCTACCATGTGCATAATCCTATCCTGTTTAGACAATATTTACAGGTCAAAATTTTGATATGTTAATTTCGATTCATAACATTTCACCACATACCTAGAAGTCAAAATCACTACGTCGATAAAATCGCAAAGCATGTTCTAGACTGGCATTTATCACACACAAGACATAACATTTAAACACCATCAACAAAATGCATATATATCATCTACATCATATAACATGTTTTTTCAGAGTCCACTACTTTGAAACATACGACATGCCCATAACATGTTACAAAAACATAACTACAAAACTGGGGGGCACCACTTGCCCCTACAAAAACACTGGGGGGCACCACCTGCCCTACACCTAATCACTCCCTGGAGGATCTCGAGCCAACGGCTCTGCTCCCGCCGCTCGTAGATCACACATAGTCTGACCGGCTATTGCCATACGTCGCATGATACCTCTCCATTCCGAGGGTAACCCAATACACAACTCTATGTATCGGTCGTCTAAATCCTGCCACCCACGCTCCGACACACCGGTCAGCAGTCCCTCACATCTACGACGGATGTCCTCCACTAGTGTGGCCATCTCCTCGTTCTGTCCTATCCTCGATCCACTTTCACCTGTAGCTCCTTCTGCTGCAGGATGTCCCATATATCTGGCCGGTTTTACCGGAGCTATATCTGCATTCCAAAAAAGTATAAGAATTAGCACCATGCATACTAGTCACAAACTTTCAAATGCACATAATAGATTAGTTGCTTGTCACTTACCATCAGGTCCCCATACTCGACCAGGCGGAAGCGGAAAGTCTGGATCTCCCCAATAACTCATCCCACTATAGGGATAGTCGTCTATGTATAATGGCATCTGATCCCAATGGGCGAAGAACTCTGGTCGGAACACCCGTCTGACCGCCCCTCCCCCTCCTCTACTTAGTAGCCGTCCCCACCGACGCATCCGGGGCTCTCTCGGGCCCCCATCAAAAAACTATATATGAGGTCGTAAGGTCAGGATCTTCTCAAAGAATAAAGAGCACAATACAGTCCCATACGCACAATCGTGATTCACTTGCCGCTTACATAGCCACAACTGTCATTTCAACGACACCAACATCATCTGGGCCCACCCATAGTAGGTCCCGCCCAACACACTCTCTACAATCATCATCTGCTCTCCAGTGATGTGATGGAATGCCTGGCTGCCCAAAATCCGCAACACTAGTGTTGCCACTGCCCGAGTCTCCAACCTCTCCAGATCCCCAACCGTTATTCGAGTCCCTTTGACTCGGACACTTGGTCGACAATGTCGCTCAAAAAACTCCATAATGTTACGCCCCCATGGTAACATGGGCTGCGTATTCCCCACCATCCCCAATGGTGGGAGACCAGTCAAGAAATAAAGATCCTGTACCGTTAGCTCGATCCTGTGCCCCTGCACTATAAACGCCTCATGATCTGGGTCCCAATAGCTGATAATCCAGGCCAAAAAGGGCTCCCCAGCTCTCATCAGCGGGTTCTCCAAAAATTTCAGAACCCCAAATCTATCCAGTACACGACGGACACCCTGATCCACTTGGATTTCCGTCCGCAATGTACCTAAGTCTCTCTCTCTCACGGTCCCCCATTAGGCCTTCACTGCGTGGCAGCACCATCGAGTCACCCTTGTCTAGAGCATCTGAGTTGAGTCATCATTAGTCATGGATTCTATCTCGCATCCCTTTGTATCCCACTATAGTTCTCCATCCTTCATTTCTTGGTCCCTCTCTTGTGTTGCATATTATGGCCTTCAGTCCCATTTTCCCCTATCCCTCATGATATTGTGTCAGTTGCTGCCAAGCCATTCATGTCCTTTATGCTCTAACAAGGGAAGTCTTCCCTCTGCTACTCGGTATCCCTCATTTCATCATCATCATTAGTGTCCGTTTGATTCGTCACTCCACTATTTTCTCTCGTACCTCAGTTGGGGTTCCCTTATTGCCTCACCTCTGGCGGACCTACTTTTGTCGACATCATCTCATTTACTCCAGAAGTCAGGTCTAGGGGGTAGTGTTCCTTGGTTCGATCTATTTTCAGCCTGATCATGATCTACACACTTGATGGTTCAGTGATGCAACAGTAGCTATTGGTGATACCCGGGTGTGTGTGAGATGTCTCAACCCTCATGAGGGGGCGGCCCTGCAGGTAGCCCCCCACATACTCGGATGACTTCTTCATTCCAGCCCTTGATGAAACTCCTCCTAGTTGATGATATCGGCCTCAGTCGCTTGTAGAGCCTCTTCGATTAGCATGTATCAGTCCGATTTCGCGAGCCCTTCCTTGTGTGTAGGGGGGATTTGGGTGAATTTATATCTCATGTACTACAAAATTATTGTATAAGTCCTGACGATTATTCTAGGCATAGCATGTATGTGGGATTCATCATTCTCGTTTTCTGGCTCATGTTTAGGCCAACACTTGTTTTACTATTGCGTTCCATGGTTTTCCGGGCGCTTTATTGAGTGTACTCTTGTCTCGACGGGCATAGGTATGCCTCCCCCGTCGCCTTTAGCACAGGTACCACTGCATACACTAGATACTTGTTGCACCTGTAAGTCTCATCTCCTCCGGGTCTAGTCCTTTAGCACTTTCGACTACATTACATTCCTCTCTCTCACTTTCCTTTCGTCATCTAGTGATTGAGTTCTTACAACGTACTTCGGTCATACGATTTTCTCCTAACACTCGTACGTTGGGGGGCAATCTGTTACACCATTTTTTTGGTCATCTAACCTATTATCATTAGATGAACCCAAGTACACCATGTAAGTAAACTAATTTACCCCAAGTAAAATTGCTTTCACCACAGTTGTCTATATTGCATGTCATATTTAAATCTAAACAAGTGAAATCAATTAAATAAATCATTATTTATTTGATTATTTCCTAAGAATAAGTTATTCAAATCATTATTTAAATAATATTCTTAGTTAAATTTGACTAAATCAAATATAAATAATTAAATTAACCATTATTTATTTAATTATATTCCCCTCATTTCCCTTAAATAATAAATAAATCATTTATTTATTTGTTATTTACAAATAAAGGAATTGACCCAAGTCAAAAACCCTTTTCCCTCCGACAAATATAATAAAATATTCCTAAAGGGTGATTCTAGAATTTGATTAATAATATTTTATTCATGCACCGAGTTCTAGAACACCCCAATATTTTGTTATAAATAGAAGGGTTTTCCCCATTCATTAGGAACCTTCATTGCATTAGATCACTCTAGATCTACTCTTGGTCACCATTTTCCATATTTTATTTTATGAACTCCTACTGAGTTCCTAGTTCCATGTTTGTTTTTCTACACCAATAAGAGAGAGGAATTTTAGATCTAAAACACTGAGGACTTCCAAGAACCCATCCCACTGAGGAGAACCGAAAAACACCTTTCTTGTTTTCCTCTTAGGTGCCCCATTCTTTAATATAATATAAATCATTCTTTTAAACACTTTGTTCTTGTCTTGTATATTGGATGCATGGAGCCATATTATATTTTATCTTCTTAATGTCTTTTTGTGCTTAGATCTGAATTTGTGCAGTAGACTTACAGATATTTTGCAGCCATAATCGATGTTAGGGCTATTTTTTATGCGTAGCTAAAGCGATCTTTTACGACGAAAGATTCATACTAACAATGATGGTAGCCTTCATGGGAGGAGTACCAAGATGGAGGATGGAAGGAGACATCCACAATGGGTTGAGTGGATGTGGATGGAGAGTAAGAAGCTGGTGAGCTACTTGCAGATCTATGATACCGGGCAACAGGAGGAATGGCTGCGTTGGTTACTCTTGAAAGAGTTTGGTCATCATCCTCTTTCCAAGGGCATGTGGCAGGATACTTGCATCATGGGGCAGCAAGGAGTATGGACACATTGTATTGACATAACATTCTTCATGTCAAACACCATTGTTTCACTACATGATTTGGATGATGGGAGTATGAGGAGGCAACAAAAGATTTTGTTGCTTGGGATTTTCTTGGGAGAGCAAGGGCATATTTTCTCTCATAGTTTTCATGATGTTGCAGGAGTAGAAGGTGGCACTATCACAGTGCAAAGGGGCTACTCCTTGGCCTTAGATGTTCAAGAGGTAATTTTTCCATGGCAGAGACTTCTTACATATAGCATCATGATGGGAAATACCTTTGACATTCTGCATGTCAAAGAATGAAGCCATGAATTAGAGGGAGCCTATTTGCATAGGCCAATAACGTTGCCACTATGGAGCTGGAGTTTATTGATGGAGTATCCCCAGGATCATTCCATTCTTGGTGCACTTGATGGAAAAGGATGAGGTGAGAAAGATGGAGTAATGGATGGAGACATATATTGCAGTGTTATGTTCTTCTTGGCTTCGATCTCCAAGTACATGAGTAAGGATCCTCATGCAGTACATGATTCAATTCTCTTCATGAGAGTCTGTCATATCCTTATGAAGTTTTTGCTTATGGACCCTATCATGTTCCTCCTCTTAGCAAATATTAAGGATCTTGTTGTTGCATTTGGTGATCTACATACTCTTACCATTTTTATGCACTGCATTGCTCCAAAAGAGGGCAAGCTTTTCATTGAGCTCCATGGTCAACATTGGGCCAAATTGTATGATGGAGACAACCATCTCTTATATGGCCATGGGAAAGTGTTGTATTAATTCAAGTATGTTCATTTGTTGTATGCAGCCATCTCCTATTCATTAGTAAATGAAATAACATACATAGACCACCATGTATCTAGCGACCACTTGCCTTGTAATTTTCTAAAGCTGCAGTTGGAAAAAATGTGCTGTAACTTCATGGGAGACTGTTGGTACCTTCTTGCACCATATGAAGCCTTCAGTATGTTCTTTTCCTTGATGCTAATCATGGTTCCAATTTCTGAAGTTGGTCTTGCTTTTGTGAGGGGCATGATTGGAGAGGAAACACATTGGCTAGATGTGTTCTTTGGGGAAGAGGATTCCCACATTTTTTTCATTGCATGTTCTAATGGGAACATGAGAAGAGATATGGCCACCACAACCAAACACTTGTTTCTTTCTAGGGTGGGCCATGAGTTTGATGAGATACCATATGGTGATGTTTTCCCATCTATCACATATGGAATGGTTTGGTCCAGCTTGATTCACAATGTTGGGGAGGAGATCTTTAGAGATCCAGTCTTCATTTTGCCTCTTGAAGGAAACATCATTTCAGCCCAGGATCAGTAAACACTCCACACTTATCTTAAGTGGAGAGGAGGATAGCATGGGGTAGGCATATATGTCTACCATGTTTAGTTTTTCAGGCCACCTTCTTTGCAGGAGCTCAAGGTGGAGGAAAATTTTATGGAGTTTCCATGGTGGGAGGTGACTCATTTCGTATGGGTGATTTCTTGGGAAAAGATGCTTTCCCAATCCATTTCAGTTCTGTCCTTGCAGTTGCTTGAAGACAAGAAAAAATTGGGAGAGGAGGATTGTAATATTCCTACTTAGCCCAAGATAAGAGGAATATTCAATTTTGTTTCATTTTGAGTTAATTTTCTTAATTGATGAATAAAATGTAAAGGAGGACATGTAAACTCCCAAAAACATTAAAATAAATCAATGTCCAATGTGAAGAGAGGAAAATCAGGGTTGTCTCAATAAAATACCCTTATAATGTGAAAAGGGGATCATCAAAGTAGCTGGATTTTACACTTATGAGTGTGAATAAGGGCAAATGGATGAGGACATAGTCAATTTTGACTAAGTCAACATGCATGCATGAAGAAGAAGAGATCATCGATAAAACCAGTTCAGTGTGAACAAGGATCAGCATAGGTAGACATTTGTGAGCTGGATTGATTGCACTTGAGTGTGAAAAGGGATGGGGCAGATTGAATAGGTCAATAGGACCAAATCATAGCACTGTCCAGATGCATTGAACATCCTTGTTGATCAGCGCAATTCTAGAAGGAAGTCCTCATGTGAAAGGAGATAATTCATCAAGGTGGTTTAGGGTTTGCCAAAGCTCTCACCTTATAAAATGAAGGGGAAGGCTCAAGAGAAGGTTGTTGATGATATTATATTTTCAAAGTATATTGTCTGCTTAGACATATCTCATTATCTTGGCTGTTTAGTAGAGAATTGTGAGGATTTCCTGTTTAGGGATTGTTTCTCCTTCCATTGAGTAGCTCTTGGAGGGCATTGTGCTTCTTCCCCACTATCAGGAATTTGGCCAAGCTCCACCTCCCTTAAATATCGTAAATCCTATTGGGATTTACTTGTTTCAGTGAGCTGCAACAAGTGGAGACTAGATCTGCTCAGATCTAGATTTTACTAGTGCCTCTTCTCAGTGAGTGTGTCTTTTAACCTCCTGGAAGAGTGTATTAGTAGTTTGGGCTTCAGATATTGATCTTGGAATCAATAAAATTTGTGCTTCAAGTCTACAACACAGTTTATCCTCTTGGACTATTTTATTTCCAGTTGCAGAGTTGCAGGGTATTCTGACGTTCAGTTGGAGAAGAGATCTCTGCTGTAAAGTAGTCTTCCTTGCACTGTGGTGATCCATGGATTGGAAAAAATATCCATGTGTGTTTCGGATATGATTCATTGTTGTATCTAATTCATAATTTCTAAAGAATTCTGTAGATCTACTGCAGTAAAACTCAGATCTACTCCTGTCCTTTCATGTATTGTTGAAATCCCCAAGGGGAATGTATAATAAAGACATTTCTACATATGGATCTATTGTAGATCTAATTTTTTATGTAATATATTGATATAGATATAATTTGTAAGATAATGCTACAGTATACTGCGTTTTTCAGATCTAGATCTTTAGATCTGCACTTTTATGCAGTGGATCTCAATAAACCCTTGCCGGGTTATTCTTTGTGATGTATAAAGGACCTTAATCTCCATTTTTCTTCATTATTTCATGTAATAAACTCCAGATATGATATTAAAGTTATTTTTTGTTCAAAATATTTATAAAATCACGCTGCATAAGCTTTAGTTACTTTCTGTTGAGTCAAGTCATGGGGATTGGGCATTTTTAAGCCCTATCAGGAGTGGTAGATCTGTTTAACATAGCTAGAGTCATTTGTTTCAGCCCAAATTTTATATGTAAGTTTATTATGACCTACGCTAAGGGATACCACCATCCTTTGCCCTTATTTTTATGAAAATATTTGAAATTAACATTTTTAGGGCTAAAATAGCTGCTTTTCCCCATCTTTTGTGGGTAGAATGGATCATAATTCTTGCTACTGTACATAAAATTTATGCTGAAGTATTTATTGACACATTACATGGATGAATAGATTATTTTAGCTCCATAATTGTGTTTATATATTGTTGCAGTCCCATTATTGGGCATTTTCCAGCCATTCTAGGTGTGAGACGCTTGTTTATCTCACCTAGTTTTCTTGGTTTCTGATTCCCTCTTATATTTGGATCTTATATTATTAGATATAAGAGATCCAAGGGCTAATATTTTTTTCTATAGCATACATTCCTGAAAAATGCATTTTTCAGGCATGCCTTGCTAGCAATCCCAATTTGGGGATATTACAAGTAGCCAACTCGAAGCACGTTTATGGCGTACAAAAAATGTAGCTATCACACAATAGAAACACTCTAAACAAACCAATAATGAAATCTGACACAGAGGCGAGGAATCTAGCAATAGGGTCAAATGGAAACCAAGGTACTACATAAATCCCAATGTGTGATAACGAAAGATGATGTAGAACACAAGGGAAACCACTTAGTCAAAGACCCATGGTGTTGATAAAATTCTGAGTACAAGGTTGCCTATCAATGATGGAAATAGGGCTAGGGTGTGGCTGTAGGTGTACCACAGGAGAAATTTGTCGAAGTCAATAAGAGAAAACGCACTGACAAGAATTCAATGGAGACTTTATTAACCAACACGAGTAAAGGACCAAATATCTGATGTGATATAACATAAATCTGACAGATCGGGGATGGAAAAATGAAAAATGAGTCAAGAGACATTTCGAAAAGGTCGACTCAGGTTTACTTCCCTTGAACAAAAGCATGACTGAAATGTGACTATATAACAACATATGATAACTTTGTATAATCTTGTCATGTAGGAGGCATGAAAAAACCCTCCATATGATTAGAAGAGATAACCAACTGGGGGATTACTAACTCAATAACAAGGTTAAGACTATCTTGAGTCAAACTAAATCCCATCCCAATGGAGAAAATACTTTTCTTTTTGTGTTCTGTTCAAGGTCGACACAAGTGACTTTAAGCTTCCATCAAACATGGAAGTAATGTCCCATTCCTGCTCTTTTTGGGATATTTAATTTTTTATTTTTTTTCATATTAAAATCCTGAAAAGTATGTAAATAATGCCTATAGTATGGTGGATATAATGAGTGTCGAGAAACAGATGCACTAGTTCTTGGGATTGGAACAATCTTATGCTCAATGCAAGGTGGTGAAACTAATAAATGGCACTCAGAGGAATGTTCTATCCGTAGGCAAAGGGTGTCAAATTGTAGATGCTAAGTGATTGAAAGGATGATTTTGCAGAAAGACATGGTAAAAAAGTTGGCTTTTACATGAGTCCAAGTGAATCTAGCTTAAGGCCAAGAGATACAAATGGTCAATATGAAATGCAACAGAAAAAATCAACAATAGGGAGCCGCTAAATCCATAAAGATAGCGTAGAAGAAGAATTAAGATTCATCGCACAGGTCATGGAGGGACTAAAGAGGATGCTCGAGCCTACACAATTTTGTAACACGATAAACATATGCTTGCGAGGATCTCACTAGGAATCCCATGTAAATGATGCCTCTACCACCATATCATGAGTTTATAAATCAGCGAGTGACAATGATTTTCATAACCATAACATGATGGGGTTGACCCTATGGAAAGATATCAGTATGGAGGCTAGAATGCAGAATGCAATGGAAAGTGGATTTCTGTAACCTATATGCTAGTGCTGAAAAAAATACTTGCCATGACGGGTCAACGGTCATGGAATCGGAGTGGTAAAAATCATCTCAAAATCTTCAATTGGTCCTGAAAACAACCTATCCCATCACTTGCAAGCCAAAAGGTCATAAATTTTTTGACAAATTCAAAAAGTTTAGACAAAATTTATGAAAGTGGGTTTCGAAGAAGTTTGAACTTTGGGCATAAATAGACCTTTTAGACTTACTTTTTTCATTTGTGCATTGGTCAATTTGAGAAAAATGTCGTGGAGCAAAAAAACACCAAGTTCAATTCGGTCAATTTATTAGCCGAATCACTGCAAATCTTCAATGGAATCCCATCAAACACATTTCTAATGAATTTCCTTATCAATCAAAGTTATTTTTAAATGATTTCACTATAGGAATCATATTTTTAAACTAACCCTTTGCATATACGTGGGTTGATTATATTGAAGCTGTATATATATATGCGATAGTGTAAAAAAGAAACTCGTGTATGCACAACGCAATTTTTAAATCAAATATCTAATGAATTAAAAATTGAACAGGTGTAGGATGACTATTAGTTGGAGAGAGAGGGAACACAATGCTATGGAAAATGAGGTAATGGAAGATGCTTTGTCACTGGAAGTGCTCCGAGGATGTGGATTGTTAAAATTCTTCAGAATGAAAAATATGAAGACAAACACAAAATTTCCTAAAATGCTTGTGGATTACTGGGAGCCCGGAGAAGATGCATTTATGATTGATCAAATTCCTTTGTGAATTGAGATTGAATACATATACTTAATCACTGGAATTTCTGGAAGAGGAGAGCCAGTAAAATTGCAGGGGAAGACCTAAGGAGGACTGAATGTAGAGGATTATATCCAACTATATTGCTCAGCAGATACTCAGAAGGTTGGGACCCATATCCCAATCAGATATGTAGAGGGATTACATATGAAAATCCTTATTTTCACTATTGTCTAAGTAGCTGAATCATCATCACTACATCAAGCCTCACGAGCTACCATGAGTTTGGCAACTAATTGCCTAGTTACACTATATTATTGCTGCACAACTTTACTCATCAATTTTAAAAAGCAATTGACTTCAATTCAGAAGGGTAAGACCAAGCACTTTAGGTATGGTACTATCCTTTGCAATTTATTTTTCAAGAGACTACCTGGGCTTCAACCCAAAGTGATATCAACGATCAGCAGCCCAAGAGATCCACGCATACCATGGTGGGCTGATATGATGAAGAGACTAGGGGGTGACGAGGTCCCTAGGAGTACCTTTCATGATGAGTTATTCCTGTGGTGGGGAGAACAGGTGATCGCCATAGAATATTACCCATATGCAGGTTGGACTTCAGGGTAGACTCAGATCTACCACTTCCACTTGAAGCTGCATGGGGAGCGATTGGTAAGATCATATTTAATGATTTCTTGATTAATTTGATTTTTTAGATTTTCAAAAAATATGAAATGAAAAAATATTTTTGATAGGAAAAAGTACTTACAAAATTATTAATCATGACACAGATGTTGGACCAGTAATACATGAGGGTCTACCTAGGCATAGGCACGGTAGAAGAGAGTCATATAATGTTGCAAGTGATCGTGAGAGAGTCCTCCACACCATACAGAGGAACTTGGAGGGTTTAACCTACCAGGTGCCTATGGATGTAATGGAGGATCTCCCAGAATCTATTCAGAGATGCATGGTTGGTGCACCATGATATTCGGTGCTATTGTTTCGACGTGTGGTGACTACCATAGTGTTCTTCCGAGATTCTCATCCAAGGCAAGGCCCTCAGACATATATTTTAGGATGACTGGATGCCTTGATATTTTTGAGATAGACATGATCGGGCATAAGCCCTAATTTTGTAGGAAATTGTTTCCCAATTTTGTATATTTTTGAACATATGACTCTGATCTATATACATTCAATTTTTTGATGTGTTCTCTGATATATACAATGATTATTGATGATTTTTTATTTTTAATGTGATGAATGAATTGTATTCCAAACGATTGCTTGATTATCTAATGAATCAAAAAAATTATTTCTTGATCGTGGAATATGGATATATGTAATGTAATTAAATGATATTTGTAATAAAAAAACTCTTAGAAATAGGAAATATAAATAATCATATAGAACACGATATATGTTATTCAATTGCGACACCACCAGTTGTGAGTCCAAGACACTATTAACGAACCAAACCCAAGATATATTTCTTCAGACAATAGATTGGCCACAACAGTATATTCTACAACATTATTCAAAGCAAGACCAATACGTATGCCCCTTGAGACAAACAATTGACTGGATGGATAGTAAATTACCCAAGCCGTGGAAGCCAAATTCTGAGTATGTCGACTATAACCATTGGCAAATCCTAAATAGATAATATCGTCCATAGATACCTGCCAAGTCAGATCAAAAATATCAACATCACAATGAAACTGATAGACATATATGCACAAAAAATCCAATATGTACAAACCAAAGAAAATGCTAGGCAGAAGCCTAGGCATAATACTTTTGAAGATAGAGACCATTTTTGGGCTTGACCAGCTCATTTCCATTGAAATAAACCAAACCATAAGCTCCCTTTTTTAGGACTCTTTTAACAATGAATGAACTATACCACATGGAATTAAAATTACATGCCCCCAAGGCATCCTTGTCTTAATCATAAACTAGGACAAGGTCGCCTTCAGATAAAACCCTAGGTTGCACAGTCTTATCATATTGAACCTTCACTCTTTTCTTATTAGCCTTGTAACCGTGGCTGCATATCAATGCTTCTCATCAAGACGTTTCACATAAACAAGGCGTTATTCAAGACTTGTGGTGTCTGGAAGAAGCTCAACAACTAGCTTAATGGAAGGAACTCACATTCGACAGGGAAGATGGATTCAAATCTGTAAACTAATTGGAAAGGAGTGAAACTAGTTACAGTATTAACTTAAATATGGTATGGCCAAAGTGTAGGATACAACATGACATGCCAACTTGGTCGAGCCTTATTGATTATCCTTTGCAGTATAACCTTCAAGGATTTATTCACGGCTTCCACTTTCCCATTAGCTTGAGGATAATAAGGAGATGAATGCTTCTACCAGAAAACCTAACTTGAGAGCCAATTCAGCCATCATGGAGTTCTGAAAATGACTGCCATGGTCAGTGACAATATATTTATGAATACCAAAGAAGAAATTACTTGGTTGAAAAGAAACAGGGTTGATGTTTCACCATTGTTTGAAAAAGTAGGCATAGCCTCGGCTCACTTCGTGAAGTAGTCCACTACTACAATGATGTACTCATGACTCTTTTTCGAAGGCAGCTTACAAGCCGTAAAATATATTCCCCACTTTATGAACAGACCGATGGTAATAATAGGAAAGAGAAGAGCTACATAAGCGTGCATCTTCCAATTATAAACTTGACAATGATGACATTTTTTGACCGCTTCAACACAATCTTTGAAAATTGAAGGCCAAAAATATCCAGCTTGCAGAATCTTTGGGTTGTAGCAAGCCCAAATAAGTGACCACCACAAGCTCCATTGTGGCAATCATTCAACACAACCTCATCTTCCTCTAGGGTTAAGAAACGTCTAAGGATTGAATAAACCCCGTCACGATATAAAGTGTCACCGATGATGAGATAGCTTTTCACCAAGTGACACAATTTTCTAGGCTCATCCTTTGAAAAAGTGACAGGAAACTTCAAATTCTGGAGATATACAATAATATCCCCATAAAAAGTATCTTGTGAAGAAATAAGGAAAATATTTTTATTAGGGAATGACTCATCATAAAGTATTTCTTTTCCATAAGGCAACTTAACGATTAATTCTACAAATATCAATGATTTATTGGATTTATCAGACAGGAACTCGAGATCAAATTCTTGTAAAATAAAAATCCATCTATTGTATTTTCCCCCAATCACTCGCCTATTGAGAATGAATTGAAATGGATTAACAACTACCAAAACATAATTTTTGTGAAGTAGAATATAATTCCTAAGTCTCTGGACACCATTTTTGGTAGCTAACTTCTCGATCAAAGAATATCACAATTTAGGACCTACCAAGCCTCGACTTAGATAATAAATCACATGCTCACAAAGAGCATCGTCCTCCTAAACTAGAACCATACCTATAGTTAATTCTGCCGCAACGAGATACAAAAGGAAATCCCTGCTATAATCAGGTGGAATCAATAAAGGAGCAGATATTAATGCCTTTTTCAAAGAATCAAATGAGCATTGAGCGATGTCATCCCATAGGAATGGAATTCCTTTTTTCAACAATCTCATATATCCTTTCGTAATATTAGCATAGTTAACGATAAATATCCTCAATATATTAGCTTTTCCTTGGATACTCTGAAGGTGACGAATAGAAGATGGGGGAGGAAACAAAATTATTGCCTCAAACTTGAAAGGATCTACATGAATCCCTTCAGTAGACATAATGAATCCTAGAAACCAATCAGATGACTATGAAAACGTACTTATTCAGATTCAATTGGATTTTATAATGAAGACATCTCTCGAAAATATTCTGAATACTATGAGGATGATCAATTCTCTTTCGAGAACAAGCAGCTAAATCATCCTAATAAGCTTCGATGATATGCTTGATATCATGGAAAGCATAAGGCATGGATGGTTGGAAAGTGGCTCCAACATTTTTAAGACTAAAAGGCATCTTCTCGTATGCAAAAGTACCTCAAGGGAAAATAAAATCAGTCTTATGTTGATCATCAGGATAGATAGTAATTTGATTATATCCCGAGAAACCATCCATGAAGGATAAAATCTCATTCCCCGCACACTCATCAATAATCTAATCAATAAAGGGTGTGCGGTAATTATCTTTAGAACATGCCTTACTCAAATCTCTGAAGTCTATGCAAACACGTATTGTTCCTTGTTTCTTGTCCATAGGGATTGGTTTTCAAACCCATTTGGTGAAAGGAACAGGGTATATAAAACCTGCCTTAAGCAGATTTTCAACCTTGGCCTTGATAGCTGCAACTTTCCTAGGATTGACCGCTCAAATATTTTTCCGTATAGGCTTAGCATTCTTATAAGTCTTGATCTCCTGCTGGATAATATATGGATCAATTCCAGACATTTCCTTGTATGGCAAAGCGAACACATTACGAAATTCTTTAAAAATATTGGTATAGATTTGAATCTCTTTAGAGGAACATTCAGCTTTGATGAAAACATTCTTTATGACATTAGGATACCTGGAAATGTTGAATGGAATCTTTTCCGAAATGATAGCCATATTATATTCGGAAAAAATCTGTGGTGGAGCCAAAAATTTTAGAATCGAGTGAACATGACCAGCTAACATAGGGCTAGAAAATATTCGCTCAACTTCACGCAAATATGGTAGAAAATATGACCGATGATGAAAATCATCCCACGATCTTTCCACACCTGTCATTTCTTCTAGGATTTCCTCCTTAGATGGTAAAACAATATTAAGGCAAACCAGAGAAGAATATGAGTTAAGAGTCCAAGTAGAAGCCACATATCCATCCAAATCCTTTGGTGAAAGAGGAACTAGATTGGGATCTACAGAGTTAACAATAGATTGATAAGAAATTTTTGCTACAGATATAGGATATGCCATTCCTCCCACTTTCCCTTCTTCTAATGTGGTCATAGAAGAGTGTAAGGTCTAAGGATAAAAAAAATAATGAGTTTAGAATAACTCTCTTCGAGTAGGAGCCTTGGAGGATGAAATAGCACTGATATGAACAAAAGGAGGAGGAAGATCAAAGGTACCCATCAACGAGGCATACATACCAACTCCTAAATTCTCAACAGGTTGCTTGCCATTCTTCACCAAGGGAACAATAGAATCAGAGGATGTATTGGAATCTATCGGAGAATAGTCCATCTGATCAACAGTAACGATTCTTCCTTCATGGGGGAAAACATAGGATGTGAAATAGTGATGAAACAATGGCATCTATCTCATGAATCCAATTTCGTCTCAATAAAAGGTTATAGTCCAAATTGGCATCAATGATTTATACTTCGATATTGAAAATCTTGCCCCCCATAAAGATGAGAAATGTAGGAACAATGCGACGTGGCCTATGAGAATTACCATCAAATGCAGTCAAGAGAGTAGGTGAAGGAATGACTTGAGGAGATCTAATAGATTTCCAACTTGAGATAGATATGACACATGTGGAAGCTTCTTCATCAACTACAATTCAAAAAATATTGATCTTTTGATACATGGATTTGATCTGCAAAGCCATATGATGAGGAGGCCTCTTCTTAAGATTTGACATATCGAATGTGATCATAAGACAGTTCTTTGAATCTGTCACCCCGATCATAGTGAGAAACACACTCCTTTGTGCTGGGAATGACTGTAGTACCTCCAATGCAGACATAGCACAAGGACTCTGAGCCAAATATTCTACAATAGAGTAGTTCTGAGCTTCCTTGGCATTAGGTTTGATTGTCAAATGTTTAGTAGAACCTTTCGGCATGCGAGGTATAGGCTCAACTACAGGCCTATCAATATGGAGTGGCTCGAAAGTACGAGGAGCGACCTTACCCTTCGAAGATTCAAATTCACGATAATCACGTGATATCATTGTGACATCAATGTGAGCACTCATCATGTTTACATTTGAATAATTCCCCCCCTCTTGGTTGCCCCCTTTGGGAGCTCCAGTATTTGCATTCGGGCTAGCAGGCATTTGCTGCCCTTAGGGAAAAGGGTTAGTCAGGATAGCCTGGGAATTAGAGGAACCTTGCTGAGCTAACAAGCACTGAGCATCCTAAATCTTAGGGCAGAGATGAGTGAGATGGTCTCCAATGCATAACTTGCAAGGAAAATTGACTTTATTTTGGACTCTCTCTTACCCTCTCCAGCATTATCATTAGATTTATTTGCATTACCCTTCCCATCCTTATCCTTCTTCTTATTCCATCCCTTCTTCTTCCCATCGGATTTTTCATTTCCTTCAGGGTTAGAGGATTGGACAAGATTAATGGTTAAAGGCTGGGAAGGTGTAGACATTGACGACATAGCCTGAATAGAAGGAGCATATTGTAGAAACAAATGCTGTAATTGATTCAAAAGGTTATCCATATTACTATCAAATGAACCAACAAGCCTGTCAGCATGGGGACCTGGCTTCGGCTTGGCTAAATCTAGCTTGGAATGAGGAGCATTTGGAAAGATCCTATTAAGAATCCTAGACTGAGAATAGATAAATTCCAATTTCTAGGCTCTAAATATAGGTTAATCCTCAGTGAATACCCCAGAAAGAGATACATCCTTTGAGATTTATGGCTGTAAATATTTGTGGAACCATTTGAGAAGTAATTCATTGGAAATCTAGGCTTTAGTGAGCCTCTTATTTCTCCTCCATTCCTAAATATGGTCAGAAATGTGAGTTTCCTTATCTTACTGGAAGTTGGCCAAAATCTCAGTTCCAACATCATAATGAATGGGCAACTAAAAATGATTCAAAAACATGGTAGCCAACTCACCAAATGAAGAAAAGGTGTTCCCAGCTAACTCGATGTACCATTTAGAAACATTTACAATTAAGGTGTGTTGAAATAATATCAATCTAATTGAATCATCAATAAGGGAGTTCGGTGAGCACCATAAATGGAAAATGGTGACATGGTCAGCCAAATCCTCACCATTCTTCCCTTCAAATTTTGGAATATCGGATGAAAGCTTGGTAGGAACCGAAGGCCAACCGGGGCTATATTGGATAGGATCGTTAGTCAACCTTGATAGATCTGGAAAATTTAGGGTTTCCAGGAAAGGTAAGCATGGAAGACATTGAGAATTCCATCCACCATGGGAAGGATTCCCAAAATTTTAAAAATAATATCTTGGATTTGATGAAGCACCATGTTTCTAAGGAATGTTTGTAGAAGAAGATGAACCATAAGGAAAACCTTGTGGTCCAGATAAATTTGGAGTAGGGTGACCTCCCACTGAAGTGTTACCATAAAAAGGAATGTTCCCCCCAATCGAAGTATTAAAAGAATATGAAACCCCTTAGTAAAGGTTCCATGCATTAGCGAAAGGAGAAAAACCCTGAGAGGTACCTATGGAGGAGAAAGGCACATTCCCCTATCGACCATACATGAATTGATTCCAAGTTCCTAAACCACTGAAAAAAAGGTTCTAGCCTTGAAAAGCATTAGAACTTTGACCTCCTAGAAAAGGATTTAAAACTTGAATTTGTGCGGAGAAAGGAAAATAACCTAAGGAAGGGTTAGAATGAGGAATATGACCACTTCCAAAGGGAAAACCATGAAAAGAGGTTGATCCACTAGCCATAGAAGACATGGGTGTGGAGACAGTAGATGTAGCAGTGAAAGAAACTGAGGGAATTGCACTAAAAGGAATCCCAAATGAAAAGAGACCAGTATGGGAAGCGAAAGCTTGGGAGCCCCCATTCATAGATGGAATGGAGGTAGAGCCAAAAATTGTAGTACTAGGAGTGATAGTAGATATAACAATGGTACCTCCTCCTTCTATCAAAAGAGGAGTATGCACACTCAAAGTACTCATAGCTGAAGATATGTTCCAAATAGTGGCCATTGAAAGAAAAGAAGGAGAAATATGAGAGCTATCTAGCCTATGAATCGGAGGCCCAACATATAATGAAACATCCAGGAAACTAGCAGGAAGAAGAGAGGAAGGAGTAACTCGAGGTTTAGGAATTTATTCAAACTCAAGTTCTTTTGCCGGAAAAAGGACCCTAGAAAGGAGTGGAGTACTCCTTTCTGAATCTTGTCTAACACTAGGCTCACCTTCAGAAACTATAGCCCCGAGCAGAGGACTAATCTCTGATGCATTCGCTGCAACTACTAATTGGAAATCACCAGCAGAATTTCTCCTACACCTTCTAGAAGAAGGCTCAATACTCGTAGGAGAAATCCTATGAAGCCTCCTAGATAAATGAAATGGTCGATCAACCACTTTTAATTATTATGAGAACTAATATAGACTCAAAAAAATTACAAAGCTATGGAAGTCTAGGAGCAAAGAGCACTCACTACAAAATGTCCCTAAAGATTTAGCAATCAAGCAACTCTCAGGTATTTTCACTCTGGGTGATTAGTACTGGACACAAAAATACAAGAAATAAAAAATAAGGACCTTCCAAAAATAGTCTGGGATCATTATTCCCTAACCCTACTAGCAAAGGTAACAAAAACAATTACGTTGACCTCTAGACAAAAGCCTTTGCCAGTGCAAGCACTAAAGCTTTGCAAGGACACCCTCCAGAAGTACTAATGAACGTGATGAAATGTATTCCTCATGTACCAAGGGTATTCCCCCCCACAGTCACCTATGTAATACTTAGGAATAACAACTAAGGTCACCAGTTCGTATCAGAAGTTGTGTGGAACAATCTTTGGCTGGGATCCAGCAAGTAGGAGAGGGGGTATCTCTCTTCCCTACTTTCACTTGCCCTCATGCTTGACTCCCTTTGTAGGAGAGATTTCCAGGACAACTTAACAAGACTGGGTTTCACTCTTTTAATCAACTTCTAAGTTTAAAATTTAGAGTGGCCTTGGAGAGTTAACTCTCCACACACCCATTCCAAGGCCCTAATGACCTAGACTAGTTGATGTATATTAATGACAATTCGAAAATATTCTAGTTCATTTTATATTATGCGCTCGATTTTAAGGGTTTTTCTTTTAAGTCAGGGGTAAAATGGAGATGTAACTTATGATGTTTTTTACACAAATAGAAATCAATTAATACCTGCTACATGCAAATGCAACTTTTTCTTTGATGAAAAGATATTTCTACACAGGTCCTACGAACAACTAATAAAGGAAAGAAGTTTTCTTTTCTTTTCAAGATACACACTCACACACTCAAAATCTAACAAAAGACTAAAAATTATTATAGTGCCACTACACTAATGTAAACTACCAATGCCAAATGCACGATTCTAGGACTACTCTAATTGAACAAGTAAATGAGTTTCTCAAAAAAGAGACATGAAAACTTGACACAAGGACTGATTTCTATCTAATTATCAAGAACAAAATATAATGGATGCTTAGATAACATAATTATTTGACATGGCCGCATATAGCATTGTATTGTTGCAAATTTGTAGTCATGGTGGTAGTGTGTGCTTGGTCATTGTCACTCTACAACTCTAACGTAGTCACAAGGTAACTTTAACCAATTTTGAGTAAGTGGAAAACCCATCAAACATATACAAATGGACTGAAATATATCTAATTATCAAGAATAAAATGCAACCGATGCTTAGATAAAATATGACAACATGACTTCCATATACCAAAATTTGAATTCCATATATAAGCCTCAATGTAAAAAATCTTCAATCAGTGACATTAGGTGTGACAACATGTCATTTACATATGGATAGAAAGAAATAATGCAATATATGAATGGCAGTTAGTGAGGAAATGCCAAGACATCCCCACGCTCCTGTAAATTTTATATTTTTTTAAGTTTAAAAAGATTAAAATTCAGCTACTATAAATACACTGTTTCACAAGCCATTAAAGCCAACTGGAAATTCAAGCAGGAAAATATAGAAACCAAAGGTCATGTACTACTACCTCAGGGTCTTGATAATAATGCTCCAATATCCACTTTCTGTAGCTACATCCCTATCTGGAATGAAGGCCAACATCTTGAAATATTGCACTTTAAAGGTTGACAGGTGGTTGAGATGCCACCTCAAGCTAAAATTACAAAATAATAGACTATGCATAAAACATACTACTGCAGTTACATGATAGGCATCACTAAGATATATATAGTTGTATTAAGATCATATCATCTCCACATGTTTATTAAGGTCCCAATATACCTGTCTAGAATTTTCATCTTCGGAAGGGGTTGCAACTCTGGAGGTAAGAATCTTATCATGCATGCCAACAATTGCAGAAAACATATGATATTCCAACAAACAGTGGCATTCTTAAGAGTTAATTTAGTTTTGAAAGTTGAAACCACTTCCCACATTTGAAAATTTTATTTTTACTTTGAACTTGTGAAGCTCAGTATTTAACCTGCAAATGGATAGTTATTACGTGCCCATGTTCTCACTGCAGTTTATGAGGTCAACACTGGCAACTTAAACATGTGCACATCCTACTAGCATACAGAATATTTTGCAGGCATTCACTCACAACTACTTTGAAGATGTTTTCATATATAAGTTGGGTAGTAACAAGATCAACAATTGCAGAACCTACAGACTTGAATATCGCAATCTCTTATGCCCGAATCCTCCCACCCTTACTACCCCTCGCTACCTCTACTAGAGTACCCACAACATCTTCAGGCCGAAGCAGTCCTCTACAAAAATCCCCCAACTAATTCCCCAACCTCTTTGAAGGTGGCCTCACAGTCTACAAAGACTCTAGCCCTTGCAAGCGTAATCATATATCCTATCCAAACTACCACTACATCCACCCGCAAAAATTTACACATCCTTCAGGCGAGTGCGATAAGTGTAATAAATGTCATGGTTACATGAATAGTGTACACATTCATATCCTTTTGGCCAATGCGGAAAGTGTACCATGAAGAGGGACAGATGTAATGTTATATGAATATTTAACTAATTATATAATTTGAATAGATGTCAGAGTGATATGAAAATGGTTGATGAAAAATTTAGGTCCACTGATTCAAAAGAGAAGGCCTATCATCCTGACATCTGTGCACACCAGTTTTAAGTCGGAGTTCAAGGAAGTTCCATCATCTCCATGCAGTTTATGGCAATGAACACGAGTCTCCCTAGGAGGACGATTTTGTATGCTTTCTGCTCTCCACTTGAGAACTTGACATCTGCGCGGACCATTTTTAAGCTGAGCCGGAGTTCCAAGAGGGTCCATATTATTCATGTAGTGATATAGTAGTGACTTGAAATCTATGTGCACTATTTTTAAGCTGAGCTAGAGTTCCAAGAGGCTGTCTTGTTCATGCAGTGATATGACAATGGACATGACTCTCGGCAGTGAACATGAGTATCAAAGAAATCGAAGCATCAAAGGTCGGTAATGCCCACAAATTTCCTGAACATATTTGGTTAACCCATGAGGCGAGGTGCCCATAGTGTTCCAGGTGTTGCTCTACACTGCTAATATATTCCTTTATGATGTATTCCTAGATTAAGAACCGTGAGAACTTTCTCACCAAGTGTGTCGTCACCATTTGCACAGGTATGTCACTCTCACCTTTTGCATTCAAAAAAAATGGAATGGACATGGAAAAGGAAAATAGGTGAACTATCATTAAGGAATGTCTCCATTATAATTCAAATGATGTCATATTTGTTTTCAAAATACATTGAATGAGGCGTGAGATATGTGTGAGCTTTTATCATTATAATTCATGTGATGTCATATTTGTTTTCAAAATACGGCCTGAGAGATGCGTGAACTTTTATCATGAAGGAACTAAAGTCTTGATCATAATTTTTCAAAGCACTTTGAATAAGGCTTTTATGAGGAGAATAAAAATAGTGATGCTCGAGACACTTCTAAAGTATATTTTAAAATTGTAAAGTTTCTTTTGTAGAGTTCTTTATTTTAAAATTGGAAAGTTCCTTTTGTAGAGTTCTTTAAACAATTCTATTAGTAGGTGATGAATTTTAATTCTTAATAGGCCTCAGCCTAGGGCTCGAATTGTAGGTGGCATTTGGTCATCTAAATGTTTTTCATTTTTTTCCACGTCAGCCATGAATTCTCCTGCTTATGGATGACTTTCAGGCTTCTGGGAGCGTGTTTTCTGTCGAGATTGAACTCGTTCGGAAAATTTGGCTTTTCGTCATATTAGTCTTCTGCAACCTGTTTAAAGTCACATTTTTGTTTAAGTTCAAAACTTGGTTGGTTTTGTGTCCTATATTATCAAAAATAAATACAAGGAAACCCTTCACCATATCAAGAAAATTCTATAAACAATGAGCTCAATGTCTAGAATATATTTTCTCGTATCAAGTATACTTATCAGTTTATGATAAATTTTGGTGTTTACATTTTCGTTTTCTTTGACTTGCTGATAGCAATGAGCTGGATGTCCAGAATATATTTTCTCTTATCAAGTATAATTATCTGTTTTCGGTTTTTGATGATAAATTTTGTTGTTTGTGTTTTCTTGATGTTCTTGTATTAAATACAATGATCAATTTTTTTGACCAATTCTATTTTTTTCATTTGTGTTGACTTTTCATTGTTTTCATTTTCTTGTATGTAATAGTTTAAAGTACTTTATGAAAATCACAAAAAAAAACTTGATACAAGAAGAGACAAATTCAATGAAGAGCTTATCTCAAAACCAAGCCAATTTGACCAAATGACAAATTTCACACTTGCTAAAAAATTATTGAAAACCCTTAAAACAAAACCAAAAGAAAAATCAAATGCAAACACAAATTTTTTTTGAGTCTCTTTCTTTTTAAGGAAAAAAAAAACTCTTTGAGAAAGTAAAAACTACCCAAAACTAAAAATCACCAAGTTGAGCAAAAAAGAGACCTCAAATTCCTTAATCCAACAAGATCATTTTCGTGGCAGGACTTAAAAAAAATATATGTAACTCAAGAAATGCCATGACCAACAGTATAAAAAACTTTATCAAATAAAGAAACTTCAATATAATCAAGAAGACTTATTGAATATTGCGAGAAATGTCCTTCTCAAGAAACCAAGAAATCCAAGAAATCCAAAAAAAGAAAAGAAAAAGTGAAGAAATAACAAGGCCAAGCATGAGAAAAATAACACTAACTCACTATCCAAAAATGTCAGAACAACCAAGAACTTCTAAATGAAGCCCTGGTGCAAAATGTTGAAAATGCAGCAAGATGATGGAGCCTAGTGAAATGAAGTCGCCTTCACTAGGTGGGCCCGCAGGCTATTTTTGGCGCAAAGTCTATTTTTAGACTATGTCTATTTTTAGACATATGGATCATGGACTGGGAGTTGCAGTATGATATTCTTGGAGGATTGGTCATGTTGGTAAAAATAGATGGACCTCTATTTTTAGACATATAGGTCGAAGTCTATTTTTAGACTGCCTGTCTAAAAATAGAACAGTCGAATATTATTTACCCTTAATAATATTTGGACTCTAAACTTCAATTTACTCTCTTGGAGCACTTCAGTTTGACCCCCGGAGGTGGGGCATGCAGCTGAAATGAGGATTTACGCTATTCCCATGGGTTTGGTGAGCTAATGCATGGTTGAATTCAGTTAGAGCTCAAGTGGCGGAGTTCGGTGGAGTTGATTGAGGAGTTGATGGGGTTGAGACTAGTTGAACTAGTTGTGATCAGTTTAACTGGCGATTACACTAGAGATGAGTTGGGTGAATTAAATATTATTTAATTCACTGATTATTAACTCATTATTCAACTAAATAACACATCAGCTAACTCAGTGCATGGACAGTTCAGTGAAAGACCAGTGGAAGAGGTAGATGAAAGGGTGAGATCGACAGCAGTTGTACATTAGTTGTGCATGAGATTTGCACAATCAGTGGGATGAGTATGCCAATGATGATTGCGCTGTTCAATCAAGGTGAATTCAAACTTGGTTCAGCTACATTCACACTTTGGATTGCGCAGTAGAGGCAGGCAACTAGTGGAGGAGTTTTGAACCCGCGACTTGTTCAAAACTGAGCTAGTTTTGTGTGTAGCTTTTGGAGACAGTACTGAGTACTTGTGAGGAGTATTGTATTGTGTAAATTTACATGTTCTCATCCATTTATATGATACATATAGCTGGGGTTTTTCAGCTATAAGCTTTCCCCATACATGCTGCGTTCTATGTGTGTGAATTGATGTTCTACCGCTTGTTTTATTTTCCGCATGAGATGATTAATTTGTAGAAGAGATTATGTGTTATGCAGAAAATCGAATTTGTGTATGATCAGGTTAATCTCGGTGAATAAATCTTCATTATTCAGCAAATTTCTACACAAAACCCAAAACTGAAACTTCACAAAGCAAGGCAAACCTTAGGTTGACTAGGTTTTCAATCAAGAAAGAGAGAAATTGATACACAAGAGACAGAAACACTCCCTAGACACATCAAAGATTTAATAGCAGTGTCCAGGAACAAGTAAAAATACCTTACATGATTCTAAATATCAAAATTTCCTTTAAAACAAGTCATACACACCTTGGTGGTGAACAACCAGTGTGCATATGCATTTATGTACAAGGAAACTTTTTTATACACATGTTTCTTTGAACCAAAATGCATATATATATGAATTTGTAAACTAAAAAATGCGTATAAAAAGGGCAACAAAGAAAAATTAAAAAATCCAAGCATGATCCAAAATATCGGGACTTTTTCCTGGATGGATAAAGAACCCAAGATACTAGAAAAGTGATTAGACCAATCAAAGAACCCAAATCAAGAGAGAAACAACCCAAACTAGGAATTAGATGGATGTAATCTTGAATGGAGTCGTCAATTATGTTACAAGATGAATTACCCTAGGGTATGGGTTGAGAACCCCAACATAGCAAGAGGCATAAAACAACAAGAAGCAAGCATATTAATGGTCCTAATGCTTAAACTAGTAAAATTGGGAGAGGTGACCTTACCCGTAGGTCCTACATTTGAGGTCCTTCCTGTAGGGTTCAAACCCTCTGCTTCTCCACATGCTTCAAAACCTACAACTCATTCAAGAAAAACACATATACTAGTAGTAATTGGAAGCATGTTCTATATGTCAGTGGTTAGATCATATAATATTATAGAAAATAACATGAAATCAACTATAACAAGATCCTAACATGTATAAAAGCATTAAATATCATGACATCAGGAATGGAAGAGAGATTATTTATTGATGTATGTAAAATATGTGGAGGAATACCACCTGATTCAGCCATGGCTCCAAGTAAAACCTTCCTCCAGATCCATCCAGCCAAAGCCTCAACAATCTTCTTCCATAAGGATACACAAGGATATCATGTAAGGGAGGTGAATATCTCTAAAAGGGAGACAAGGGTTTCCACAACCTAGGAAGTGCAGGAGGCATAGGGACAATTAGACTTGATCAAGGACTGAAAGGATATAGTATATAAATCTATCTCTCTCTCCCCTTTAGGCCTTCCCATGAGGTGTATTTATACTTCCTCAAAATACGCAGGTTGGGTATAAATGGACCTGCGTCTGCACGTGCTTTTAAGAGGGCAGAGTCACGTATGGAATTCAAAATAATGTTTTTTAGGTAAAGGAACAATTCTGAATGGAAAGGGTTGCCCAAGGCAAATACATATATCATCAAGTATATAGAGGTGATAAATTATGCTATAACATTAATGTAATTATTTGAGTAGTGCAACAACAACAAGGGTGGTTTTTTACCTGGAGGGGGTTTTCCACCAGAAAAATATTATGTCCCCTTGAGCATGTTTGTTTGGTTATTTTTTATGGATCTCATGTGATTTGATATATGATTAATCTACTAATGTGTTATTGAATGTTTTATTTTAGTAATTGGAAAAATATTTGAAATTTAATAAACTCAGTCACTACTGATTCACCCCCCCAGTAGTGAGGACATTTCCAACATACAATGTATGGATTATTAGTGTTCGAATGAGTTTTTTTAGTGCTATAAGTAACACTAGGGTTCAAGGGGATATTGGGTAGTCTTTAAAAATTCTTATAGTTTTTTAGTCTGGGTATCATATGGATCAAACTTGTATCAGGGGCCAAATATGTCATTCACAAAGTTTTTTTTTTTAGTCATATGTACCTTAAGAATAGTAGATGTATCTAAGAGTCTTGAAATCTAGTTGGTTTGGACTTGTGAACTATTGTGAATGCACTAGATTTGGAAATGAACAAAATAACTTGCGGAGAAGCAAGTGAAAGGGAAATATCTACGGTGGGGTCCATTGGTGTCTTCAAGGGATCAGAGCTAGATTCACACGTAAGTTTTATTTCATCTAAAATCAAGAGAGAGGATTGTTTGGAAAATATTTGGCATGAGGTCATATTACTCTGCAAGTGAAGGATGTTTTCATGATCTGGGACATTCAAGAGTGAGGGTATAGGGCAAATCGTAGTGCCCAAAATGTCGGACAGGGATGAATCCATCTAGGGTACATTTGAGGAGAAATGGTAATCCAGGAGTCTAGAGGTCTGAGGAGTTTGTCATAGTGTAATTTTCATGCACATTATTTGTTGGCTTGAAGGGGTCTAGATCTAGGTTCGGAGTAACTACACTACCAACAAATCCCTCCATTATCAGCCCTTTCGGAAATGATTTTCTGCAGAGACTGAAGTCTCACCTAAGGCAATATTAGGGGATGCTAGAACCAATTTTTTTCATCCAGAGGGACTATGGAATGTGTATTTAAGGCTTATCTCTACTTAGGGATGAATCTGAGATTCACTAAGCCATCAACTTGCTATGATAGTTGTTATTCAATTAGTCTCTTAAGCACCTTGTGCACTGCACCTTTCTACTTTAACATGCAATATTCATCATATAAAACAACATTTAAGCCTTCACTATGCATTCACAGACTAAATATACAAAAAAATATAATCCAATATAGATAATTCACATAAACATATAACTTAAAGATACATAAGATACTTCCAATCCTTCTTTTATTAATCAAGGTCCTTCAGTTAAAACCCTTCTCACCCTTGGCACTCAGCTGTATGGGTCTCCACATACATATGTAAAATTTCTAATGCCTCCATGCACACAACTGTTGAGCCTTACTTTTACGCAAAACACAAAAATGTAGAGATAATTACATACTTAGATCATTCTCATTACATAATTACACAACAAATCATGACCTAATTTCACTCTCTAAGAAATATCCTGATATAGCATTCTTTCTTACAATACCATGGTTCGAAAACCATAAGTAGAGCTCAAAATACTCAAAAACAACCCAATCCCTTTACAAAAGGAGCTCAAAATATGGAGTCTTTTACTCAAAATTGAACCAAGTTGGGCCCTAGCGAACAAGCCCCTAACACTCATAGGTGAATCATACTGAGTCACTCAGCTAGTGTGCCCTATGTATTTTCTTTGATGCTAGTGTATGCATCCTACAACGACTGAATTATGGTTTCACTTGTTTATGCTCTGGCACACCTCTTCCAACAACTTCTCTGTAGTCGGCCCTATGGTATGTTGAAGCACATATTTATGCTTCTTCCTTATCTCCTTAATATTGGTATCTATAGTCTGTGATAATTTCATGGACTCATTCTGCCATGGCTAGGTTCACGCTGTGACGATCTATTCCTTTCTCCATAGCTCGTTGATCTGAATTGGTAGAAATCTCCCTTCTTGCAAGCGGGAAAATCACTATGCAAGCACTAGGGTTCGTGTCGTGACTTTGATCTCATCAGATTGTTTCTTATTTTATAGAATCTCTTCTTCTATTAGTTGTACATTAGGATCCTCCATCAACGAGGTCCAAATCTCCATAGTGTCTTCAAATTCTGGGCACAAGATTTGATGCCTTCTAATGCAACCTCCATATCTACTTCACATTGTTCTCGCACCTATGGTGGTGTAGCTGGCTACAACGTCATCTGTAACTCATGAATATGCATCTTCATTTCAAAATTTACCTTGTCCATATCATTCTTGGACTCTTTAACGGCAATGGAAAGCTTCTCAATATTTTCCTCTGGTGATGCCTCGGCTTGGATCGGAGGTTGGGAATCTCGCTACAAGATTTAGTAATACTCTCCTCCAGTTGTAATATATGTTTCATTGCCTCATCATGGTCCTGTATTTCCTTTTGCATGTCATCAAGCATGTGATTTTTGTCATGTTTTACTTCCTTGGTGACTAGCAAGGCTTGCTACTCGCGCACGTGCAATTACTCTATAACTCCCTGATGGGAGTTTTGGAACATCTGGATGGGTAGCGCATTGAGACTTAAACAAATTTTTTGCTAGTGTTTCGTGCGCTAGCGATCTTCTATGTTATAAAAATTTAATGCTCCTCCAGGTATGTGCAGAGCACAAAACTCTGTAGTTGGCACCATATATTTTACTGGTTGCATTGTTTGCTTCGTTGGGGTCACGCTAGCTTGAGCCACACTCGCTTGAGTAATGCTCGCTTGAGTCATGCTCGCTTGGACCACACTCACTTGTACCTTTAAATCATTAAGGTCTTGCTAGACCTCCATCAAAACAACCATGTACTTATCTTCTATGTGATCCCAGATGCCCTCAGTGACATGTCATACATTGTCACCAATCTCGTCGAGGTCCCCTTTAGTAAGGACCATCGGCTCTACTCGTACTAAGCGATCGGACTTGTACTTCTTGCACGCACCACCCATATTAGGTATCTATTACTTCTTGAAAATAAAATATGGATCTATTGCCATTGTTGTATTATCTAGGGGATCATTGCTGCCCTGATTGTTCCCCACAGTTTCTTCTTCATCCTGCTTGGTCTCTGGTTCTACTTCCTACTCAGTTTCTTTTTTTGTGTCCTTTCCTTTCCCCATGAATTTCTTCGCAGTGGTAGCTAGCCAACTGGTTCCTACCTATTTTGTGTCTAGGGGAGTCAACCAATGGCTAGGCCATATGCATAGAATCTGTGCAAGATCCTCCTCTGTGACCAAATAGGGTAGCGGGTTCCATTCATATTCATCATCCTTGTGCGCGAAAATGTACACACTAAGAAAATATGCTTTGAACTATGCAATCAAGTGATATTCTTCAAACAAAACAAGTGACAACTGTGGCTTCTAGCTCACCACTGTGTGAAAATACATCTCCAATAAGTCCCATAATAACTTGTTCTTTATCACCTAGGTCGGTTCCTTAGAAAACCATAGCAAAGCGTACCTCACAACTTCGTAGACGTATGGATCTGCATTTAGGAATTGCAACTCCTTAGGCTCTCTCTATGCCATCAAAACTATCAAGAGAAATAACCACGTGTAGTGGAATTTCTTTCCATCCTCCTGGGCCTCTTGGAAATCATCCAAAAACGCATTACACAAATAATGTTCCCAGTTATACTGGACTCCTTTGTTGCACTACACATCCAAAGACACAACTAGAGCTGACACTTCTTGCACTCGATACTTCTGTATAATATTTCCACCAAAAATGTGTGTGGCGAAGTGCATAAAATGATCAATGATCAAGATGATAGAGTATCACTAGGATTTCTTTATTAGGTCGTATTTCTCCTTCATCTTATCTGCAAGCTCCTTATCCTAATTTTTCCTGACAAATTCATCGGCGCGGTTCAATCCTTGGAATGGAAGCGAGGTTATCTGTCGGATCAGCATATCATCGATGGGGATTCTCTCACCCAACCAAAGACACCCATAATGCACTAGAGCCAATACCTGGTGCACACAAATGGTATTGGTGTTTTTGTGCCCAAAATGCGAAAAATTACAAATTTACTTCTTAGTGAACAAAGTGTCTGAATGAGAAGTGGAATGCAATAATTATAGCCAATTTGAATTTCGAACTCCATGATCCTCTTTAGATTCACTTCATTAATGCAGATTTGGTGGTGTATTTTCCCAACTATGCTCATTAAATGAATTTCCCCCACTCCTTTTAATGGAAAAGTTCCTGTGAAATCTGTTTTTACACCTCAAACAATCATATTTCAGGTTGATTTCAATAGACCTTTCTTCATGTCACATTCATTATGTTATCACCAAATTGATATTGATTGGCTGCTCATCAATCAACTCAATGTAGCTCTTTCAAACCACTTCTAACTGAAGATTAGCCTCTTCAGTTTGAGAGGGCTCTCTCAAAGGGGGTTTATAATTTTCACTAAAGATAAAAATAGATGGCTAACTCTATAAATTGTGACCTAGTTTTGTATGATTCCATTTTGAAAAATGAAGGCTTGATACCATTGGGATATGGAGTCAAAATTAGTATTCTTAGTGATAGTGGTTCTTCACATGGAAGCTGAGGCAGATAGAGGTTTTTAACAAAGATAATCCATACACACAACATAAGGAAAACACAATAATTTCACCCCTAAAGGAAGTCAAAGCATAATAGTATGAATTTTGAGTAATTAGAGATAAAATCCACTACAAGTGATTAGACATAAATATACAAAACAATAACACATAAAAACCTCATGAGAATCTAAGGTCTGGAAGTAGAATGTCACTGTATATTACTGATAATGGATAAAACATATAAGTAGCAATTTGATACAATATTCTCCAACCATTTTCTCTTCGATGTTTATTCTATAAATAGACATTCTTTACAATATAGATCATCTACCCAGCTGGCTAGATATTTGAATTATACTCTGACACCTATCATAACTGAAACTACTAACTTGAAACAAAAAAAGGACAACTATCCTTTAAGAAATCAAACTCCTAATAGGACTCTATCTCCTATTTATTACATTTGGTTCTCCTAACAGTGAAACAATTACATAATAGATGTCACATGTTCGAGGGATAATTCACCATCACTTTACATATTTAAAACACCCCTAGATCTGTGGAACACAATCCTACTTTTTAGGAATGGGTAACCTTCACTTTAATCACTGTTTTGACGGATGAGATGGCTATGTCACACTCCTTTTGAGAAATGAATCTCTGCTGATATGTCCCACTAATATGTTGGAGGTCTCCAGCTAGCTTATGTGCTGTTGGAATGCTCAAAAAAATTTCAAAATGTTCCTCGCTACGAAACAGGGCAGTTTAGGTAGTTTCATAGTGAGTTTTCGTAGTGTATGAAAACTTGCTTTTTCACCTATCTCCTTGACACCATTGTTGTTCATACATCTTTACTATGCCAAGACACCTTGCAAACAATCAATATCCCTCCATAATACTTGATAAAACTGAAATTTAAGGCAAAAATGCACCTTCATAAATTTTCGTAGTGTTTTTTTGGCTTCAAGCCTGAAGCACACTACGAAACTGTCCAAATAACCAAAAATTGTTGTTTTTGTAACTTTCTAGAAAAATTGTTCTCCAACTGCAAAATTTAGGTTTTCTGCATGTTATGAACCTCATCAAACATATTCCAAATCATTTTTTCATTTTTTTGGTGTTTCTTTCTCATTCACAATTAATTGGTTGATGAGTTCTTCTACCACTGTCATCTTTAGTCCTTTCTTTTCTAACTCCATTTGAATCAAATCCAGTTGTTCCTGAAGATCTTCCACTTGATCTTTTAATGCTCTATTTTTGGATTGTAATTGCAAGTTTATGCTTTTAATGTGTTTGAATTCCCCTCTTAACGGATGAGTCCATTTCAGCAACATTTTTGTATTGTCCAAGGTTTTTGAAACACTTGTGACTTTCTCTTCCCATATTTTCCTCATTTGTTCAAATTGAAACTTCTCAGCTTTATGTTTCTTTGCCTCTATCTTTAGAACTGATATCTCTTTACCTGCTTCCTTCAACTACTCTTTGAGGGTTTCTATTTCTGTTTTTTCAATCAAATTCTCTTTTCCCTTTCTTTGCCTGATAACTACTTCCTCTTTTGCTGATGGATACAAATCTATGATGCTTGTTACAACATTTTTTGGTCATCTAACCTATTATCATTAGATGGACCCAAGTACACCATGTAAGACCAATTTTACCCTAAGTAAAATTGCTTTCACTATGAAAATAACTTAGTAAACCACCTTTATTAAGTTGTTTATGGTCTAAAAAGGAAACCCCATGAGGAAATATTAAATAAATCTACATTTATTTGATTTTCCTCAAGGAATAATTAGTTAAACAACAGTTTAATTAATATTCCTGGTTATATTTAACCCAAAACAAGGAAATTAATTAGATAAATCCTTATTTATCTTATTATTTTTTAGGAATAATTATTTAAATCTTATTTAAATAATATTCCTTGTTAAATATGACTAAATCATTTATAAATAATTAAATAAATTATTATTTATTTAATTATCATTCAACCACTTCCTTAAAATAATAAATAAATCATTTATTTATTTATTATTTACAAATAAGGGATTTGACCCAAGTCAAATTATTTTCCTCAACAGTATGTGTGTTCTAAAAGGTTGGTTCTGGTTGCTTCATCTATATTTCCATGCTGTGCCAGTCAACAATATTTTGTTATAAATGGGATTTCCATCATTATCTGCTTTTTTTGCCTGGGAAGAGTACTCTGGGTCTGTACCACAGGCAACCTATTAATCACCATATGGTCATGTTTTGCCCATATCATTTGCCTGGTTTTATACAATCAAAGAGAGGAATTTTATATATGCAGTTTTAAGGAGATATGAGAACCCATCATTGGAGGTGATTCTAAACACCTCCTGTGTTCCTCTAAGTATAATATAAATTCATTCAACATATTATTGTCTTGTCTATTGGATGCATGGAGTAAATCTTGTTTTTTCTACTGTTTAATGTCTTCTAATGCATAGATCTAGATTTTTGCAGCATTTATCTTGATCATCTAACAACATATCTGAATTTATTGACAACCATCTTTGTTGTTAGGGTTTTTTTTATTACACAGCTAAAGTGGTATTTTTTTGTATTCTTGGAATTCAGATTCATACTAATACTGACGACTCCACACGGGTTTACGATTACGACCACTGTTGTTTTTCTGATCCTTGCATATCCAGTTGCTTCAAACCCTACGATTTCTCTTCAGCCACTTGTTTTTTCTTTTCTTGATATTTTTTTTAACCTATAAAACCCTAAAACGATAAAATTTTTGACTTTCGTGTGTTTTCATACCTATTGCACAGGTGACAGACATCAGCCGCAACTAGGACGAAATTTTTTTCTGAAATATGGCGCTGAGAATTTCGGAAGTGTAGGTCACACTTTTTGGCCCAAAACCTGTGACCTGGACCCTCAGGACACACCTTTCAGCCTAAAAACTGCAAACTCTACAGAAAACAGGTCAGAAACTGTGACCTAGAATTTTTGCAGGGTTTTTTTTGAAAGTTTTCTGGGTTTGTCTGAGCCTCTGTTCAGGGTTGTCTGACCTTAATCTCCGCCCATTTTGGACCTGTACTTGTTCTATTTTTCTCAACTGGGTGGAAACCTATCGCCCTAGGGCTTCAATACCCTCCAATTTTTGTGGAAGATTTTTTGCTATTGCAGGTTGTTTGAAATTTCAAAGTCTTCAGCCATTTTTTTCCAGATCTGATACCTCACCTTCAGATCCACTTCATATCGGCTTGTTATCCATCCAAATCACCTCATCTAGATTTGTTTGGATTTTCCTCTACGGTTCACTCCGTTTCCCTTCAGGAGATAGCCTTTCGCCACCTCTTTTACAACAATTTTTCCTCTGATTTGTTGTTGTTTTTTGCACCACTTTCGAGCAGATCTTGTCTTTTAGATCCCTATCCATCTTGACCTTAGATATATTGGATTTTTAGTGTGTTTTTATTAGTTTTATCTCACCTATAGACTAGTTGTAGAGAGACCCACCTCCCTGGGTTTAGATTATTGCATTATTAGTTGTTTATTTTCTGTTTTTGCAGGCCTATATACTGTCATTTGCAGGTTTATTTACAGCTATACAACACACTTTTTATTTTTCTCTACAAATATCTGGGTTTAAAAATTAAAATTTACACACTTTTACATACACACCCTAATAAAAAAAGGGCTTGGTTAACACCGCCAAGAAAAAACTCTAAAACATTGAAATCAATTGATCCTGCACCTCTCTGCCCTTGTTTCGACATTGTAATCAATTGATCCTGCACCTCCCTGCCCTTGTTTTGAAATTGTAATCAGTTGATCCTACACCTCCCTACCCTTTTCGGTCTCTTTTTCCTTTGTGCCGTGTTTGTGTTGTCATCATTGCACCACCAAGGCGTTTATCCTGGAGACTTCTTGGCCTTCATCCTCATTTTCCGGTAGGGAGACTTACTCCTCCGCATAGGGTTCAAGTTAGTCATCTACCGAGTCCGCACACCGAATCTTCTTCTAGTCCTTTGGATCCTCCTTCTCATTCTACCTTCGGTTCTCCCCCTGACACCTTAACTATGTCTCGTGCAGGACCTAATGATGGTGGTAACCCCGACACTCCTACTAGGAATACCACTAGTGGGACCGCAACAGACACTACTCCTGCTGCGCCCTTGCTCCCCTTCATGGCAGGCCTCAGCCTCCCCAATTTTGACCAGTTGATAAAATACCCTATACACCATGATGCTAGTTGGCCTGCCATGCCAACAAATCTCCCTTTAGACATCCCAAATTTTGAAGGTCTTGCTGGAGAAGATCCTTCAAATCATGTTAGATATTTCAACATGTGTTGTTCGTCTAACTCCATTACCGATGACTCTGTCCCTCTTCAGTTGTTCCAATGAACACTTACAAGTGAAGCTTCTAAGTGGTATGTTGATTAGGCCCCTTCCTCTCATACCACCTTTACGACTCTTGCCCGGGATTTTCTATCTTATTTCCAGCTTCCCCTTTGTTATGACACTAGTACTGAACTCATGAATTCGTTCCTTCAATCATCTGCAACCCGCCTATCCGACCATGTCCAGGAATGGCAGAGAAGAAAGAGCCTATGTCGAGCCCCTACCTTCGAAGACCGTGTATACATGGACTGGTTCCTTAGATCTCTCTTGCCACCTATCGGGAAAGATCTCGCATCGCACTTTCCTCAAACCGAAGAAGTTGCTCTCCAAATTGTGTTAAATTATGACATGATCTATGCTCAGTCGGGTTATGTTTATACCATTGTACCTGATCCTCCCACAATCGGTAGTGCCAACACACCGGGGGCATCTCACGCCACCGATGGTATTGTTGGTGCTCTCTTTAATCCATATTCTCAACCTCCCATGGGCTATGGTTTTCCTCAGGGGGGGCAGCACCTCCTGCACTTTTCCCCCTCCTGGTAGCACGTATCCAGGATATGGCATGCCTCCTCCTTTTTCCCAACCTCTTGCTTACCACACTGTTACCCAACCTCCTTATTATCCGTATCCATAGCCTGGTACTCCAGCTCCTCCAGCATTAGCACTACTTCCTCCCTTACCTTCTCAACCCCCGCAACAGCAACCACCACCCTCTCAAGGGCAGGTATATGCATAGCAGGGCATGACTAATCCTCCTCCCTCCAAAAAGAAGAGGAAAGGCACCCAAAATCAGTCTACTCTTGGTAATCCTGGACCTAATCCTCAAAATAATGCTCCTAACACTGCTAACCAGCAACAGGGCACCCAGCCCAAGTAGGACAGGCCTGTTCACGCGAACAAGCTTTGTTCTTGTTGTGTTGTTTATGGTCATTATACACATGATTGTCCTCTTTTTCTATATATGTGGCAGCTGTGGGAGTCTCAAGCAACATTGAGAGGACAGCAAGCTATCCGTTCCGTTCCTCCCAGTCCTGAACCTAATCAACTGGCTATGCTTACTTATCCTTTCCCTCAGCAAGGATTTGTGGCTACCCAACCACATGAAGGTCAAGTGGCCACTCAACATCTTCCATCTGCTACCTCCGATTACCAGATTCTCATGATGACCTCTGATTAGCCTTTTGGACCTTCTCCTCCTGGCCCTTCACCTTCAGCTGGTACTCATGAGCCTCTTTATCCTCCTGGAATGGTTCCTACAGAATTTAACCATCTTGGAGCCGTCCCGCATGGTCATTACCCCTCTGGTCAAATACCATTCCTCGCTCCCCCACTAGGATTGTGCACGGTACCTGTCATGGCCACCCTCTCTCTTCCTAACCTGACCCTTGAGAATCTCATCTGGTACCTTGATCCACCAGCTGCTACCCTACTTGGTCAACCCAAACCTTATCTTGCTTTGACCCCAGTTCGACCGGTCCCCATGACCCTGGTGCAACAGTGCCTCAGTCACCTCCATAGAAACCACCTCCTATTGTGACTATTTCAGATAAGAAGGGAAAAGCTCGCAAGGGGGCATCAAAGGACAAGGCTGCCCCGACCAACCCTACCCCTCCTCGGCCTCCAAAGCATACCATCTAGTGTGCTTTGTGTGATGTTTTCAATCACGCCACCCATAGTTTTTCAGAGTTTCCTCACCTTAAGTCCATGGTTAATGAGATGTTTCCGGAGTCTGATATCCCATAGGTATATGTCACTATACCTGATTCATTCCCGAAACTCAAGTCTTTGCACACAAAACACCCTTGTGCTTTGTGTGATTTCCATGGCCACTATACTCACCTTTTTCCCCACCTTGAAGAGTACCGATCCTCTTTGGAAGCATTGTGCTAATTCGAGGCCAAGCGCAATGAGTCCACCACTCCCTTATTTGCATGTTTTGCTTCGAAAAAACTAGAGGACACGAATGCTCCCATTGGCATTCTCCCTCCTGATGTCGAGATGACGGAGCCTTCATTCACCATATTCTACTTATCATCATCCATGAGACCCTTGGTGTAAGGCCCCTTGGAGACTTCCCCTGATGTTTCGCTTGACCTTCCTTCAGTGATCACCCTGGGCTCAACATCGATAGATCCCTTATCTACTTACTCTTTTGTCACCACTTGTGATGATGCACATGTGAACCTATCTTCTCATGATGATGAGTCAGGTAGTTTCGCCACATCAGGTGGTCTTTCTTCCACCAGTCACCCCATCTTCTATTACGATGATGAAATTATGGAAGTAATCTCCACCCCTGATTTTATCTATTCCCCCTTACATCGAACCCATGCATTTGAACCACATACACCTTGTGGCCATTACATTGACACCCAATGTTTGGGTAAGGGGGCACCCATATTTGAGAGACTAGGAGAAGAAATTCTCCACAACTCTCCTAGTGTATCTGATCATGTCGACTATAGTACCATTATTCTTCCATATTTAGAAGAACCTCCAGAGTTCCATATCATGTTAGATCACTCTAGGGATGATACCCCTCATCATTCCTTCATCTTACATGCACAACTCAGTCCCTTCGACATTGTTGTTGACCAACCTGTAAGTTTTCTGGGAAAGCACCAGTTCATTATCTCCAAATCTTCTCTTTGGGATAGTGACACCATGTATGCCAATCTGGAAACTTAAAGTCCATTTGATTCATATATGTAGTACCAAAAGATATTGGTAATCCTCCATTCCCTTTCTCAAATTGCATAATTATAATGAAAACAAATGGCGCACCACATCATTCAAATGTGTTTAGCTTCCCCTTTTTTCTAAATACATTTTGGCATGACCACAACATGCTTGGGGGCACCTATGCCCCTCGACCATAAAAATCCTAGATCTCAGCCAAAAACAGCATTGAAACCCTCTTTCTCTAACGAGTCACTCTTTTCAGGTCATTTCTTGGGACAGGTTGCAGTTTTCTACCCAGTACCTGCTACCTGGGTCACAGAATAGACCCAAAAAAATGTGACCTGGCCTGTTCATGAGCTCTAGGTACCTAAACTAAACTTTCAATCCACTGAAATGAAAGAGTAGGATTAGGCCTCTTACCTGCAACTAACGGATCTCAATTCCAACGGTCCGTTTGTCTACTACACTCGCCACAATATTTAGGGCCTTCTCTCCTCTCTGCATTCACCACAGCTTCACATGCAAATGAGTGAATTTGGAGAGAAAATGTCGTATTAAAAGGAAAATCCCTATTTTTTATTTCTTCTACTGTGGCCAAATCATAGCTTCATTTACCAAACCATCTGTACCATTGAAAATCTCTCACTGAGCCTTAAAATGGGTATCTCTTAGTTTTTAGTAATTTGATACTTCACCAAGACACTTTTTTTTCCAAGAAGCGTCACTTCACCCCTCATCAAAATTGAATTTCTTCACTTGCAACACTCGTACTGGGGGCAACACTTTTCCCCCATAATTTTCCACGCTCGTGTCTACTTCTGTCGTGAGTTACCATCTTGTAATCATGTTCTTATAGTTCCCATTAGACCTTTTCTATGTGGAAGCACCATCGAGTCACCCTTGTTTAGAGCATCCGAGTTGAGTCATAATTTCATTCATGGAGTCTATCCCGAGTCCCTTTGAATCCCGTTATAGTCATCCATCCTTCAGTGCTTGGTCCCTCTCTCGTTTTTCACATTATGGCCTTCATTCCCACTGTCCCCTATCCCTCATGATATTGTGTCAATCACTGCCAGGTCATCCACACCCTTTATGCTCTAACAAGGGAAGTCGTCTTTTCGCTACTCAGTACCCCCCATTCCATCATCATCATTGGTGTCAGTCTGTCAGTCACTCTACTATTTTCTCTCGTGCCTTAGTTGAGGATCCCTTATTGCCTCACCTATGGCGGACCTCCTTCTGTCGAAATCAGCTCATTCATTCCAGAAGACAGGTCTATAGGGCAATGTACCTTGGTTCTAGCTTCCACTATTGTTCGATGCCTCGAATTAGGCAAAGGGACTCCTTATTTCCGTTTGAATTGATTGTTTCTCAGCTCCAACACCTTTCAACATGATCGAGATCCGTATACTTGATGGTTCAGTGATGCAGCAGTTGATATCGGTGATTCCCACGTGTGTGTGAGAAGTCTTAGCCCTGATGAGGGGGTGGCCCTACAGGTAGCCCCCCACATACCCGGATGACATCTTCATCACAGCCTTTGATGCAACTCCATACATTTGATGACATCGGCCTTATTCGCTTGCATCGCCCTCTTTTTTGCATATATCAGTCAGATTTTCAGAGCCCTTTCTTGTTTTCAGGGGCATCTAGGTTGCATTTATATCTCATGTACTCAGATATTATTGTACAAGTCCTGGCTGTTATCCTAGGCATAGTATGTATGTGGGATTCATTATTGTGTTGTTTATCTGGCTCATGTTTATGCCAGCATGTATTATATTGGCCAGTTCTCTGGTTTACCGGATACCTTATTGTTTGTACTTTGCCTCGGCGGGCATAGGTATGCCTCCCCCACTTCCTATAGCATAGGTACTTACTCATCAAAGAGACTTGTCACACCTATAATTCTTGCCTCCTCAGGGTCTAGCTCTTTCAGCACTTTGGTCTACCTTATAATTTTCTCTCTTTGACTTCCCCTTCGATGTATAGTGATTGAGTTCTTACAATGTACTTCGGTCATACGATTAGCTCCTAACGCTCGCACGCTGGGGGGCAATATTTTACACCATTTTTTGGTCATCTAACCTATTATCATTAGATGGACCCAAGTGCACCATGTAAGACCAATTTTACCCTAAGTAAAATTTCTTTCACTATGAAAATAATTTAGTAAACCAGTCTAAATAGGAAACACCATGAGGAAATATTAAATAAATATACATTTGTTTGATTTTCCTAAAGGAATAATTAGTTAAACAACAGTTTAATTAATATTCCGGGTTATATTTAACCCAAAACAAGGAAACTAATTAGATAAATCATTATTTATCTTATTATTTTCTAAGAATAATTATTTAAACCTTATTTAAATAATATTCTTTGTTAAATATGACTAAATCACCCTTGAATAATTAAATAAATCATTATTTATTTGATTATTACTCAACCACATCCTTAAAATGATAAATAAATCATTTATTTATATATTATTTACAAATAAAGGGATTTGACCCAAGTCAAATTCCTTTTCCCTCCAACAAATATAATAAAATATTCCATAAAAGTTGGATCTTTATTTGGTTAATCATATTTTAACTATGCACCAATATCTAGACTAACTCAATATTTTGTTATAAATAGTGGGTTTTCCCATCCATTTATCACCTTTTGTTGCCTAAAGATCACTCTGGATCTATACTTTTGGTCTAACTATTGATCCACCATCATAGTCATATTTTGCTACCATTTTTGTCTGGGTTTTCTACACCATCAAGAGAGAGGAATTTTAGATCTGAAATGCTGAGGACTTACAAGAACCCATCCCATTGAGGAGAATTAGGAACACCCTCCTATGTTTTCCTCCCAGTTTCCCTTAATACAAAATTCGTTCAACATATTCTTGTCTTGTCTATTGTATGCATGGAGTAAATCTCATTTTTTCTACTATTTAATGTCTTCTAATGCATAGATCTAGATTTTTTCAGCATTTATCTTGATCACCTAATTGCAGATCTGAAGATATTGGCAGCCATCTTTGCTGTTAGGGTTGTTTGTTATGCACAGTTAAAGTGGTATTTTTTCGTACGCTTGGAATTAATATTCATACTAACAATGTTCTTGGGCTGGGTAGCTTCATTGATTTTCTCAATCTCTTTTCTTTCCATGAACTTCTTTGCATGTCTGGTCATTTTCTTCCTTGGTTGAAATATAAAACTAGCATCTCACCTACAAAATCTATTTTTTTAGTAGTCTTACCTTTCTTCAGCTTTCTTCCTCGATCTTCAATATCTTCAGCTTGCACAATGGGTGACTCTTCAATGTCAATTGCAGGAAGGATATCCTCGAAATTTCCTTTAGCCAATGTCTGGATTCTAGTGACTCTATTGCTACCTTGTTTGCTGACTGTATGCTTCTGTTTTCCAGGTGCTACCTGAGGTGTCTCAGTCTCTTGCAAAGGTTTTGTTCCCATGTTCACTGGTTTTGAAGGAGATGATCTATTTTCTTCTTCAACTTCTTCTAACACAGTTGGTGATGGAGTAGTTCTAGGCTTAGAGGCTTTCTTAGGAGTGACCACATTAATTTCATAACCACTCATGAACAAGAAATAAAACCAATATTTGTCTAACCTCCTCAATTCTTCTAACACTAACATCTTAATTAGAACATGATGAAAAAGAGATGTCTCATTGCCCTTTGTCTTGATTTGAGCCTTATCTGACATTTTCTCTAGACTTCTGTATAAATAAGAAGGTAGGTCAAGTGACCTCTTACCTACAAAATGTAGAAGAAGTCTGAGATGGTAGGACTAGACCATATGAAACCTTCCTTCACATAAAATACTTTTTAATGATCATCAATATCTTTGCATAATTCTCTTTCATAAAAATCCTAGGAATAGCATTTGTCAAATCAACTTTACTGTGTTCTTGCTTGATAAACTCTTTGGAATCTTGAATTATGAATTTGATACCCTCAAACCACTGTTCACCTTCTCTGGGGATTCCTGTAGCTGAGGATATGCTCTCTAGTGTTACTGTAAGGTTCAGAATTCCAACCTTTGATGTTGTTCCTGTGAAGTTGGTGGAAAAATATTTTGAAACCTGTAAATGAAAGCCCTGCAACCTCTGACAAATTTGCAAGCAGCTAGTCCTTCTAAAAACCTCCACGGCAGTAGGGACTTCATTGAGTAATTTCATATCCATGGGCTCATACTTGTGACAATGGCCACCCTTATTTGTTTTCTTTCTTGTAGCCATTGATGATTTATAGTCTCCATTGCCTCGCTTGCTGATGACACCAGCAGAATTCGAACTTGCCCGCAACTTGCTTGGCTCGATGAAGTAGCTCTCCAGGGATCAACTCACATGCAAAGATAAACCACAATATGACAAAAGGCTAATTGAGGTGAGGTTTAAAGGTTTAAATTGACAGCTCGAGCTTCAATCATCACACATGCAAGAAAAAAGGGTAATGATGACATCAAACACGGTTATGTACGTTTCAATTTTACCATAAAAACCTTGAATGACCTCTACCTTTACTCCTCTAATCAAAAAATGAAACTTCATACAACTCTGACAAGCTAGGTTAAAAAACACACTTTCGTAGTGAAATTAGTTAAGCTTCTGACAGATTCACGATGAAACTATTAGGCAGTTTCGTAGCCAAATCTGTTGTTTTCTTGTGTAAAACGCTACGAAAATATGAAAAACTGACAAATGTGCCCTTTTGAGTTTGAATGTATGGGGAATGACAACTGACACATTATGGGATTGATTTAACTGAAATGACATAAATTTAGGTGGTCATAAAACTTAGGATAGGCTTTAAAAATGTAAAAAGTTTCATATACCACCTTGAAATGGCTTAGGAGACATTATCCATTTGGTGAGTGACTCATATGACTCTATCAAGAATATTTTCACAAGTTAATGAGTGATAACACATTCTTTCCTCGTCACATTTTCTTCAAACTGTGCCATCTTTCTGAAAACCACACAGTACATCTACTTTGTCGAAGCCCTTCTGTCATAGAGTATTTGATAGTCTCATGCTCTCTTAAAAATACTTGTAGCACTAAGATTGTTTCCCTTCCATATAGTGAGCGTGACGTTCCAGGGATAGAGGTGTCCCTATATAGCTTCAATCTACTTCTATTTACCTATCCTGGCATCATCTGATCATCCAAATTCGTATGTTGAACTATGCCTCCCTCTGAGACGTGTTTGATAATATATGGTTCCAATGAATGCATTTGGAACTTTGGGGGGAACTTCGCGAATTGGTTATCATACATCAACACCAGGTTTCCTTCCTTGAATATTTTTTTCTTGATATGCTTTTCATGCCAGGATTTTTCCCTTGCTTTTTGTACTTGCCAATGATATCCTACAATGAATATGTATTTCTCAAGAGCAAGCAACTATTCCATCCTTTATTCCATGATATCATTGTCTTCCATATCTGTTATTGCTAATATTCGTAGACTAGGCACAATATATTCCATAGGAATAATTGCTTACTGTCCATAAACAAGCCTAAAGTGGGTCTATCCTGTCAACTTCTTGCAGGTTGTTCTATATGCCCATAATATTGCTGGAATTCTTAAATCCAAATCATTTTTGCTGACATTTCATACTTTGGTGAGAGTATTCTCCAAAATATTGTTAAAATCTTCAACTATTCCATTTTCTTGAGGATGATAAAGTGTGCTTTTCTCATGATAGACCTGGAATTCTTCAATCAATGCATCAATGATGCTATTCAATAAATGTGACCCTTTTTCACTCATTAAAACATTCAGACACCCAAATTTGGATAGAGTGTGCTCAAATATGAACTTCACAGTAGTATCTGTGTTGCAATCATTCACTGGCTTAGCTTTGGCCCATTGACTGGTCAAATAGTTTGTGGTAGTGATGATATACCTCGTGCCAGTCTTCTTCGCTGGTGGATTAAAGGGTCTAAAAAGGTATATTTCCCACCTATCAAATGTATGCAAGATCACTTGTGGGTTTAAGGGCATTTCATCTCTCCTAGATTTTCTTCATGTTCTTTCACAACCATCGTAGGATTAACCATATTCTTTTACATCCTTGTACCATGTTGGCCACCACAATCGAGGTCTCAAAATATTCTTCGCAATGGATTTTCCTACATAATGTCCTCCTGCAACTCTTCCATGCACTTCTTCCAAAATTCTCTGTCATTCATGCTTAGATACATATCTGCGCAACATTTCATTAGGCCCCATTTTATACAAATTTCCTGCAATCATAGAAAAGTCAGCTGCTTTGACTACCAACTCCTTTTTCTGTTGTGTTGTATACTCTACAAGTGCCATCCCTGTACTCAAAAGATTAATAATGTTTGCGAAGTAATCATATGCAACCCTTGTTGCAAATAACTATACATCTCGTAGGTTCTCTTCAATACTCATGTGTTCTTCATCATTCGCTACCCGAGACAGATGATTAGGTCTCACATTCAATCTTCCTGGCTGAACTATAACTTCAAAATCATACTCTTGAAACAAAATCAACCATCTATAAATATTCCCTCCCAGAACAGGCTTGTCCAATAAATACTTCAGTGTAGAGTGATCTATAAACATATTGAAGTGCACTCCTAATAAATAATGCCTGAATTTTTGCAGTGCATATACCATAGCCAATCCTTCGCGTTTTGTTGTAGAATAATTATTTTCTTCCTTGGACAATTTCCTACATGAAAAATATATTGGGTGATAAATATATCCCTCTCCTGATTGCACCAGTACTGAGCCCAATGTTATGCAAGATGCATAGAAATGAACGTGAAACTCCTTGTTCTAGTCTGGAAAAACTAGAATCGATGCAATTACCATCTTCTCCTTTAGTATTTCGAGGCTTTTCTGGCTTTCTTCATCCCATAAATAAGTAACATCATTCTTCAATAGATTTTCCATCGATGCATTTATCTGCACATATGCGTTGATAAAATTCCTTTAGTAGCCAGTGTGTCCCAATGTTGTGCACAATTTCTTTTGTATCTTAGGTGGTTTCAGGTTCACAATAACAACAATCTTCATAGGGTCTACCATCAATCCTTGTCTGTAAACCACATGCCCCAATAGTATACCAAAAGGTACATAAAATATGCATTTCTTCCATTACATGGATATTTTATACTGTCTGCAGGTATCCAACATCAATCTTAAGTTCACAACATGGTTGTTCAACATTCCAAATATTGTCCAATCATAAAAATAAACTTCCAAAAAATTGTTTATGCACTCCTTAAAATCTTCGACTACTACTCTAGAGAATATTGTAGGAACATTCTTCAATCCAAAAGGCATGATGATATACTGATAAGATCCCCATTCAGTGGAAAAATTTGTCTTACTTCTATCTTCTGGTGAAATTATAATCTGATGGTAACCTGAAAACCCATATGTAAAAGAGTAGGTCGCTTGCCATCCAAAATTATACAATACTTCATCTGTAAAAGGTGTAGGGAATGCGTCGTGCACACATGCATCATTCTGATTCCTAAAATCAACGCAAATTATGATTTCACCCTTTTTCTTCTTCTCCTGAAAAACCATAGGAATTACCCATTCATATTCCTCCATAGGTTCAATTATGCCAGATTTAAGCATATTTTCCAATTCCTCCTTTACCTTTTCCTTGTACTTTGGGTTTAGTCTATAGGGTCATTGATTTACAGCCTTTGCATCTAGTTTTAGAGTGATCCTCATAAATATGAGATCTCCTACTATTCCCTTCAGTCCAGAAAAATTCATGGGAAAGAATTCTTGATATTATTGAAACAACTATGAATTTTTTTTTATTGTATCTCCATATCAATAATCCCCAATCAACGTGAATTTTGGCTCTTCTTCTATCGTTATATTCACCTTCTACGTCTTTACCAGTTTCTTTATGTCAAGGATTTTAGGTTTTGTTCCAACAACCTCACGTTTTCCTTTTGACTCTAGGATATTAATATTGCACAGATCTCCTTTAGCCTCTTCTATTGTCACATTATAGCATTCTACTACCTGCTCCATATGCGTGTCCCAATCAGGCGTTGCCCAGGTTATCATAGTTTTATTCTTGAAAAAAAATTCTCTGACTTCTTTAAGGTTCATGTCTATGTACCAACATTCATCTTCAAAACTAAAAGTCATTACTTCAACCATATATTCCCAATTCGTTGTGCCATGTCGCAGTTTGGTTTCTAGGTACCAATTCAGAGGTACCACATCTAATGTGTGAATGAATTTATGTACCCATTTTGGTGTTATATCTTCACCCCACATCATAGTCTAGAGAACAAATTTCTTCTAGGGTCATCCTTGCCATCATATTTTGCTTTGAATCTAATATTTACTTGACCAAATATGATCTTCATCAATCTACAATATTCTGTCCAACTTCCAATATTTCCCTTATGAGTACCCACCATCTGGCAGGTGTAGATCTCAGCTCGACATCCAAAGCTTGAAACATTTTTTCTTCATATACTTCTTCTTCAAATTTATCAAGAAACGAATTGACATCTCCTATCCCATCATAGTATGGTAAATTACATACCTTAGTAGTGATGTAGCACGGTTATTTAGTAACTATATTACATCACTTTATAGAAACTTCATGCAACCTATTCTGCAAATTCTCGAGTTCTTCATTAGAGTATGAAATACATGAGCTATCTCTTTCCTAGCTTATTCTTCCGTCTGTAGTGGGATTGATCCAATATTCATTCTGCATGGTCAAATTATATATATGATCAGTATTTGCATCACAATATTCACCTTGAATAGTCTTTGTGTATTGCACTCCTTCTAATGGATCTATAGGAACAATAACACTCAGATCACCTTGTTCAAACGCCACCTTTCTTCTCTTCATATCAATTATGACATCAATATCAAAATACCAATCTAATCCAAGTAGCGCTGGATATGGATTTTTGTCATCTACAAACTCAATTACTTCAAAATCTGCCATAGCACGCACTCCATTAATTTACACTATACCAAGAAATATTCCCACAGGAATAATGTTTTGCTAATTATCCATTATTAACTAGATAGGTGACCATTGTAGATTTTCTTTTCCCATGCGGTCCCATGTCTGCTTTTGAAATATTTGGGCATATGTTCCCCTATCGAGAATTATATGTTCCATTTCATATTAATTGATCTTTGTAGTTAACCTCATTTCTATGCATGTCCTCCTATTATGCCTATGCAATTTATTTACAGCGCGTGGCTCGTTGTGCGACTCTTCTCTTCTAGTAAAAGAGTCTATCAGTTCTTGAAGATTCTCTACAGCCTTTTGATCTTGCAACAACTTCATACAGGTCTACAAAAATGATTTCAATATGGCTGGTTCAAACTCCCTTGTCCCAGTTGTTAACACTGGAAAATTGTACAGTAGAAAATGACATCAATTAATGTCGAGCCTAAGGATTTACAAGATAAGAATACATTATGGAATCAAGAATCTCTAAAGTTTTGAGCAAATCAAATTTGAACTAGTCATAAATGCTCAAATGTGCATTTTTTCCTTCGAAAAGAGCGCCTTCTGCGCTCACTAGAGCCCGATAAGCGCGCATTCCTGGAAGTAGAAAAAAGTCACTTTCCAGGACCACAAGCAAGCAAAGGACAATTTCTCCTTATGTGAAAGCTGCCTAAGGATAGAACCAGTGCCTCCTTAGGCCTTGTGTGAGCACACAAAAGCATATTTCAGCACAGAATGGAATAATGCCCCTCCCTTGGGTCACCATCCACCATGTACCAAGGGAGGGAAGGAGGTTTGAAAGCTCACGTATATAAACCCTAAAAGAGATGAATAATGGGTGATCACAAAGTTATGTTGGCCAAAGTTTCCCAAGCAACACTAGTGTCTTGTGTGACCCAAGGAGCAGGAGCTGAAGAAGAGGACTCGATTGTTGGTCACCCAACAATCTTAGCCCATTGCAACAGAGAGAGAGATTTGAACTGCATCAGAAGGAAGAACTTGAAGGACAAACATCCTTGCATCGGGTCCTAGAGCCACTACCTAGGCCCTTTGGCAAGTGGGTAAGATTTTTTTTCATTCCAAACATTCAATAAGAGGAAGGTCATCGAGCCATTGTTTACCTTGTTACTATTTGGAGCTCTCTTTATAGCTTCTTTTTGTGTTTTTAGTTTTAGTTTTTCAAGAGAGCATACTTTAGTGTATTACTTCAATTAAGTTTTATACTTCTGAGCTCCCCCCAGATACTGCCTATTACTTATGGTTTAGAGAAAATACCACATTCTATAAATGCGTGCGATTTCGTACACCTGTGTTTCAAATCCACCACAATAGGATTGGCGACTCCACTGACATGTTTCAAGTTTATGTGGTTGTGCCATTTTTTACAGGAGACCCTTAGTCTATGCTGTAGTGGATCTGATAGTCCTTTGACCCATCTTGCAGTCCCTAGACTCACTGAGGTGACAGACTGAAGAAGGAACCTCCTAACTTCTTTTACTTGCAGGAATTTTGCGTGCAGGTTTTTCACACAGACACACAGTGCGCGCGTTCAAGAGTGACCTGTGCGCATGAGAGTGCACCTGTTAGAGGTTTTTGTGCGAAATTTGCAGAGAGATTTTTTCTCCCTACCTTATGCATTTTTTCTACTTGTAAGTGTGTTTGGCAGCCCCTAATGTATATGCCAACACTTGTGTTGATACCCCATAGCTTCTGAGAATTAATTTTTGCTGCTTTTTGTAGGCATTTAGTTAGTTTTCATTTAAGTTGGTTTTTTTGCAAAAAAGTGTTCACATAGTTTAAGTAGGGGGTGAATTAACCATTGATTTCCGAAAAAATTATGTTTTTTGAAAATTCTCATATGCACACTTAGTTTAACTAGTCCAAGTAAGTGGCTCATGACCACACATGCATAAGATAGTGTAGAAATTGTTTAGTTTAAATTTTAATTTTTGCATTTAGGAAATTGTGGGACTAGGATTAAATCGCAAGTTAGAGCAAGTAATATTTTCCCCCTTGATTGGGAGCAACCTTAGTTGGGAACCCTAGTCGGTCTCCCAACACCACACTGCACATCACTCCCCCCTCGTCCCCTAGGGGGAAGAAGAGTGCATCCCATACGGGAAGCCAGCTGAATTCACAACCAGGTACATCACAGACTAACCCTCATTCTAACCAGAACTTCATTTTTTCACATGTTTCCATGGCATCAACTTCTCAGTCACCCTTCTTAGCAACATTAAATCTACCGAATTTAACCAAGATCACCAATGACCCCATCGCATACGATCCCAATTGGCCTCCGATGCCCACGAAGTTCCCTTCAGAAATACCAAAGTTTGAGGGAAAGCAAGCAGAAGACCCAGGGAATCATATAATGACCTTTCACCTATGGTGCTCATCAAATAGCATCATTGACGGTACTATTCGATTGAGGTTTTTTCAATGCACTCTCATGGGAGTAGCCACAAAATGGTACGTTAAGCAACCCCCTGCTGCACATAGAACCTTTCGTGCCCTCGCCACTGCGTTCCTCACATAATTTTAGTTACCCATTCACCACAATTTAGGAATGGAGTTACTGACTCATTTCAGAAAATCTCCCTCTACCCACATTTCTGAACATCTCCATGAGTGGATACGATGTCGTAGCTTATGAAAATCTCAACTCGACAACCGAGTCCTTTTAGATTTATTTTTGAAAACTCTAACGATGGAGATTTCAAAGGATGTGTCGCAACGTAACCCCACATCCGAAGAGGATGAAATCAGTAAAGCCCAACAGCTTGAAATGATCTATATGCAATTAGGATACATATACAATATCCTGCCTAATGCCCCGTGCTTGCAATCTTATCAAGAATTGCCAGGCACGTTGAACTCTGCAGATGGACTTATTGGGTCAATGACCCAAGGGTACCTAGGCAACAATAGTTAGAATGCCGGTTATACACATGGGTCTACCTAGGACATGTCTCAACCTGGATTTCAGAGTCATCATATGCAACACCAAAATTTGACTAATAGGGCGCCAGCATATCACCAGGGAGGACCTTACCCTCTGGTCGGGGGGACCCAGTACGCAGGAAGAAGAACTGATGGAATAAATCCACCCCAACGGCCAGGTGCAAACATAGGACAACAATATGCTCAATCCCAAGTACGTAACCCACCAACGTAAAAAAATGCACAGGTGAAATTTGTGTAGCTGTCCCAAAATCAACCACACCAGTATGATTAGGAGAATTATCCTCCTAACATGGTTAAAATAAAGGTAAAAACCAAACTCAAAGGGAACCCTGGATAGGGGGGAAGCAACCCACAACACCCACCGCGATCCTGGGCTGGAGATAACTTCAACCGAAACCAGAACCGGGAGCCAATCAATGCTCAAAAGCAAGGCAAAAGGCCACCTCTATGAAAAAACCATTCTTGTTCAATATGTGGTGAGTACGGGCACTATACTCACCACTGTCTCGAACTCCCCAAGCTTAAAAAGCTTCAGAGTAACCAAGGACAAGGAGGATCTTCCCAGACAACTGCAGTTATGCAAGAACCATTCCCCCATCAAGGAACGGTCAACACTCAGCAGCAAAACCCCAATGACTCCGAGAAAAACAACCATGAAATTTACATGGCTGGGGAAGAAATGTTTTTCCAAACCCAGAATCACAGCTACGACACCCCACCAGACACCGATATGTCAGGGGCTAGTACGTCTGTGGCAACTGCACCTTTGACTATTCCAAAGATTCCTTTGGAACCATTGTAAAAAATGGTTAAAGGGCCTAATAGGCGAGTAGGAAACTACTCCAAAGCAGCCCACAATTATAGCATCATAGATGATTTAGCCCAGTCACCTGCTGCTATGTCTGCTTTGGAGGTACTGCAGTTTTTCCCAAAGCAGTGAAAAGCCCTACTTTCCACCTTAGGCACCATCGACCCTACCGACACGCGCATGATGGCTTTTGATTTACACAAATCCACCCCTAGGCTTCCATCCATGGTCGCCTTCCAGATACCAATATAGGTACATAATATCACTATTCACTGATGTGTCATTGACGAGGGCGCATCCATGTGCATCATTTCAAAAAATGTATGGCAAAAGTTAGGAGCCCCAGAACTCAAACCTTCTGTCATCACACTCAGAGCATATGACAGCCGTTCCTCGACCCCCGTCGGTCTCTTCCAAAATGTACCGATCTGCTTAGATGGAAAAATGGTCCACATAGACATCAAAGTCTTGGACGCTCACTTGGATTACAATATACTCATTGGGTGGAGTTACATGTATGCCATGTCTGCCATAGCATCCTCCATTTTCCACATCATGATGTTCCCCCATGAGGATCGAATCATTACAGTAGACCAGCTGACACACACTAAAAATCATCCTTTGACCAACACAGATATGGTTCTACCCTATGTAGACACAGCCATAGATGGTCTTTTACGGTATCAAGAATATGGCCCTGGCCAATTCAAACTGTCATCTTTACTAGGCTCATTCCTAGGAGATCCTCCTGTTATCCCTGTGGTATCACCCGATGCCATAGGGGCCCCAATGTGCATGATGTCCACATCAAGCACCGAGGTTAGTTAGGACACAGACTCAAGTAGTAACGACACTGAGGCATCAGCTATTGTAGCCTCCCTAGTCTATGCCACCTCCCAAACTCCTTTCCTATACACACCTCCTGGCTTCACCTCCCAGTAGGTCTTGGCAACACTGGTACTACCCAACATATCATTGGAATTCCCAGTGTGGTATCTTTTTCCCCCTCTAGGAACACTAGCTACCAACATTACTATGTTAGGATTACAGCCCCCCAGTCCTGAGGAGCCCCAACCTACCCAAGTAGTAGCCGAAACCGCCCCCGCAAGGGAAACCCCCACTGCGAAACCGACAACCACGATAAAGAAAATTGCCAAGAAAGGAAAGAAAGTGGTGACCCTTTCCATACAGAGGGAGTCATCAGCCTGGGCTATATGTGATATCATAGGACACCCTACTCACATATGCCTAGAGTTGGACGAATTAAAAACACTACTCGGCTTCGAGGCAGGCACCTCAAAATGACATTCTCATAAAAAGGAACTTGCCACCAAAAGTAAAAGAAAACTGCTGCGTACTAATCATGCATCCGCTATCTGTGGCATCTATGGGCACTACACCTATCGTTGCACAGAGGTCACGCGATATAGGGATGCCTTACATGCGGTCAAGCGATCCTATCAAAATGATCCCTCCATCTAGGTATCTGGAAATGAGACGCGTACCATCCAGTACCTATAGGAGGAACGAAGGTCACCATATCGACAACCATTTGTCCCTCCTCCCCCCAAGCCACCATACACCAACCAGGGAAAAGGAAACCTGGTTGCCTCATCCTCTTGAGTTATCAGGCACATCAATTACTGCAGACAGCTTGGTCAGGTCCTTGACCTAAGGTCACCTAGGCAGCAGTAATCTGTATTTGAGGAGATCCTAGACGGGGGGCAGTAACCAACAATGCCCTCCCCCATGATCTCAGTCTAGGGGCAACCATAACTGAAATCAAAACTAGGAGCCAAGTAACATCTCCCAACAAACAGAGGCAACACCACACATTCGCACTCCTGAAAATTAATTTTTTCAAGCGCCAGAAGGTATGCACCCTCCCATATTCATTTCCAATATTCATGTTTTTCAATAACATTTAATGAAAAGAAGATGCTTTCACTTGAGGTAGTTGTTTTTTTCAGGAAGAACCCGCAAATCATTCAAAATACTGACCACTGAAAGTTTCGGAGTAGGTATCATTCTACCCTCAGCATGATAGAGCCCTAAAAAACTTTGCATATCCTGACATCATTTCTCCATCAGAAATAAACCATAGGGTCCTCATACTCGACCACGTTTATCATCACCTCACCTTGCATATGATAAATGTCCGCAATGGTCGGTAGAGCCTCCCCTCCATGGCAATCGTCATCTCAAGTAGACCACACATCAGCCCACAAGTGACGCCATGGCCATACCATTTTTAGTCTGGGAAGCACCTCATGCCCATCCATATACCATGCATAAGGTCAAGTTCACCATTTAAACTAACCCCCTTCCCGGACGATCGGGTTGTACAAGTAGAATGAACGCACACCTCCGCGCACCGCATTTGGCCCACCATACCTCCATCAACATTAACCCATCTGCGACATATTCCGCTTCATCAACCCCACACATGAGACCAACCAATGGGACCCCTACCCCCAACAAAACAACATCCTCACACCATCAAGTGAGCGACCCTCTTTCATATTTTGGGGTACCCGTCTCTGTGTTTTGTACAAAACAAACCCTATTATTTTATTCTTTTGGTAAGTGTACAAAGATCACAAACAATGCCCTTCGCCTCTTCACCCTCATATTCCACGTTTTCCCCCCATGGAAGCAGTCCCCCATCTCCCTTGGTCAAAGTATTTCATACCCCCCATGCACGCACCATTACGATAATCATAGCCAGTTCATACCTTCCTTGGAAGTCCTACCGAATCCAGGGTTTTTTCCCTTTATAAATACCTATGATTGATGCCAAGCTGCTCAAATATACTTCGACCTCGGGCCACTGAATCCCCATCATCTTTTTTCAGCCACCGCTCACCAACATGCCTATGTTAAACCCATTATGGTTCGGTTAGCGCTCCCTTTTTGTCAACAGCAACACCTCTTTTCCAAAAAGGAAGCGGTACCTTGGATGACCCCCCCCTTGCAAAGGGGTATCCTCGGGTGGCACTATGGGAGACATCATTTTCCATAGATGTCATCGATCCTCTTGACATTTGAATACAAAAAAAGCTTTCATGTCATGATGGTATCGTACCTTACAACCATTGCACTTTGATCAAGATCGGTCGAAGACCCATGCCTTTATAAGCATCTCTGACAATAATGTTTACACAGGAAGGTCCCAGCCAATACATATGCGTACATTGCGTAGTGATATGCCATACCAAGATTACGCATATGGGTACCACATTCCACTTATCATAAAAGAAAAAATGCCCCTGAGGGCGTCAACAGTCGTCGTCAGCAACCACCAACATCACTACCACAGTAGTGACACAGACAACGCATGTATCTGTCAATTTTTTTTAACTAGCCATAGCATCACTAGCATGGGACATGCCCGCCTCATTGAAATTTTGCAAATATGTTGTATATTTTGTCTGCTTGCAGGGGGTCCCTTAGGCCATGGTTATCTAGGAACTGGTGCAAGGTGTTGTCTATTCTACACGCAGGCCTCGTTCTCTCTCTCTCTCTCTCTCTCTCTCTCTCTCTCTCTCTCTCTCTCTGCATATGATACAGAAAAGAAATTATAATGTATTTCGACTATACAGTTCTTCCTAGACCTCACACATTAGGGGGAAACTATTAACACTTGAAAATCATACAGAAGAAAATGACATCAATTAATGTCGAGCCTAAGGATTTACAGGACAGGAATACATTATGGAATCAAGAATCTCTAAGGTTTTGAGCAAATCAAATTTGAACTAGTCATAAATGCTCAAATGTGCGCTTTTTCCTTTGAAAAGAGTGCCTTTTGCATGCACTAGAGCCCGATAAGCATGCATTCCTGGAAGTAGCAAAAAGTCACTTTCGGGGACCACAAGCAAGCAAAGGACAATTTCTCCTTATGTGAAAGCCACCTAAGGATAGCACCAGTGTCTCCTTAGGCCTTGTGTGAGCACACAAAAGCATATTTTGGCACACAATGGAATAATTCCCCTCCCTTGGGTCACCATCCACCATGTACCAAGGGAGGGAAGGAGGTTTGAAAGCTCACCTATATAAACCCTCAAAGAGATGAACAATGGGTGATCACAAAGTTATGTTGGCCAAAGTTGCCCAAGCAACACTAGTGTCTTGTGTGACCCAAGGAGTAGGAGCTGAAGAAGAGGACTCAATTGTTGGCCACCCAACAATATTAGCCCATTGCAGCAGAGAGAGAGAGTTGAACTACGTCAGAAGGTAGAACTTGAAGGACAAACATCCTTGCATCGGGTCCTAGAGCCACTACCTAGGCCCTTTGGCAAGTGGGTAAGATTTGTTTTCATTCCAAGCATTCAATAAGAAGAATGCCATCGAGCCGTTTTTTACCTTGTTACTGTTTGGAACTCTCTATATAGCTTCTTTTTGTGTTTTTATTTTTAGTCTTTTAACAGAGCATACTTTAGTGTATTACTTCATTTAAGTTTTATACTTCTGAGCTCCCCCCAGATACTACTTGTTACTTATGGTTTAGAGAAAATACCACATTCTCTAAACGCGTGCGATTTCATACACCCATGTGTCAAATCCACCACAACAACAATATTCCCCCAGTTTTTGTTCTTATGAGGCATCAACACCTGTTGATTTTGTGGCTGCGTCCTAGATGTTGAAGCTTCGGGTCCATGAAACCCTTCCTCAACCTACAAAAATGTCTCCCTTTCTCTTTTCATATTGAACCTAATATTCTTATCTCTAGCCTTTCTGACCCACGTGTCCTCCATCAAATTTTATCCTGCTGTGCTATCTTCCCCCTTAGTTGCACCACTTCAAGTTACTATGTTAATACTAGGGCCTTATTCACGCGGTTCCATAGTCATCATTTGTAAGTTTTGCGTAGGCTTCTGATTTATTTTCTCCATCATATTTTCTATTAGAACAAGAAAATATTCTATTACATGTTCAAAATATCTATAATACCTCCAAGAGGGGGCAATATGATTTTGACAATACCTCGCGAAATTTCCTTCTTCACTGTAGTTGTAACATATGGTTTGGACATGTCTTCAACCAATGATTCCTCCTCGTCCTCGTCCTTAGCCTTGGAAGCCTCCAGGTCCTAATGGTGGACCATGATTTTCATGCACGCACCATTCAACTTGCATTTTGTATGTATCTGCAGCATGCATAAACTCATAACTGGGACAATTATTCTCATCATGCCCTACAGAGCTACATAAGTTACAAAACAACTACTTCGAGGTCTACACATACTTTGCATTAAATAGCATTCTTTTGTGCGATGTCGACCTCACACTTTACACATGTCACACCATACACTTGGTCTTGGGTATAGTAGATTAGGCCAGCCACCATTGATTTAATCTTTAAACATAGGGAAATAATCTTTATAATGGACTTATGCCTTATATTCGATACACCATACTTTTGAGCGAATTTTTGATCGGATTTCCTTACCCTTGTTCATATCTTGCAACTTCAAATGCATTGTTGCTAATTGGTTCTGAATCTGTTGTACCCCTACTTCAGTATCTGCGACAGATGAAGCTTCCAACTTCATAGCAATTTCCAATGCTTCAGCTTGTGTTACTATATTTTTTTGTGTAAATGGTAGCCTGATATGTGGCAATAGCACAACTATAAACCACTCCTTATGCTGCTCATTAGGAATCTAGAAGTTCAAGTGTCCTAGTAACATCTTGAACCTTTGATCTGATTCCCAAACAAATTCAGTTACCGCTTGTTTGATCTATTTTATCTCCGTAATACACTGCGACTGTGATTTTGGCTTCTTAAATTTGGCATTCATCATAGTCTTTTTTTCATCCAACGTGGTAACTAGATACATTACAGAGTACTTCATATACCATGTGAGTGGCCTTTCTTGCAACACTTGACAAGTTATGCTTCTTCATGTCATCATTCGTGACCTGTTGCGCTCTCCATTCTGCTTCAGTGAAAAACTAAAATTGTTCAGGATCCTCTAATCCCACGCCCTTAAAATTAGGCATTCTAGCTTCATTAGCCATGTTTCTTGGCAAAGGTGCAGGTGGTGGAGGTGGAGGTGGAGAAAATGTATGAGGATAGGGATGCAGAGTGAGTAGACTAGTAGTGTGAGGAATCACAGAGGCGCTTTGATGATTTCTAAATTCTAACTACGACACACCTCTAGGGGTTAGGTGTTACTTTCTCCTTATTCATTGATAGATCCAATCAACAACAGAATGTAATCAATATCAATGAAATTTTCTCGATCAACCATGAATCTTTTACTACTTCCCGTAGACCCAAACTTACTTCTTTTAAACATTAATCTGATTGCATGCATAGTGCACCCTTTTCACATAAAATCATATTAATTCATAGCTTTAATGAATTCAAGTACTTTCCTCACTGACCCTTGAAAAAAATTCATTGTAGGATACATAGGTGTCTATGGCGAACTCAGTTATAAATCCTCCCATAATACTATCAATACAAAAATCATCATCTCTTGAGATCTTGTTATCAGTATTCTTGATTTGCTGCAAAAATTCAGGGCTCCACATAGTAGGCCCTTCATTATCAAAACATGTATTATTCTTACCCAACCTTGACAAACACTCGTGAAAATCGTTTACAAACAATGAGAAGAAAATCTCGTGTTGATCTATAAAAAGATATCTTAACAACCAAGTCATAGATTTCTTGAATTGCAAATTCTCGGTCCTCGAGATCTATCCAATATTCAATCTCTTTTCTTGTCAGATGCCATATGCACATATCCCTCAATCAAATCCCAGTAATATAAAAATAACCATTTTTTGGCTTGAGGGGGTCTATACCTAGGTTCGAAGTAGCTGCGCTACCAACAAAACCCTACATTACCGGCCCTTTTGGCAATTATCTACTGCACATACCAAAGTCTCACTCGAGAAAATATTGGGGGACATTAGAGCTAGGTTTTTGCATCCAGAGGGACTATGGAATGTGTCTTTAAGGCTTATATATACTTAGGGCTCAATCCGAGCTTCATTGAGCCATCAACTTGCTATGACAATTTCTATTCAATTACTCACTTAATCACCTTGCGCACTATGTCTTTCCATTTTAACATGCAATATTAATCATATAAAACAACATTTAAGCCTTCGCAATGAATTCACAGAGTAAATGTATAGAAAACCCCAATACAACATAGATAATTCACATGAATACATAACTCAAAGATACATAAGAAATACACGAAACTTCCTTCCAATCCCTATTTTATTAATCAAGTTCCTTCAGTTACAACCCTTCTCACTCAGTGAACTCAGCTGCAGGGGTTTGCGCACATAGCTGTAGACTTTATAAGGCGTTTGTGCCCACAACTGCAGAGCCTTCCTTTTACCCAAAACATATAAAGATAGAAAAAATTACAGAATTAGATCATTCTCATTACATCATTACACAACAAATAATGACCTAACTTGACTCTCTAAGACATCTCCTTATATAGCGTTCTTCCTTACAATACCATGGTTCAAAAACCATGTGTGGAGCTCAAAATACTAAAAAAAAACCCAATCCCTTTACAAAAAGAGGGGCTTTGAGCCGCCGCAAATCCCCTAATACTCCTACAACTCCACGCGAAGCTCTTAGACTCCATGCAGTTGCCTCCTTATTTCTAGATCGTGCATTCCATTTCCTAAAAATATGGATTCTTTTACTCAAAACTGACCCAATTTGGGCTCTGCCCAATAGTCATATATCCCTTATATATAGATATAAAGGGATTCTTTGCATTATGCGAATGGTTTAGGTTCTATGGGATCCACAAGTACGGTTATATGGACAGTTCCACAAATGTATGAGCATGGCTATGTGGACAACATGTAGGTGTCACAGATGACATGGCGAGACCATGTGGGTCATATATGGAAGCCACATTGTAGCATCATTCTAATGTGGAAAGGGTTAATTAGGTAATATTTAGAGGGTAGTAACTCTGAATCCATGAGTCATATTAAGGTAAAATTTATATCATTGGAAAGTTCTTAATGAGTTGAACACATTCATGTTATACAAAGTTACTTTTTCAATCTGTGGAAAGGAAGGAAGTTTGTAACCCCATCTCCATAATGAGACCATGGAGGTCAAGTTAGTTGAAAGTAGAATTCCCCATCATCCTGGGAGGAGAATGGAGGAGGGAGGAAGTGTTAGAGGTCCTCTTAATTTCCCTTATAATGTCCAAGCTTAAAAAATGTGCTCCTCTTACTCTTTTTTCACTATTACAACCTATAAAAACCCATTTCCTTCACCTTTTTGTCACATTTAGACTGAAAATAGTCTCCATCCGCATTTCCTTCATCCCTTAAAATTATCAAGTTACTTAAATCACTTTAGGATATTTTTCATTGAACTTGAAAGGACATTGTGCCTACTATAGGAAAATACATAGTCCTATAGAAAGAAACGAACGCCCTATAAACCTTTTTTTTTTGCCACATAAGGAGCTCTTTGAGGGAACTATGTTTTCCAAAAAATCCAAATTTTTGACAACCCTCTTTAGGATTGATGAATAAGTCTTAAGAAACAACAAGGTACCCTACAACCTGCTATAAGATGAATTATACACAGTAACCTACATCAACCTAGTCTCTAAAAGCACTTGCAACCATGACATTCATCAACATCGGGTATCCAAAAAGTAAACACGAGGTATGGAGTCCCAAAATATCTATGAATTCATCTAAATCATAGTGAAAGTTTTCTTTTTGTGTAAATCAGGGATCAAATAAGCTATCATTTTAAATGTAACCAATATTTTAGCACCCACTTTTCTAAGGTTCTCTTCCCATGTGCCAAGAGACAAGTATGGAAAATGGGCCTATCTCCTTGACTCATTTGAAAATTTTGATGTTGTAGTTTTGTGTTTTAATGATTAAAGTGGAAAGTACAACCAAGGATTGCATTGGGCAGTGGAGTGGTATATGGTACAACTACGCTTTATGCATTGATCCCCATACCTACCACCCCTAAATTATTGTATATTATGTAATCACCACCATTTTGAAAGTGAAATAGTAGTAATCTACCCATTGATGAAGTGCATGCAACAATAATAAATTGTATGTTGTTATAAAATTTATCATATTTTGTAACATGCCCTCATCCACCGCATAACTCTTACTAGGGGTGGAAGGAGGTGTTCCTATCATCGAACCAACCTCCATAGTCATGTCATGGAAATGGGATCTTAAAGTTACATCTTTTCCAAACTCCTTAGAAAATAAAATAAAAATTTTCATCATATTCATCTCATCCAAAGCTTTCCAGTGACATAAATTTTCCTTAATTTGGCTTTTGGCTCAACATATATGGTCATTTAAAGGTTAGCCAATGGTGTCTTTCCATGTCACTAAGATCTACCATGTGGCACACACATGGAACCCTCATGGCATCCATCTCACTGCCATGTCATCGAGCCATATGGCCTTGGGTCCCAACATGGCTTCCCCCTTTTGTGATACACTTTTTCCCATTAAAAAAAAAGTTGAGTACTTATCTCTAAAGTGTGAAAACACCTTTCAAGTCTTACCAAATCCTCTAACCTTGGAAAAACTCAGGCCTGAGCCCACACTAAGGATACTTAGGTAATTCAACATATGCTAGGTCCTGTTAGAACCTCAAGTCATGAGTTAAATCAGAACCTCTTTCTATACCCCTCTTACTCCACCTTCAAACCACCTTGTCCAATCCCCTAACTAGCGGGCCTTACCCCGAGTTCAATTTTGTTTTGTGAAGTTCTCAGACTTAGATTGTTTTTTGTGAAATTCTCTTAGATTTAGCAGACCTTTGGTTTCAAATTTTTATTGTAGTCAAGGGCCTTTCCTTTTCTCTATAAGCTCATGGATCATAAATCCAATTTCATCCAAACCACATCTACCTTGCCTTAAACATGCAAACATCAATCTCCTGTACTTAACCATGAATTTTACTTGTTGAAGCACGTAGTGTGTGCTTATTCCCCAAGATTCACTAATTTGTCAATAAAATATCTAACCATAGTAATTACCCAATAAAACACACATGTATCACACTTATAAATATAAACCACGAGGTTACAAGGAAGCTCAAATAGCTCCTAATTCACTTATAAAAAATTATACATCTAATTTCATTCATTAATAACAACTCAACATAGACTAAGTATAGAAATATATATAAAACCACACGCCAAAAGATAATGTCCATTGATTTAGTGAAATAACATCACAAGAATGGAGAACATAAGTAAATACTTATCTTATAAGGAAGTTTAGAAATTGAGATTTGGACTTCAAATCTCCACCCAACCTTAGCTTGGCATGCACTGCAACCTTTCTTGTAGCCAATCACCCTTCAGTCAAATTCCAGATCCTTAGGAAGAGTTCTCAAAGGAATAAAACCTATGTTTTTAATTGAAACACAAAATCCATATGCCAATGGACATCCACCCACTAGCTAATCAGGAAGTGAAGTTGCTAAATGGAATCAGGGAAAATTTTAAGGATGGAAGTTTGTTTTAAAGTTTAGAAACCTTGGCGAATCTTACTAGTCCCTAATATGCAAATTGTAAAATTTTTGGTGATATTTTTGTTGAAATATTTAGATTTCCAATGATTTTATATTAGTCGATATAATATTTTGGCGATTTTTAAATTAAAATAATAGTGTACTATAAAATTTAGGCTAATCAATTTAGAAAAAAATGGAAATTGGCAAATCTTTTTTCTGGAAAAAGCGTGGAAAATTAGCCCACCTGCGAATATTAGCCCCTAAAATTTTCCCTGAATGGAATCGAGAGGGTACACCACATCCACCCTTAGAGAACTCCCCTTGGTGGTTCCACCTTGAATACCAAGGTTCCATAAATCACTAAGAATAAACAATAAAACAATTAAAGGAAGGAACCAAGGAACTACTTGGCTAGGAATCCAATAGTATGGTCTCCACCCACCATATAATGAAGGAAATCCATAGACTAAACCATCTCCATCCTCTAGCTAAAATAGGGAATCTAGAGACTTTCACTCTTCACCTAAGAAATTCCTAGCTAGATCATCGACCACTCAACTAAATAATCTAATTTTCTCTTATGTTGTCCCAACAACACTGCAAAACTCTCCCCGTTAATCCTTCTTATTAAATTCTTTGCACTCTTCCTCCTCGAGGATGGCTCTTCCCCTACACCCTCCCATTTTCCTCATTTTTTAAGAAATTTTTTCTGTGGCCTTCCACTACCACTATTTCAACCATATATGAGTGGCATGAATGCGCACCTAACTAGTGGAACCTCCTTCCTAGTGAAACCCACCATAATTAAGTTTATCTCCTCTTTCCCTTGCATATTTTTCCAAGAGATGTATGGTTCTCATCCATAATTTCTCTAGCTGAAGTGAGTGTGTAGTCAATTCATTTGAGGCACACTAGTTAGTTTCCCATGACTTTCATTAACAACCAAATTCCTCCAAATTCCCGAATGATATAACTCCCCAAGCTTAGAAATTTGTGCCCCAATATCTCAACCAGTTTGATTTTATGAAAATGGTTACATTATTTACAATATGGGAATTTTCCAAGGGTTGTCACATAGGTTGCTACAATAATTACTATAGATAGCTACATTTCTACTGGGGGTTTCCTACATGATCATGTAATCACTACCAAATTTCCTTTACTGGGCATCAACAAATCACATCATGTGTTAAAAAGGTCGACTCCCAAAATAAACTCTTACATTTATTACCATGTCCTCTTCCCAAGAAGCTATTTAGTCTACATAGTTTGTTCTATGTCAAACTAGGCACACAATTTGCATAAAAAAAACTATTTTGTGTCAAAATTTGAATGGGAGGAGAGTAGACTCATCACTTCCCTTTCTCATTTTTGATGCCTAATTTGTTGAAGGAATAGGGTAGAAAATATATTGATATTTGCAACTTTTTCCATTCAAAAAAATAAATAGAGGTGTTATAGTAGGAGACCTTGTGTCCTAAAGTAGCACAACCATACCATCTCCTCTAAGAATTATTATAACCACATAGCAGCAAGCCATCTAGTTCAACTAAGATCATTGGATTTATAAGGAAATTTCTGAGTGTGGTTTTAAATTATCTTCACAAAATATATTTGAGGGAGCCCCTTGAGAGGATAGATTGGGGGGGTATTTTTAACAGAAGGGGGACCACTGACTCCAATTTTTTTTACCAAAACCCCATATTTGTTATCATTTTTTAACATTTCCAATGGTTAGTGTTTTTGTTTTTAATTAAGGGGCTTTGATGATGAAGTGGCAATGGATTTTTCCATTATTTTGCATATCCCTTAGGGGCATGAGTTTGTTAATGTAGTCAAGGGACTATTATTTTACTTCAATGAGGACTTTGTGAGTAAAATAAAAATTCTTTCTAAGGTAATTTAGTGGAATAAGGAAGAGAAGTAGGAGGCCATCACTGCCAACAAGGGTTTTCTTTTTCAAGATGGAAAAACAAATGAGGACAAAAATGGGGTGAGGAGGGAAAGATTTCTTGATCCCTAGGGTGAGTTAGCATACCATATCCTCAAGTGCATCTCTTATGAAGTTAGGTTGAGCATATTCTATGATTACCAATTAAGGCTACTATATCATTTAATATTCCATGGGCAACTCCCAACCTCTGAATTACTAAGCATACCATTATTTCTCCTATAGTATTTGAAGAAGATGAGAATTAAACTGAAGGAGGTAAATCACAAGTACTTGGACCATAATTTCCTTGTTAAATTGATTGTAACTGATGCATTGGAAATATTATAGCATCCTACTTCCTAAGAAAAAATTGTGGATATGGATATAGAGACATCTCTAAAAGCACACAAAGAACTCAGTAGGACAAAAAATATTATAAGTAGAAAGAGGAATGGGAAGGAATTATAATACCCATCAAAATAGAAGATGAAAGGAAGCTTGGAGGATGTTTTTTGGTTCCCATGATTTGGTAGATTTGGCAATACCAAATGATGAGACAACATCAAACCACTTTGGGATCCTAGGATCTAGCCCTCCTGGATCTAGAGAGGGATCTCTCTATAAATTTAAAGAATAATATATCTTTGAAGTTCAATTTAAGGTATTAGGCTAGTTATAGGGCACAAGGGTTTTGTTTTGTTTGTTTGGTTGGTTAGGAAAACATGAAATAAGGGTTCAATATAAGGTAAAGGAATGAGGAGAGAAGGACGTTTGGGCAATAGGGAGATAATTCAAAGAGAACACAAGTCCATTGGGAAATGGGGTCATAAAAGTATTTACTTGAAATTCAGATATCCAAGGCGTTCAAAGGGATAATAATCTAAAACAAAGGATCTCTTAAGATGATAGTGTGAAATGAAACAATAAGGAAGTGAATGGGAATAACAAGGAAAACCTTCCAAGGTGACCACTTCGGAGTAAATCTAGCGACAGGGCACGCCTTAACCTCTATGATATAAAATCCTAATGAGGCTAAACTCTGAAGACAACAATCCAACAGTCCTCTTGACTACCTTTAGACAATAGAAAACATTTAAGTTTAACACAAAGTGAATTCTAAGATCATAGAAAGACTTTTAACCTTCTGTTCTTTTGGCATTCAACTCAAAGGGATATTAGAAATGTTAAACTGTCGGAAAGGGCACCTAGTGAGACAGGGTTAACTCTAATCTCCCAATTTCCTAATTCTTCTAGCTGAACCAAACAAGAACATCCAAGAAACAAATTATAAATTCACACATCAGTAAGCATGGGCAGGCCAACGTCTTTGACTGGTTAAATTATATTGAATTATTTCTTAGATACACAATTAGCAGAAAACATAAAGATAAGAAAATACAACGAGCATTAGGGTACTTGTGGCAGTATGTCCTAAGCTAAATTTACTGTCTTCTTATCAGAGAAAGTGAAACATGATGTAAAATAGCGAAAAACAATAACAAAGATAGAACACATCACCACTGATTTAGATCAGGATCCGATGAAAATGCTTGTCATATTAGAAGAGAAAAGCCAATCGCATACATCCTTTTCCAACAGCTTGATATCATTTAGAAATCGTCTCCTAGCCTATTCACAACTACTACTCACAGAACTCTATCTCAGTGAAACTGCTTACAATCAGTGTTTTTTCAATAATCGACCAACCAACATTTACAATGTTTTTCTCATGAGTTCTTATAGGTGAAAGAACGATAGCAGTGGTAGATATAACTTTAAATGGCTCATTAAAACAGAGGGAGAAGTGTTCTACAGCCCATTCTGTCTTAATATCCCTATATTGACTTTTAGCACTCTTTGGATGAACTAGGGGTCTTCGATAGGCTGATAATAACTCCAAAGGTATGTTCCTTGATGTACTTTCTAGTTGTTTTGTACTCTATTTGTACTCTGGGACAAGTAAGGCAGATAAATGACTTTCAGGCCTTCCATACTTTGTAACTAATGCACTGTCAGTTCTTTGGGACTTTCTACCAGAATAATAACTGTATTGGGGCTCGATGCAGAATAGAGAATGGGAAGTAGTGATCTTGATCCTTTCTTTAGTAAAAGGACTGTGCTGCTGATATGTCCTCTGCACTGCTATGATCAATGATTATATTTAATCTGTGCAGACTGTGGATTATGATCTTAATATTCAATGTTATGCTTTAATCCTTTGACATCTTGGATTTCTTCTTTGGCGATATTTGGTTCTACAACGTTCTTTCACCATGACTGTAACTGCGAAAACAGTGTGAATTCACCACCTGTAAACCCTGCAAAGTACAATAAAAATGTTATAAAAACTAGTGGGAGTGGGGAAGGACTACTTCAGAGGCTTGTGGAGATGGAGGAACCATGATGGAATCAGTGAGCGTAGCAGAAAAATGAGGAAAAAACACTGGTAGAGCAGCTAACCAGTTGTTTGGAAGTTTGGATGCGAGGATGAACTGGGACTGTTAGATCAGGATGATCTATGGTGGAGATCGTCTGATCAAGTCTTGGGAGGGGTTAGATGGATGGAGGAAGGAATGAACTAAGATATAATGTGGGCCGTTGGATTAAAATAGTCAATGATGGAGATCTTTCGGTGGGATCATATGAAAGATTAGGTGAATAACAAATGGACGGGGTCGAAATTAAGTCATGACCGTCCGATCTCAGAGATCGATGGTCAGAATTAAATCAGGAGATACATAGTGGAGGGTAGTAGGTGGAAAACTAGAATGGTTTCGTGAAACATTCAAGTGGTTTTAAGATTTTGGCCAAAACATGCGATACCATACACTGAATGACACCTGTCCTTTCAAAACCGCCCATATCGCGTAAATTTGAAACATTAACCTTTAGGCACAAAAATTACGCAATATGCAATGGTGGTTGGTGGATCTGGGACCTCAGATCCGACGGTGTGGAAGAAGCATGATAGGAGGGAAGATGCACGGGCGGAACATATGGGTAGGGTCGATGGTGGGTTAAATCCTGACTGTCGGATCTTGGAAACGGACGGTCGAGATCTGTCGATGGGAAGAAGTGAGAAGGGCGGGGTTTGATGATCAGAAGTGATGTGGACCGTCTGATCAGACTTGATCAACGGCTAAGATTCAATCAAAGGTCGGGATGGTGGAAAGTTATGAGCGAAGCGGTTCTTGTGGATTCAACGGTCCATATCTAATATGCGGATGCGATGGCAGGGGGCTGTGAACAAGGCGCGATTTAATCCTGACCATTGGCTCTTGTGGATTCAACAGTGGAGATTAAATCACATTATCGACATCGGAGGAGGCAAGCGAACAAGACCTTTGAATCTGCGATGTGCAATTGAGCGCTGGCCGTCGGATCGGCAGGATGATCGACGGTCAGGATTAGATCGAAGGGATGTGGGTGACGGGTTCATAAGCGGAGCGCGATCAAATCTCAGCCGTTGGTTCTTGTGGATTCAACGACCAATATTAAATCGAAAGATCGGCCATCGGGGAAATAGAAAGGAGGGAATGTTGGGTTAGCGCGACGCGATTGAGTGCTGGCCACTCGGATCTGGAAAGGATCAACGGTCAAGATTAAGTCAGAAGGGGAAAAGTGAAAGGCTTGTTATGGAGTGTGATGCGATCCTGGCCGTTGGATCAGGTGAGATCAACGGTCCAGATTGAATCAGAGTTCGGCAGAGGAAAAACTCATCACATCGGAAAATTTTAATGAACAAAGGAAATGGCTAAAAGGAAAACTCTGAATGCGATTTGCAATTAGGCCTTAGCGCTTGGTCATAGCGTGGGTCACATGCGGAAAAGGAACTAAGGGCTAAGTCGAAAGGGGCTTAAGGCCTTAAGGTAAGAACGGTTGCTTTGGGCCTAAAATTAGTGTTTTTTAAGCCAAATGAGGGGTTTCGGTAGGCAGAAAAAGGGATTTTAAAACCAGATAAAGGGAAATATGTGGTTTAAAAGGGGATTTGGGATGGTTTAGAGATTAAATGAGGATTTTTCTGAGGGATCCTTTGAAGGAAACAAAGGTGAAAATGGGAATTTTGTGGGAGTGAAAAAAGGGAAAATGGAGGCCTTTTGAAGACAGTTTCTTTCACAAAACAGCAGGGTTTTTTACTGGAAACAACAGTGAATATTATAGTGAAGGATGGAAAACACATGGAGGCTTCAAGGATGATAGATTTACAAAGGAAATGTCTCTCTTGAAGGCTAAGAAACATATTTAGCCACCTATTTGTTAGCCAAAAAATTTATAGGTGGCTAACATGATGAATAAAAGTAGATAGTAGCCACCTTGGAAGGTTTAGGAACCCATACCAAGCCCAAAGTATGTAAGCTAGCCCAATCAATTTTCTATGAAAGGAGAAAAAAATAGAATTAGATATAATTGAAAGCCTCAACCTCCTTCTTCCACTCCAATTGCAATAGAGGAACACCTATCCCTAAAGAGAAAGGGCAGGAAGAAGGATAAGTATATGTTCTACCAGAGATTTAGAAACCATAAATTGAGGTGTAAGAGGTAAAAATGATAATACTTCCCAGAGAAATAAAGTAGTTATATGAAAAATATTCTGGGCTATAGAAACAACACACATATTTATAGGAAGTAGAAAAATAAAAACATATCCTAAACTAATTAAGCCACATTCCTTCATTTTGTATCCATTGAAGGTATCCTCCTACTATAGGGATATCAAGAAGAGTGATTTATGCACATTTAGTGCCTCACCTAACGATTGAGGTGGATAAAGACAAAGTAAAAACCCAAAATTTCCAAAGATAAAGGGGTGGCATATCTTTCCATAATGGAGGATGAATCAACAAAGTAAGGGAGGAAATTAGCTTTCCAAATATAGAGTAAGACAGTAGAAGAAAACATCTCGAGAAAGAAAATATATGCCTAAGGAGTCAATTTTAGCAAGAACAAGGATTTTTAAGAGAAAAATATGCCCAGTTTGTAGTAATTGAAACATAATTAGTAACCATTGCACACATTTCCTTATAGGCTTCCAACTATAGGAAACCATCCAAAGAATATTCACTATTCCTAAAGGAGAAATGGTTTAGATTCCAAATCAATTAAATAGCTCAAATGGGAACCATGTAGTTACAATATATTAAACACTTCATAGTCTTATACCTAGAGTATAGCATGGAGGACAAAGAAAAACTAGTTGAATTCTATATGGATAACATTGTACTCTATGATATGCCTATTTGGGGCCCCAACCCTTACTTGGGCGATACACAATTGTTGGCATTGACATCATGGTTAAGACATCAGGATATTAGAGAAGAATATGTGAAAATCAAAATGGAAGGGGATTTGAAGGAGCCATTATGGATTAGACCAAAACATACATCTCCTTTCATGTTTGCTTAAGCCCATGCAATTCTTCGATAGGAACATGAGATAGAGAATATTTGGAAGTAAAGGAAATTAGAAGCCATCCTACACTTTGAGGACACCTTGAGGCTATTTGGAAAAGAGAGTTCACAAGCTTTCTAGGGAATATGGAATTCTTATCTTGTAATATGAATATGAGTGAGTATGACTCTCCTAATAAACTCCAAGTAGCCTTATCAAGAACTCCTATTTATAAGGGGATCGTCATGAGGCTTGCAATTCAATTGATAGGACTCAAATTTAAACCAAATATACTTCTAGGAATAAAGGAGCATCAAAGCCAAGAATAAGAATTCCAAGTGTGGAAGAACATAAAGGAGAATAGAGGATTCTATCCAGTAGGTACAACAACAACTATTCCAGCCTACAACATCAAGTAAAAAATTAGAGAGCTAAATGAACAAGAGTAGAGAAGAAAAGAATATTGATTTTTTCAAGGATAAGAAACAATTCTAGTAGGGGGGTATGATGGGCCTCCATAATAGGTAAACCATAAGGCCCATCATTCCACTCTAGGCACATAAGAAAATTTTTGACCCCACATTTTCCTTTCAGAGGTGTATTTTTCTAGTTAAATGAGATCCTAGAGGATTAAATGTGGTTTTCATGCTTTACATGCCTTAATTTATTTGTTTTGAAGGATCTATAAAGATATTGAGTATATGATGAGGATACAGATATAAAGAGATTATAGGTACTTACTCCCTATAACATGAAGGATAAAATTGGCTGGCTTAGGGATTTCAATTCCTCCTCATGTTGTTGCAAGATGGATCTTGGGAAAGATCCCTTCTTTTTAGGAATTTTGTGGGAAATCCAGCACTCATCTCAAGGATTATTATCCCCCGCCTAATGTATAAATAAGATATTCAAATTGTCCCTTGAGGTAGTAGAGAAAGAATATATTATGATTTCAGTATTTTTGAGAAAGTTTTGTAACATTATAATTTGTTATGTCATATATATTTCCATTTAAAGGAAGCAATTTTGGTTAATGGAACTATGGTTATGTTATAATATATATTTAATGTATTTGGGGTTTATGAATGCTTCGACATGTATATATGTATTGTAAAAATGAAAGGAATGTAATGAAAAGTTAATCTGGTTTTCCTAGTTTTTTGGGTTCCAGGAGAAAAATCTTTGTTTATACCTTTTTCTTTTTCCGTTGTATACTTTCTATCTTTTAACGATTTTTTGCAAGTAATTTATGTGTAGGATCAAAAAATTGACTTGCTATCAGATCAATTTTGGCTTCAAGGGGACATCAATGCATATAAGGGGTTTTTCTCGAGCCTATGGTAAACCTTATAACAGTGGGAGTTTTACATGATCAATTCTTGCGGTGAAAGCAGATGGAGAACAATGGAAAACTAGAGATCAAGAAATTTGATGGAAATTTTTTTGAGTTGTCAAAGATCAATATGGAGGATCTATTTTGTTAGCCATCTATAAATTCTGTTATATCTCATGATGGCTAAATTAGTTTTTCAGTTTTCAAGAAACAATTTTTTGTCAAAAAACAGTGAGTTCTTGAAACCTCACTGTGTTCATTATCTTCAAGAAATCATTTTGCTATAAATTTCACTCAAAGCCTCCAAGTTACCCTACCAAGACACAAAGAAAATTGTTTTCAATCCCTTCTTCATCATTTCATCCCATAAACTCATTTTCACCCACTTTTTCATCCATTTTTACCTATCCTAAACAAATCACTTTTCCTCTAAAAAGTCCTTTTTCCTCTTCATTAAAACTCGTTTCCCAAAAAACACACTTTAGGACTTATCCAGCTCTTTTATATTAAAATTAGGTCTTAAAGCCCTTGAGGGCTTAATTCCTTCACCCCTTCATTCATATAACCAAGTCCTGTGACCATTCGCCAAAGCATAAACGCCTCTCCCAAAGCCCCTGGTCCTATCCACTCCGCATAGGACCATACCTCCGCCCCTTACTTAAACCCCTTTTACACTTCTCTTCACCCCTGATCCACTTATCCCTTCATATGATCTCCACCATATATCTTATTGATTCGACGGTCATCGCAATCCTCGACCCTTTACCCCCGCCGATAAAAAATTCTGCTACCCGACAAAGATGCCGATGTCACGCTTCGATCCCACTGCCCACTATTCCACCGTTGGCCAATCTTCCCTTGACACCTATCCTCCACCATTACCTTCTATCACGCATCTTCCCCAATCGCGCCTAACCTCCACTGTTGATCTGGCTTCCCCAGATCCAATGGTCCGCAATCGATATCGCGCGAATTTTTATGTCAAGGTTTAACACTTAATTTCTGTGTGAAATAAGTGGTTTTCCTAGTGACATGCATCATCCTCTGAGTGGAATCACGTTTGATTCACTCGAAACCACTTATCGTCTATCTTCTGCGCAAAAACCACTTGGTTTTCCCACAAAACCACATTTCTATTTTCCGTGGCATTGTTTGAATTTCTCCCTGGTTTTTAATTTGCCATGAAAATCCCTCTCTATGCACATTGTTCCTCCCCCGCATCGCTCCATCACCACTCTCGAGCCTCCAAAATCAGTTTGACCCAAAAAAGCAGGTTTTATAACATGCTTTTTGTTTGTTTGCAGGTTTTAATGGTGGCCTATAATGTACCAGCCCTCCCACAACCGATATCAGTGGAAAAGAACTTCCGGATGATGATCCTTGAGTTCCCAAAATGAAAAAAGTGATTTATAGGGCTTTTAAGAGTTTTATCATTGCCTTATGAACACTGGTAAATCAATGAAACCCTCCAAGTGCACCAAGGACACCTGCACACAGAACAAAAGGAAATAACAGTGAAGGTTAAAGATTAAGGAATAAAGCAAGAAGATCAAAGACTTAATCAAGAAAATCATAGATAAAATACAATCAAAGATGAATTAATGAAAGATAAAATAGTCAAAAAGTGACAAAGACTGAAGGTGATTAAAAAAGGCCTAAAAAGCATTATCAGAGGCCTAATTAGAGTTTAAAGGATATAATCAGACAGATCAGCAAAAAGAAGGCTTCAAATGACAAATCACTGAAGCCATTGCTCTTCCAAAGGACCAAAATGACACTTGCCAGCATAATCTTCCTCAAAAGACACATAAAGTTACTCCGAGTCAGAGATATTTGTAAAGACAGCTTAGAAGTTATTGCCAGCCTACCTAAAAATCCTAAAAGTAAACAAAAGCCACCAAGTAGTTCAAAAAGTTAATGTAATGCAGAGTTAGACTTAAATACATTTTTCCTTGGGCCTTGCATGGTCTCAAAGGTCAAACACATTAAAATCTGTCATTTATGAACAATTAGAAATCCTTTCTTTCACTCCACTTCCTCATTTACCTATAGATACAATATGAGGAATTCATTGTTATTGTTGGTTGGATTATCATTGAGGTGTAAGATAGTTGTTGAAGTTGTTGAAGTGCTATTGAGTAGTTGAAGAATACTAGGCTAAGAAGAGAAGTTTTTGAGCTGTAAATACCTATTGGACTTGAAGTATGTAACTCGTTTGAACGTCAATAATACAAGCTGATTCATGGGATCCTTGTCTATGTTAATGGTGATGTTATTCCTCACTGTTTTTGTCTTTCTTTATGTTTTACATGCTGTTCATTTTCTCTGATAAAGAACAGAAAATTTAGAGTAGGATTTACTGAAAAGTGCCCTATTTTTGTCTGAAAGCTTTATCTTTATGTTTTCTTCTGCTAAGGTATGTTTAGAGGATTCTTAATTTCCCTCTATGTTTATCCAGCTTGTTTTTTTGAGAATGATTCAATAGAGTATAGCTAGGGAGGAATGTTTGTGAACCCATGTCTTTCTGAGTACAACTTGAGATATTGTTTTTGAATGTTCTTTTCAAAGTTTTCTAAGTAGATTTAACCTAGGGAAGTCTATGGTTTTCCCTATCCTCTAGCTAGTCTTTAACAGTTTCTTTAAAATATCCCTTGAGAGTATGCCAAAAGCATGCTAGAATTCAAAGTTATATGTCTGGTCTTAGGCTATTTTCCTTGTTCTCTTATATGTTTTATCCTTTCTGAAAGTAGTCTTAGAATTATTGGATTGTTTTATGAAAAGTGTGCTTTAATAAAAGTTCATCCAAAGAAGTCTATGGTTTTCCCTGTCCTTTGGCTTGCTTCAAACAGTTGCTTTGAAAGGTTGTTCTTGTCTTAGTGAAGTTAGATTCTTAATTGGTTTTAGCTTTGCTTCTTTCACAACAGTTTAATGTTTCATATCACAATTCAATCTAAAAAGATCCTTTGATATAGATGACTTGCCCTATGGAAACCCTTGAGGAATTGTTGTACAATTAAATCCTTTTGTGACTCCATAGCCCAATGGGTTGACACTTTTTCTTGACCTATCCTTTCAGCTAAAACATTCTTCAATCTGCTCTCACCTTCACCCTTCAGTTAACCTCTTCAGTTAATGATATCCATCCCAACCAAACAAAAAATTTCTCTTGAGCTTCATAACTAGCCTAATATCATAACAAATCATAAATATATATCCTTTGAAAACACGTAATAAAGAGATCCCTCTCTGAATCCAGGAAGGCTAGGTCCTAGGATTCCAAAGTGGTTTTGATGTGCCCCCATGCAGTGCTTATTCTTGCCAATCTTGTAAATCACAGGGAGCCAACATAGTGGCAACCATACTAGGGAAAAATATTGAGTAATAGATAACTTCAAGACTCAGGAAACCCTATTATTAAAAATGAATCAAGTGTCTCCCAAGATTGGTTCCTGATTGTTGATGGTGGACAACAACCAGTCCTAGAAAACAAGTAAAAATCTTCCACCTTGTGACTCCATTGGTTTTTAGTAGGCCTGCTGATTTCCCCTGGTTTTCCATAGACTCCACTGGGAAAATTTTTATTCAAAACATCATTAAAACCCAGTTAAGAGAACTTTGAGGATATGTTTTCTTACAAAGATTAGTTTTCATTTCAAAGACTATCATACTTGGCTAAAATTTTCTTATCTTTGGGTCTAAATCCTGGCTTCCAAAAGAATCTATACTAGATCCCATCCTGACCCAAATCCTCCTACAATAGTTGATAATCCATAAATTATCCTTAGGAAATATCCTACATCCAAAAACCCAACTATTGACAGACCAATTCACAGAGAAAGTTTGGTTCCTGAAAACCTTACAGCTCTGCAAAATACCCAGGTTGACTTAACTTTCATAAGAAACTTATCCAGAATCAAGTCACTTAGTGGTATAGATCAAATAGACTTTGAGCCTGAAAACTCACAACATAATAGAAGCAGAGAAACCTCCCCATCTACTCCACCTGATCTTCATTTCATCCATAACTTTGGTTTCTCTAATCCTAAATCTGCTCAACAGTTCTTAGCTAGTCCAAGTACTTCTGTTACACCCACCTATACATCCACTGTTCAAACCACCCCACTTCATCACCTTCCTCCACTTGTAAATCCCCCATTTCTCCCACAACTTCATATCATGGTGACATGATATTCTCCCTTAGTCCTTCCTTTACATTTAGTTGTTCTACCACAGGACTATCAGTCTAAGATTTCATTATATGATGCTAGTAGTTATACTACATCTCAAAAACATGTGGATAGAATGAATGATTACTTTGACAGACAAGAAATCAATGATGAAATTGTAAAACTTAGGATGTTTTCTCAAAGTTTAGGGGGAGAAGCAAGAAAATGGTTCAAAGGCTTAGCCCCTAACAGTATCAATGACCTTCCCTCTTTTCATCAATTATTCCTAAACAAATGGGAAGTCAAAATAAACCCCCTTCATATCCTATCAGAATACAATGATCTTAAAAGAAATGTTGGAGAGAGTGTCCAATATTATTGCACTAGATTCAATAGTGTTTATAATGCACTCCCTCCACAAATGAAACCCCCACAAGGCTTAGCCTTAATAAAGTTTCCTGAATGGTTTGACCCAGAAATGTGTTATCAATTAAGGGAGAGAGAACCCCTTATATTAGAAAACATGCAAAAAGGGGCAGTAAGTGTGGAAGCTAACCTTAATTCCAGAAGGGCTAGATTGAAAGCAGAAAAGAAGGTTACCTACAAAGATGAAGCTGGACCTTCCGCATTAGACTCTAAAATTGATAATTTGGTCAAAAACATGGAGATGATGATGGAAATAATAAACATGAATGAGAGAGCTTATCCTAAAGAAAACCAAACAACTCCTAAAAATAAAAATCAAAATCAGAATCAGAACTTTAGAAGGAATCCCCCTCAAAATAGACAAAGAGGCCCTGATCAACAAGTCAGACCTCCTTTGCAACATAATTATGCTGATGAGGATGAGGGAGTGAATGAAGAAATAGAGGGAAATCACATGAACATGTTGGGAACAAATGATGAGGATACTATTTTCCTCAATGAAGAAGAACAAGTCACATACATACCTGATGAGGAAGAAAGCCTAGAATCAGAAGACTACAAACTAGGCTTTGAAAATGCCATAATGGAAGTACACAAAAAATATGACTTAAGTAGTAAAAAGAACCAAGACACTCCCAAGAAAAGAGCCTCTAAAATTTTTGCTAAAAACAACCTTGGAAATACTTCCAAAAAGACATTTGAAAACAATAACATAGTGGTTGAAAGTTTTGATAAAAACAAGGGAAAAAACACCCAAATTCATGACAAACATAGTGGCGACCCTAGCAGCACTAGCACTTCAAATATTTCTCCTGAATAAACCATTTTAACTACTGTAAATAATAGAAAACAACAAGCTGATTTTACTGAGAAAACATTGACTAAAAAGGCTGAATTAAACATTTCCAAAACTCAAACTCATTTCAGCATAGAGAGTGAAATTGCCAAGATAAAAATCTCTATCCCTCTCACTGAGCTAGTCACTCAAGATGTATATAGGTCCCAATTATTAAAATATTTGAACATAGGAGATCACAATGACTTTGCTAACTTAAATGATGACAAACTTGAGCTTCTGTTTGGACCAAAAATTGAAGGAAAGTTTCAAGAAGGTGGAGTTCCTCCATTCTATGTCAGCTTAAACATCCATGATAAAATTTTACACAATTCCATGCATGATTCAGGAGCATCACATAAGATTATTCCAAAAATAATAATGGAAAGATTGTGCCTTGAGGTAACCAGACCTTATAAATATTTATACTCCTTTGATTCCAGTAGAGTCAAATGCCTAGGCCTAATAAAAGATCTCTGTGTAAATTACCACAAATCCCAGCCAAAAGCTTAGTGATGGACATTGTTGTGGCTGATATACCCCCCAAATATTGCATACTTCTTTCAAGATCTTGGGGTGCTAAGTTCCAAGGCACAATGCAAATGGATATGACTTATGGGACCATCCCTATCTTCAGTCAGCCTAGAAGACTCTATAGGGAAACACACATGAAATACATGGTGATTAGCCAAGAAAGACCAGAAAATTCCCCTCTTTATTCTATACATACTGACCTTGACTCATTCATTCTTTACAACGATGAGATTCCTATTGAGCAAGGATTAGAAAATGAAACATTCACCAACATAGTGGTAGACATAGAAAAAGAGGAAGGGAAAGAAAAATCGTCCAAACAATTTTCTATTTTAGAAAATCTCAGCAAGCCAAATAAGGGTCTTAAGCTACAAGACAATCATAAACATAGTGCAAATCATGACAATCAAAGAGAAATGCCTCAATATATTGAAAAACTTGAGGAAAAATACAAGAGTAAACATGGTGCAGATCCTCAAAAAGAACACAGTGATGATCAAAATAAGCAAAACAAAGAGGACAAAAAGGAAATTATTGATGAAAAATATAAAGAAAGTCCTCTTTGGAGCATGAGTTTTGATGGGTCTTGCACTAAAACTGGTGCAAGAGCAGGCATATGGGTGCACAATACTGAAAACAATCATGCAGAAGGACATTCATACAGATTAAACTTTCATTGCACCAACAACATAACAGAGTATGAAGCACTCCTCTTAGGACTGCAATTTCTTAAAAAAATAGGAGCCAAGAGGATAATAGTTTATGGGGATTCAGAATTGATAATTAGGCAAGTAAATGGGGAATATACTGCCAAACATCCTACTCTAAGAGCCTAAGAGCCTATAGAGATGATTCCATGGACTTATTAAAATCATTTGTTGAATTCCAACTTACTTTTTTCCCTAGAAACCAAAACATTCTTGCCAATGCATTAGCCTTTTCTGCTAGCACATGTTTGAAACCTTATGAGAGCAAACAATACACAGTTCAAGTCAAATATAGACCAGCAGTCCGAGACAATGAAAAATACTGGCAAGTTTTGGAAGGAGATAAACAAATAGAAGACTTCCTATAGTCCAGAAATGAATTTGAAATGCCAAGTTCAGATTCAGAGTATGAAGAAGACTATCCTGTTGAGGAAAAAACACCTTTTAAAGAAGAAGAATCTCCTAAGATTGCTGGTATAAATCTGTTAACCAAGAAATCCAAACATAAAACAGAGAACTACACAGATTTAGAAAAAGAGAATTTAGAGGTGTTGCAATCCAAAACTAGAAGTTTGCCAAAAGGATTGGTACCCTTAGAAGAGTTGTTTGACTTCAATGATGTTGCAAAAAATCCAAAAATAGAACCTACTGAGGCTGAAGTAGAAGAGTGCAATATAGGCAATGAAGAAAAGCCTAAAATGGCCAAATTATCCAAAACACTGCCAGCTCCCATCAAACTGAAATACCTTGAGCTGTTTAGAAAATTTTCTAATCTTTTTGCATGGAGTTATGAAGATTTAAAATCATATGATACATAAATAATTTAGCACAAGATACCCCTCAAAGAAAACCAGAAGCCTTATAGACAAAAATTTCGCAGAATCAACCCTGTTCAATTACCTCTGGTAGAGAACGAAATTAAAATAATGTACGATGTTGGAATTATAGTCCTTGTGAGATACTCAGAGTGGGTATCGAATCTTGTATCTGTTAGGAAGAAAACGGGAGAGATAAGGCTTTGTATTGATTTTATAAAGTTAAATAAAGCCTCCTTAAAGGACAACTACCCCTTGCCTAAAATGGATCATATTTTACAAAGGGTGGTAGGTTCTAGAAGAATTTCTTTGCTAGATGGCTTCTCAGGATATAACCAAGTATTGGTACATCCTGATGATCAAATTAAAACATCCTTTACTACACCTTGGGGCACATTCATGTATGTGAAAATGCCTTTTGGTTTAATGAATGCTGGTGCCACATTCCAGAGAGCCATGGATATTGCATTCTCAGAAGAAATAGGCTACTTCATTGTGATTTAATTGGATGATATCACTATCTATTCCAAAATAGATGAAGAACACCTAATACACCTAAGAAAAGTCTTTGAGAAACGCAGGAAACATTGTTTGGTCTCCAAGAAGGTAAAATTCTTGGACATATAATATCTAAAGAGGGATTAAAGATAGACCCAAAGAGGATTGAAGGTATACTGCAAATCAATCATCCTAGAAATATCAAGGAACTTTAATCTTTCATTGGAAATATTAATTTACTGAGAAGGTTCATACCCAACCTAGCTGAACTCCTTAGAAACATGACAAAGAGAAGAAGGAGTTAAATGGACCTTCGAAGCAAAGAAATTATTTGAACTGGTAAAACATACACTCACACAAACACTAGTTCTTATTAGTCCTGATTTTACAAAATATTTCTTCATATTTTCATTTGCATCAGAACACACAGTGGTTGTTGTCCTCCTATAGAAAAACATTAAGGGACAAGAGCAGCCTATTGCATTTTTCAGCAAGGCATTAAGAGATGCACCTTTGAAGTACAACATAATGGAAAAACAAGCCTTTTCCTTGGTCAAAGCCATAAAAGACTTCAGATTTTACATTTTACACTAACACATCATAGCATTTGTGCCTCATTCAGTGATAAAGGACATTCTGACACAAGATCCTGATGGCAAAAGAGGAAAGTGGATCGCTGTAATACTAGAATATGAATTAGAAATCAAACCCACTAAGCTCATCAAAGGTCAAGGACTAGCAAGATTTATGGCTAAATCCAACTTTCAAGCTCTTGATATAAACATGTTTAATGCATTAGATGAATAAAAGGAGTTGGCAACTCCACTTATTGAAGATCATTTTCTGAATTCATCTTGGTATGCTGATATTTTGTATTTGCTGTTTAATCTAAATGTCCCTCTTGGTTTGTAAAAAACAAAGGAAAGGTTTTTAAAGTTAAAAGCTGTAAATTAATGCATTTTAGATAAATTTTTATATTGGAAAAATGTTAGTGGATTATTTCTTAAATGTTTTCCTGAGAATCATGCATATAATATCAAGCATGAGTTCCATGAAGGAGAATGTGGAGGCCACCTCTATTGGAAAACTAAAATTTACAAAATCCTTAGAGTTGGTTACTACGGGCCCACCCTCTTTCAAGTTATCCACAAAATGGTCATTGACTGTCATAAATGTCAAATCTTTGAAGGCAAAAGAAAGTTACTTCCCTTACCTCTGCAACCAATCACTGTTGAAGCTCCTTTTCAACAGTGGGGTCTAGATTTAATTTGGGAAATCCATCCTGACTCATCTACCCAACATAAATGGATCCTCACAGCCATTGATTATTTTACCAAATGTATAAAATCCATCCCTTCTAGGAATGCCACAAACTCAGTCATCATTTCTTTCTTTGAAAATCATATCCTGTCTAGATTTGGTTGTCCTAGGAAAATTATCACTGAAAATGCTGTTGTATTTGGAACCAAAAAGATGATTGATTTCTGTCATAAATATCATATTATATTGGGCCATTCCACAGCTTATTACCCTCAAGGTAATGGGCTGGTAGAATCCTCAAACAAATGTTTGGTAAACATTATCAAGAATTTGCTAGAAGAAAATAAAAAATCATGGCACAACAAGCTAGTACATGCACTTTGGGCAAACAGATTGACAATAAAAAATTCAATTGAAATGTCCCCTTATCAGTTATTTTATGGAGCAGATGCAGTATTTTCAATTATTCTAGGAGTGCTAGTCATGAAGTTGATCCAAGAAGTACAATCTAAAGAAGATGATATGATCAGAAGAATAAACCAAACTGTACAATTGCAGCAAACCAGAGAGGATGTCTACAATAGAGCACAACAAATACAAGAAAACATCAAGAAGTTGTTTGATAAAAGAACAAAGGCAAGTGATTTTAAAATTTGGGACAAAGTACTAAAATGGGATTCCAGAAAAAAGACAATGGAAAACATGGAAAGTTTGAAAATTTATGGAAAGGCCCTTATCTCATTCAGTATGCTATTGGCAACAATGCATTTTCTGCATGAGATGGATGGGACTAAAATTTTTAGAGGTCCTGTCAATGGCAGGATGCTCAAACATTATTCTTGTTAAAATATCTTTGTTTAAAGTTTTGTTCATTGTAAATAACATTTAATTTTTGAAAGAAAAGATGAATTACAAAAAACAAGAAAAAAGAGAAAAGAGGGAAGATAAAAAGAAGAAAGGTATAGCCCCATACCAAAAAAGAAGAAAAATCTGAAAGTGTGCAAGTCTAAATTCCGCTGCTTGAAAAAGGAATTGTTATTTAGTCATACAGCCTAATCATGACTGAGTAAAATTTGAATTTTGTGCTGATAGGTTAGTGAAAACAGATTTTCCAAACAGTGTAATCTTGGCTTATCAGTAGAATAGATTAGGATAGAGAAATAAATGGTTCCAACAAGCCCAAAATTTCAACCAAGGAAAAGAAAGGAGAAATGACTCCGAAAGATCAAAACGAGATCCAAAGAAGGAATGAAGGATTCTTGCAAAATTTCATATCTTAAGCCTTCAAAGTTTTGTTTTACATTTTCTGCAAATAATGTCTATGTGCAACTTGTACAAAATGCCATAGTCCCATAGCAAATCAGACTATCTAATCCTGAGTTGTATGTGTTTTAAATTTCCTGTTTTAGAAAATAGAGAATAAAATCTATCAAACATTCTAATCTTGACAAAATGTTAGAGTAGGTAGAGAATTATTGATTTCAACTGCTTAATCTAAACTCATGGAAGATATATGGATAGAAATAGATCAGTTTACTACTTTAAAATAAAAGAATAAAATGATGTTTAAAGGGTTTGCAAGCCTAAATTCACCCACTGAAGAAAAAATGTTAGGAAAAGTAGGATGTGTAGGTAGAAGTTTGGGAGAAAATCATCTGATTATGATAAAAACTGATCATCTTTTAAAGCAGCATGATCAAAGAAGGAAGCGGTTGTCAAAGTGTAGCAAAACACAAGGCACTAGTCTACTTTCCAAAGATTTATCTCTAAGGTTCTTGATACCTCCAAGGAGCTGCCCTCCCCAAGTGGAGCCACTGTTAGCCATCTATAAATTCTATTATATCTCATGATGGCTAAATTAGTTTTTAGTTTTCAAGAAACAAATTTTTGTGAAAAATCTGAGTTCTTGAAACTTCACTGTGTTCATTATCTTCAAGAAATAATTTTTCTATAAACTTCACTCAAAGCTTCCAAGTTACCCTGCCAAGACACAAAGAAAACTGTTTTCGCCAAAGCATAAACCCCTCTCCCAAAGCCCGTGGTCCTATCCACTCTGCACAAGACCATACCTCCACTCCTTCCTTAAACCCCTTTTCCACTTCTCTTCACCCCCGCTCCACTTATCCCTTCATATGATCTCCACCATAGATCTTATTGATCCGACGTTCATCACAATCCTCGACCATTTACCCCCACCGATAAAACATTCTGCTACCCGAAAAAGATGCTGATGTCATGCACCGGTCCCACTGCCCACTATTCCACCATTGGCCAATCTTCCCTCGGCACCTGTCCTCAACCATTCCCTTCTATCATGCATCTTCCTCGATCACGCCTAACCTTCGTCATTGATCTAGCTCCGCCAGATCCAATGGTCCGCAATCGATATCGCGTGGATTTTTATGTCAGGGTTTAACACTTGATTTCTGCGTGAAATAAGTGGTTTTCCTAGGGACACGCTTTATCCTCAGAGTGTAATTGTGTTCGATTCACTCAAAACCACTTACCATCTCTCTTCTGCATGAAAACCGCTCGGATTTCCCACAAAACCACCTTTTGATTTTCCGTGCCATTATTTGAATTTCTCCCTATTTTTTCATTTTTCCATGAAAATCCCTCTCTATGCACACCGTTCCTCCCCCGCATCGCTCCATCACCACTCCCGAGCCTTCGAAAGCAGTTTGACCCAAAAATATAGGTTTTATAACATGGTTTTTGTTTGTTTGCAGGTTTTAATGGTGGCCTATAATGTACCGGCCCTCCCACAGCTGATATCAGTGGCAAAGAACTTTTGGATGACGATCCTTGAGTTCCCAAAATGAAAAAATGGATTTATAGGGATTTTAAGTGTTTTATCAGTGCCTCATGAACACTGGTAAATCAATGAAACCCTCCAAACACGCCAAGGACACCTGCACGCAGAACAGAAGGAAAGAACAGTGAAGGTTAAAGATTAAGGAATAAATAAAGAAGATCAAAGACTTAATCAAGCAAATTATAGATAAAACACAGTCAAATATGAATTAATGAAAGATAAAATATTCAGCAAAGTGACAAAGACTGAAGGTGATTAAAAGGAGCCTAAAAAGCATTATCAGAGGCCTAATTAGAGTTTAAAGGATATAATCAAACAGATCAACAAAAAATAAAGTTTCGAATCGCAAATCACTGAAGCCATTACTCTTCCAAAGGACCAAAATGCCACCTACCAGCCTAATTTTCCTCAAAAGACACATAAAGTTACTCCAAGTCAGAGATATTTGTAAAGAATACTCAGAAGTTATTGCCAGCCTACCTAAAAAGCCTCAAAGTCAAAAAAAGCCACTAAGTAGTTCAAAAAGTTAATGTAACGTAGATTTAGACTTAAATACATTTTTCCTTGGGCCTTTCATGGTCTCAAAGGTCAAAAACATTAAACTCTATCGTTTGTGAACAATTAGAAACCCTTTCTTTCACTCTACCTCCTCATTTACATATAAATACTGTATGAGGAGTTCATTATTATTGTTGGTTGGATTATCATTGAGGTGTAATATAGTTGCTGAAGTTGTTGAAGTGTTGTTGAGTAGTTGAAGAATAATAGGCTGAGAAGAGAATTTTTTGAGTTGTAAAGACCTGTTGGACTTGAAGTCTGTAACTAGTTTTAACATCAATAATACAAGCTGATTCATGGGATCCTAGTCTATGTTAATGGTGATGTTATTCCTCACTGTTTTTGTCTTTCTTTATGTTTTACATGTTGTCCATTTTCTCTGATAAAGAATAGAAAATTTAGAATAGGATTTACTAAAAAGTACCCTATTTCTGTCTAAAAGATTTATCTTTATGTTTTATTCTTCTAAGGTATGTTTAGAGGATTCTTAATTGCCCTCTAGGTTTATCTAGATTGTTTTTTTTAGAATGATTAAATAGAGTATAGCCATGGAAGAATGTTGGTGAGCCCATGTATTTCTGAGTACAACTTGAGATATTGTTTTTGAATGTTCTTTTCAAAGTTTGCTAAGTAGAGTTAACCTAGGGAAGTCTATGGTTTTCCCTATCCTCTGGCTAGTCTTTAACAGTTGCTTTGAAAGATCCCTTGAGAGTATGCCAAAAGCAGGCTAGAATTCATAGGTATCTATCTGATCTTAGGCTATTTTCCTTGTTCTCTTATATGTTTTATCCTTTCTGAAAGTAGTCTTAGGATTACTGGATTGTTGTCTGAAAAGTGTGCTTTAATAAAAGTTCGTCCAAATAAGTCTATGGTTTTCCCTGTCCTTTGGCTTGCTTCAAACAGTTACTTTGAAATGCTTTTCTTGTCTTAGTGAAGTTAGATTCTTAATTGGTTTTAGCTTTGCTTCTTTCACAACAGTTTAATGTTTCATATCACAATTCAATCTAAAAGATACTTTGATATAGATGAATTTCCCTATGGAAACCCTTGAAGAATTGTTGTACAATTAAATCCTTTTGTGACTCCATAGCCCAATGGGTTGACACTTTTTCTTGACCTACCCTTTCAGCTGAAACATTCTTCAATCTGCTGTCACCTTCACCCTTCAGTTAATGTATCCATCCCAACCAAACAAACAAGTTCTCTGAGCTTCATAACTAGCCTAATATCATAACAAAGCATAAAGATATATCCTTTGAAAACACTTAATAGAGAGATCCCTCTCTGAATCTAGGAAGGCTAGGTCCTAGGATTCCAAAGTGTTCTGATGTGGCCCCCTGTAGCGTTTATTCTTGCCAATCTTGTAAATCACAGAGAGCCAACATGTTGGTGGATAAAAATGAGTGGATAATGGTGGATTAAGGTACTAAACCATTGAAAATTTCAACAAAATACTAGACCAAGTTGGATTTTGAAGGAAAATAGCACAATACAACTGTGTATCTTCGAAATATTATTGAATTTTTAAGGAGCAGCCACAAAAAATCTTTATAGGACAATTTAGGGGTTTTATATCAATCTAAGACCCTAGTAAACAAATTTTTCATATGTAAAAAGTTGTATAACCTAAGAATGAGGGATAGAGAATCAGTGACAGAGCATCTAAATGCCTTCAATACTATTGTAAGTCAGTTATTATCCATTGATATTGAAATTTTAGATGAAGACAAGTGCATTAGTTTGTTATGTTCTAGAGCATATGCTTGGCATATTTTGGTTGTTTCCATAGGTAGGAATACAACTACCTTGAAATTTGATGAAAGAGTGCCATCCTTGTTATCAGAGAAGATGAGACAAAAAAACATGGAGAGCCAAAATCAAATTCCTTTTCTGTAATAGCGAATTCCTAGAACAGTAATAGAAATAAGTCCCAAACCGGGATTCAAACTCTAGATTGAGTGTTGGGGAAATTATATGTGTGATAGTTCCAACATTAAATTATCAATCCAGGGTCGTGATACTTAGACTTAGAGAAAGCACAGGTAACGTAATATCATAGCGTCTAGCCAAAACTAGAGTAAGAAATCAACTTGTTGTTTAAGTACAGAATGCTATTTCTAATTTAAAACTAATCAATTGACAAAATAACATGCTCAAGCAACATGAATTTCTATTTCAAAAGAAAATCAATCAATTTCAAATAATATAACCATTTTTTTAAACTAAACTATGATATCAATCCTATTTATTAAAATGTAAACAAAGGAGAAATTATTCTGCAAACTTTAAAATAATAATCTATTCAATATTTAAAATAATAATATATATACTTTAGAAATCCACTCAAAAACAATCCAATACAAATATCAGAGTTCCTATCTACAAATAATAATGATACCTATCAACTTAAATAACTCACTCACTGCAAAAATTAAACTACCATCTCATTCGTTACTAATCACTACATTTAAATGTATGAGAAATCATTATTTTAGCAAAGGAATTATAATATTTAAAAAACTTCCTACATGTTACCTTTATAATCGAAAATTCAAAATCTCTAAAATAAAATTAATCTTTGAGCCCTTAACCTCTCTTGAAAATCAAATCACACATACTCATCAAACTCATGCCATGCTCATGAACTAATTATAGAATCAAAACCATAATAAAAAAAAGGAAATCACACTTCGATGCTAGAAAAACAAAATAATAATTAAAGTTGAGATGTTGGATATAAATCCTGGGACATAAAGAATCACTACTTTTGACTCAATAAACAAAAATGAATACCTCTATTCATTTTAACACCAACTAAGTTCAATGTAAAAACCTCAAATTCAATTTTGCACTTAAGGCATAGAAAACTCAATGCAAAATCTGATCTTGTACTTAATGCACAGAAAATTCATAATAATGCACACGGTGTTTCAATCATGATTTAATCCTTATCTCAATGAATTATATCTACAATAAAAGGAATGTAAAACTAAATAACCCCAAGCATTTGAGAAATGAATATAGCACTACAAGATTCAAAATATAAACCCAATTCATATTTATAAAACAGAGTGGAAGATAAAGTACAAAATCGAAATCAGAATTCAGAAATTTAAGTAATTACACTGCTAAATAATTATTTAAACACAAATATGAGATCGATGCTGGTTTAAAAACTTGTTTCCGGGTGTGGTAGGCCCTTTCCACACCTGGAGAAAGTTATATTAACTCAATGCTATTCAAAAATCAAACACCATAAGACTTACAAAAATTGATGCTAAATCAAAATGATGTATTAAGGCTCAGAATATGTGTAGAAAATCTCTAACACAAATATAATACCATGTAGAAATTATATCAATGGCTTCAATCATATCATGCAATTTACTAAAGCAAGATGTTGAATCCTTCTACAGTATTTGCGGAATATAAAACACGATCACTCAATCACATGAAGGTAAGAGAAAGAAATAATCAATCACACAACACAAGATGTTCTTGGGGAAATCACTTGCTCAAAAGCCCTCTATCATATATTGTACATAGTCAAAGAATCATGAAACAATACCATGCTTTCTCACACTGAGAAAATCCTACACTATCCTGTCTGTCTCACTTTGATCTTGCTCAAAACTATCTAGCAATTCTTAAGAAAAATTGACCAACACTTAGCCAATTCTCGGCCCTTCCTTAGCCCAGCCTTGCTCACGCAATCCCTAGGAAATTAATTCCTATTGAATAGGATAACTAGCCTTCCTTGATTGTTCAAGCCCTATGGAGCCTTCTTCTGACTTTATAATTTCACTTGGGTAGTTCGCCAAAAATACAACTAATAATTTACTTGTCTGAAACCTTTGTCTCAAATGGGTCTCCATCATAATTGACATGCATGTAGAAATTAATAGTGAATCATCAGTTACTTGTTAGATCACTACTTGTGAATTAAATCTATTTTAATTCACTTTATCTTCCACTAGCTCATCAATCAATTAGAACTAGTTAAACTAATTTTAGCTCAATTAATGTGAGTTAACTGATCCCACTCACACCACACTAGTGCTACAATTGCAACTCGACCCTCTAAATAATAGAATCACTCTACATGCATATCATTTGAACCTCAACTTGAAATTCTTGAGCTAGGATAAGTCTATCACACTTAGTTAACTATTACAAGTTGTTATGAGATAAGATGACATTTAATTTTTCAATTTATTTAAAAATTGGTTTCACACTATTAGTATGAATCTTAATTCCAAGCATACGAAAAAATACCACTTTAGCTGTGCATAAAAAATAGCCCTAATAGAAAAGATGGTTGCCAATATCCTCAGATTTGTAGTTAGGTGATCGAGATAAATGTTGTAAAAATCTAGATCTATGCATCAAAATACATTAAGCAGTAGAAAAACAATATTTACTCCATGCATCCAATAGACAAGACAAGAATATTTTGAATGAATTTTGTATTAATGACACTTGGGAGGAAAATACAGAAGGGTGTTACCAGTTCTCCTCAATGGGATGGGTTCTTGTAAGTCCTTAGCACTTCAGATCTAAAATTCCTCTCTCTTGATGGTGCAGAAAACCCAAACAAAAATGGTAGCAAAATATGACTATGATGGTGGATCAAAGTCAGACCAAAAATATAGATCCATAGTGATATTTAGGCAACAAAAGGTGGTAAATGAATGGGAAAACCCTTCTATTTATAAAAAAATATTTAGTTAGTCTAGATATTGGTGCATAATTAAAATATTATTAACCAAATCAAGATCCAACTTTTATGGAATATTTTATTATATTTGTTGGAGGAAAAGGAATTTCACTTGGGTCAAATCCCTTTATTTGTAAATAATAAATAAATAAATGATTTATTTATCATTTTAAGGATGTGGTTGAGTAATCAAATAAATAATTATTTATTTAATTATTTATGGGTGATTTAGTCATATTTAACAAAGAATATTATTTAAATAAGGTTTAAATATTTATTCTTTATAAAATAATAAGATAAATAATGATTTATCTAATTAATTTCCTAGTTTTGGGTTAAATACAAACAACCAGGAATATTAATTAAACTGTTGTTTAACTAATTATTCCTTGAGGAAAATCAAACAAATATATATTTATTTAATATTTCCTCATGGGGTTTCATGTTTAGACCATCAACAACTTAATAAAGGTGGTTTACTAAGTTATTTCATAGTGAAAGCAATTTTACTTAGGGAAAAATTGGTCTTACATGGTGTACTTGGGTCCATCTAATAATAATAGGTTAGATGACCAAAAAATGATGTAACATATTCCCCCTCAGCATGCGAGCGTTAGGAGCTAATCATATGACCAAAGTACCTTGTAAGAACTCAATCACTAGACACTGAAGGGGAAGTCAGAGAGAGAAATATAAGGTAGACTAAAGTGCTAAGAGGACTAGACCCTGAGGAGGCGAGACTTACAGGTGTGACAAGTCTCTTTTATGAGTGGATACCTATGCTATAGGTGGTGGGGGAGGCATACCTATGCTCCCCGAGACAAAGTACAAATAATAATGTGTCCAGTAAACAAAGGACTAAACAAAATAGTTCATGTTGGCATGATAATGAATCCCACATACATATTGTGCCTAAGATAACAACCAAGACTTGTACAATAATTTATAAGTACATGAGATACAAAATACAACCCAGATGCCCCTGTAAATAGGAAAGGGCTCTGAAAATTTGACTGATACAAGCAATCAAAGAGGCGTTGCAAGCGGCTAAGACCGACATCATCAAATCTATGGAGCTGCATCAAAGGTGGAAATGAAGAGGTCATCTGGGCATGTGGGGGGCTACCCGTAGGGCCACCCCCTCATGAGGGTTGAGACATCTCACACACACCCAGGAATCACCGGTCCATTTTGCTGCATCAGTGAACCATCGATTATACGGATCTAGATCATGCTGAAAGGAGTTGGAGCTGAGAAACAATCAACTCAATGGGCTATAAGGAGTCCCTTTGCCTGATCCAAGGCACCGAACAAGAGTGGAAGCTGGAACCAAGGTACACCGCCATCTAGACTTGTCTTCTAGAATAAATGATCTGATGTTGACAGAAGGAGGTCCACCATAGGTGAGGCAATACGGGGTCCTCAAATATGGCACAAGAGAAAATAGTAGAGCGACTGACAGACAGACACCAGGGGTAATGAAATGGGGGGGACTGAGTAGCGGATAAACGACTTCCCTTGCTAGAGCATAAAGGGCATGGATGACCTGGCAGCGACTGACAAAATATCATGAGGGATAGGGGACAGTGGGACTGGAGGCCATAATGTGCGACACGAGAGAGGGACCAAGCAATGAAGGATGGAGGACTATAACGGGATACAAAGGGACTCGGGATAGACTCCATGAATGCGATGATGACTCAACTCGGATGCTCTAAACAAGGGCGACTTGATGGTGCTGCCACACAGTAAAGATCCAATGGGGAACCATAAAAACATGAGTACAAGATGGTAACTCACGACAAAGATCGATATGAGCATGGACAAGTATGGAGGCAAAGTGGTGCCCCCATTACGAGTGTTGCAAGTGAAAAAATTCAATTTTGAGGAGGGGTGAAGTGACGCTTTTTGGATAAAATGTGTCTGGTGAAGAATCAAATCACTAAAAACTAACAGATACCCATTTGAGGGCTCGATGCGAGCTTTCCAACAGTACAGACGGTTCATCAAACTGAGCTATGGTTTGGCCACAACAGGAAAAAGAAAAATCAGGGGTTTCTCTTTTAATAAGGCATTTTCCCTCCAAATTCACTCATTTGCAGCAATCATAGCAGACAAACTGACCGTTAGAATCAAGATCCATCAGTTGCAGTTAAGAGGCCTAATCATACTCTTTCATTTTAGTGGATTGAAAGTTCAATTTAGGTCCCCAAGGCTCAGAAACAGACGCCTTCTCCTCTTCATGGCCGAGTTGCACTTTTTGGGGCAAAAAGTGCGATCTGGGTAGCAAGTTTTGGGCAAAAAACTGCGATCTGTCCTAGGTTTGGGCCTGAAAAGTGCAACCTTTCAGGGAGGGGTTTTTCTATGCTATTTTTTTGCTGAGCATTGGGTTTTATATACACTAACAAGTATGATGGTTTTGTGTAGATATTGTAGAATTATGGATCAAATGGAGAGAGAGAGACCTTGGCACATTATGGTCGGAGATCCGGGAGGATCAGCGTGTCCGCAATGCATTGGCTAGGTTTGGTGTTCTGAAGTTTGTGGAGAACCCTATGATGAGAGCTGGAGAGCCCTTATTGGCCCAGATTGTCAGCTATTGGGATCTGGACCATGAGGCCTTTATAGTGCAGGGGCACTGGATCGAGTTGACGGTCCAGGATATATATTTCCTGAATGGTCTTCCCTCACTTGGGATGGTTTGGAACATGCAGCCAGTGTTACCGTGAGGGTGGAACATCATGGAGTTTGTAGAGTGCCATTGTCAACCAAGTCTCCAAGTGAAAGGGACTCGGATACCCATTGGGGATCTACAGAGGTTAGAGACCCGTGCTGTGGCCGCAGTGGTGCTATGGATCCCGGGCAACTAGGCACTCCACCACATCACTAATTAATTAAAATATTTTTTAACTAATTATTCCTTGAGGAAAATCAAACAAATATTTACTTATTTAATATTTCCTCATGGGGTTTCCTGTTTAGACCATACACAACTTAATAAAGGTGGTTTACTAAGTTATTTTCATAGTGAAAGCAATTTTACTTAGGGTAAAATTGGTCTTATATGGTGTACTTGGGTCCATCTAATAATAATAGGTTATATGACCAAAAAATGGTGTAACAGAGTCCCCCTGGCGTGCGAGCATTAGGAGCTAATCGTATGACTGAAGCATGTTGTAAGAACTCAATCACTAGACACCGAAGGGGAAGTCAGAGAGAGAAATATAAGGTAGACTAAAGTGCTGAGAGGACTAGAACCTAAGGAGGCGAGACTTACAGGTGTGACAAGTATCTTTTATGAGTGATTACCTGTGCTATAGGCAGTGGGGGAGGCATACCTATGCCTGCCAAGACAAATTACAAAGAATAATGCGTCCAGTAAACAAAGGACTAAACAAAATAGTACATGCTGGCATGATAGTGAATCGCACATACATACAGTTCCTGGGATAATAACCAAGACTTGTACAATAATGTCTGAGTACATGAGATACAAAATACAACCCAGATGCCCCTATAAATAGGAAAGGGCTCTAAAAATCTGACTGATACATGCAATCAAAGAGGTGTTGCAAGCAGGTGAGGCTGACATCATCAAATATATGGAGCTACATCAAAGGCTGAAATGAAGAGGTCATCCGAGCATGTGGGGTGCTATCCGTAGGGCCACCCCCTCATGAGGGTTGAGACATCTCACACATAAGTGGGAATCACCGGTCCAATCTACTGCATCACTAAACCCTCTAGTATACGGATCTCAATCATGCTGAAAGGAGCTAGAGCTGAGAAACAATGAACTCAAAGGGATATAAGGAGTCCCTTTGCCTGATCTGAGGCACCGAACAAGAGTGGAAGCTGGAACCAAGGTACACCACCCTCTAGACTTGTCTTCTGGAATAAATGACTTGATGCAGGAAGAAGGAGGTCCGCCATAGGTGAGGCAATAAGGGGTCCTCAAATATGGCACGAGAGAAAATAGTAGAGCGACTGGCAGATGGACACCAGGGGTGATGAAATGGGGGGGACTAAGTAGCGAACAGATGATTTCCCTTGTTATAGCATAAAGGGCACAGATGACCTAGCAGCGAATGACATAATATCATGAGGGATAGGGGACAGTGGGCCTAGAGGCCATAATGTGCGACATGAGAGAGGGACCAAGCAATGAAGGATTGAGGACTATAGTGGGATACAAAGGGACTCGGGATAGACTCTATAAATGCAATGATGACTCAACTCGAATGCTCTAAACAAGGGTGACTCGATGGTGCTGCTACATAGTAAAGGTATAATGGGGAACCATAAAAACATGAGTACAAGATGGTAACTCACGACGAAGATCGATACGAGCGTGGACAAGTATGGAGGAAAAATGTTGCCCCCATTACGAGTGTTGCAAGTGAAGAAATTCGATTTTGAGGAGGGGTGAAGTGATGCTTCTTGGATAGAATGTGTCCCAGTGAAGTATCAAGTCACTAAAAACTAACAGATACCCATTTGAGGGCTCGATGAGAGCTTTCCAACAATATAGACGATTCGTCAAACTGAGCTATGGTTTGGTCGCAGAAGGCGAAAGAAAAATCAGGGGTTTCTCTTTTAATAAGGTGTTTTCCCTCCAAATTCACTCATTTGTGTTGGGAAAAATACTGAGAGGGGGGGTGAATCAGTATTTAGAGCTTATAATATAAATTCAACTTTTTCTTTTGAGAAAATTTCCATACATGGTTTTTATGAATGGAACTAGCGTATGCATGCAGAAATGCAGAAGGAAACTAGTGTATACTGATTTAAATTTCTAGATTTAGAGAAAATTCTCAGAAGCAGTATTATAAACAGATTTATCAGTTATGTATCAGATTATGAGAAGTAATCAACAGAATAAAGCATCACACACATGAACACCAATATTTAAGGTGGAAACCCAATTCGGGAGAAAACCATCGCTGTTGTCATCTCTGTTTTCAATCTTTATTATATAGAAAACATTTTACAACATAGTACTGATGCAGGCTCATACCATTACGTAGGCTTCTACCTGCAGAAGGCTGCAACCTTCTCTCGTTTTCCAGCTACAACTGGAAGGGAGCTCCAACCCCCTGATCTCATTTACCAGCCTCTCCTGGAAGGGAGCTTCGACCCCCTGAAATCAATCACCAGCATCTACTGACAGAAAGCTTCTTATTTCATACTAAAGGCTTCAACCCCCAGATCTACTACTAACCATGTTTCATCAATTTTCATACTGGATCCAACAACTTCAACACAACCCTTCACTTAACATCAATAATCATACTTTGCCCAATACTTCAAATAGAACAGTGAGACCACTGTAACCAGAATTTCAGAAATAAACCAGACTTCAAAATAGATATGCAGATACAAACTCAACCCTAAAAATTCATTAATTCAAATAGCATACGCTACTTTTCTTCACTGAAGCCGCGTACATACGCGCTTTCCTGCATACCAACCCGCGTATACTTCTGTGTATTTTATTCTTCAGAAACCCTAACTGCCATACACGCTTTTCATGAAGAGAACCCGCGTATATACGCACTTTTTCTGAAACCAACTAGCGTATAGATCTGTAAAAATAAATTTTGTAGAATAGACCAGATCTATAAAACTTACCCAGATTTATTCATTTTCTTCAGCAGACTTGTGCCAGTTCTTCATGATTTCGTCAATTGATCAAACCAGAGATTCATCATTGTCAGATCTAGATATCTTGAACCATCATTATATCCATGGGTGCATCATAGATTCAGATCTATCAATTAAGAACAAAGTTCATCTATGCAGATATTCCTTAGAGAAATTTATTCATCAAAAACCCTTACACATGCACACATTGCACTATGATCTTCTTCTCCTTAAATAGATTTAGCTTTTACCAATACCATGAGTCAAAACCACACAACTTCTGATGGTATTCTTGGACGGAATCAAATAAACCATACAGTGCTCAATACTGTGTGCCAAAACCATGGTAATGCCCCTTGGTATTATAATTTTGGAGCGCAAAAGGGCATACGCAACTTGGGACGTACTTATCCGCGTGTATACACGACTTGGCCTTTACAAAAGCGCGTATACATTGTGACATATTATATTTATCATTTCTTCGGCACATACTGGAATTATTTTTCTCTGTGACATCTGAACTGCACTGTAGATACATCATTCTTACATCTTTAACACATAGGTTGCTATCCAAAGACAACTCATCAAGTCAGTTTCCATCAAGGACAACTTCATCAAGTAGGTTGCCATCAAGGACAACACATTGCATAATATTGCCAACAATCTCCCCCTTTGGACTTGATGGCAACCATGACCAGAAATACATTCAACAACAACATTCTCCTCCTTTGACGTCAAGGGCAAAGGGTAGATCAAGATCCTTTGTACTGACAATACCATGCTCCCCCTAAGATCATGTTGCATCTGCAAACATAATATTCAATGAAGTACATGACTCTATAACTCAAATTAGTTTGACCTTTCCTATCACCAAGGACTCATACTTACATCAATGATCCAACCAAGTGGATTTACAAGTTTGACTCAATCACCCAACCAAGTGGGTTTACAAAATGGAATAAGTCTTTGCATGACTAAATATTACAATTTTTTAAATCATGGGTCTCAACATGACCTTTTTCATCAAATTACAGAAATGACTTATACAATCAAGATCAAAGATTCTCAAGCATGAGATCAGACTACAAAAAATAATTAGAATGCCAACAATGCATCCTTTCCACATGACCAGTGCTCCCCCTTAGCCTGTGCATCCTGAACACTTTCAACAAAAAATCATCAAGGCAACTTCATCAGAAGTATTAAAGAATGAAACATAAATATGAGAGCTGGAACATCACCAGAGAGACCCAACAGCACTACAGCTGTGCTGAAGAATGCTGACCCAAAAAAATTTTGTCAGCAAACACTCATACGCGGTTTTCTGTGTATAAAATCGCGTATATACGCGACTGTCCTTCAGGAAATCGGCGTATCCAATTTAATCTTCTGAATTCAAGTAGATCTGATCTTCTGCATGGCAGATACTACTCCCAGCTTCTATCTGAGATATTCGAATGCTTCCCTGGGTAAAGGTTTGGTAAATATATCAGCAACTTGTTCTTTGGAGGGAACATACTCCAACTTCACCTTTTGTTCAAGCACTTGTTCACGTAAGTGATACTTGATGGGAATGTGCTTGGTCTTGGAATGCATAACAGGATTCTTTGAGATACTGATGGCACTTGTATTATCACACATAATGGAGATAGGAGGTGAAAATTTGATTTGAAAGTCTTGTAAGGTTTGCATCATCCAAAGAAGTTGAGTGCAACATGATGCGACAGCCACATATTCTGCTTCTGCTATAGATAAGGCAATAGAGCTTTGCTTCTTGCTGAACCAAGATACTAACCGGGGCCCCATGTAGAATGCACCACCACTAGTGCTTTTCTGATCATCAACATTTCCAGCCCAATCTGCATCAGTGTAAGCATGAAGAGTGAGATCAGCATTCTTTGGATACCATAGTCCAAAGTCTTGAGTTCCTTGTAGATATTTGAATATTCTTTTGGTGACTGGAAGATGGGACTCTTGGTCAACGATGATACATGATAGCTTAAACTCATAATTACGATCCCAGGTAATTTGAAGTGAGATAAAGTGAACTTCCTATCATAGATCTATATTCAGTTGATTCACCATGGGAGAATCATCATGTGAACTGAGATTACATCCGGTTATCATTGGTGTACTTACAGGTTTGCATTCTTCCATGCCATACTTCTTCAGAATTTGCTTAAGATATTTTTCTTGTGATAAGAATATGTCATATGTTGTTTGTTGTACTTGCAAGCCAAGAAATAATGTTAGTTCCCCAAGTAAAGACATTTCAAATTCTTGCTGCATATCAGAAGCAAATTTCTGACTCATAGATTCTTCATTACTTCCAAAAATGATATCATCAACATATACAACCACAATCAATAGTTTATCATTTTCAGTTTTGGTGTATAAATTGCTATCAGCAGACCCCTTTGAAAATCCTTGTTGATGGAGATATTTGTCAAGACGATAATACCATGCCCTTGGAGCTTGTTTGAGACCATATAGAGCCTTTTTAAGTCTGCAAACAAGTTTTTCATAATTTCCCAAAATGAATCCTTCTAGTTGTTCTATATAAAATTCTTATTCTAGATCACCATTGAGAAAAACAGATTTAACATCCATTTGATAAACTTTGATTTGCTGGAAGCTTGAAAAATCAAGAAACATTCTTATGGCTTTAAGTCTAGCTACAGGAGCAAAAGTTTCTTCAAAGTCTATACCTTCTTGTTGAGCATACCCCTTGCAAACAAGTCTAGCTTTATTTCTTATAACATCCCCATTCTCATTTAACTTGTTTTTGAATATCCATTTAGTTCCAATGAAATTTTTGTCATGATGTCTTGGTACTAATTCCAAAGCGTGATTCTTTTTAATTTGATCAAGCTCTTCATTCATGGCTTGAATCCAACATTCATCTTTGCTAGCTTGATTGAAATTGTGTGGTTCAATAGTGGATAGAAATGCCAAATAGCTAGAAGATCCCACAAGAGTCCTTCTTGTTTGTACACCTGATCCATTTTCTCCCAAAATTTGAGATTCTGGATGATTATTTTGAACATATCTGATGAAGCTTTTTCAGATAAATCATCTTCAAGTTCTTCATTGGGTTCATTTTCTATATCATTTCTATTTGATGTAGAAGGATATATGTCATCATCGTCTTCATCTGTTGTTTGTTTTTCTTCTTTTGGAGCTGCAGGAGACTCATCAATAACAACATCAATACATTCAACAATCTTCCGAAGTCTTTTATTGTAACATTTATATGCTCTACTCCTAGAGGAGTAACCAAGAAGTATTCCTTCATCTGCTATGGGTTCAAACTTGCCAAGTTTTTCATAATTATTTTTGAAAAAAAAATTTCTTCCAAAAAATCTAAAATGCTTCACAGTGGGAGGATTACCATACCAGAGTTCATATGGAGTTTTATCACTATTTACACGAACATGTCCCTTGTTAAGAATATTTACCACTGTATGTGTTGCTTCTCCCCAGAATGTGTCAGGTGTTCCGAAATCATCAAGCATAGCTCTAGCCATTTGTTGAACTGTTCTATTCATTCTTTCTGCTACGCCATTTTGTTGTGGAGTGCCAGCTACAGAAAACTGTCTTTTTATGCCATGTTGTTCACAAAATTCAAGGAATTCATCTGATGTATATTCTCCTCCTCGATCAGATCTAAGACACTTTATTTTTAGATCTAATTCATTTTCAACCAGTGCTTTGAAGATTTGAAATTTCTCAAATGCTTCATCTTTGTGTTTAATCAACCCAATCCAACACATTCTAGAGAAATCATCAATAAATAAGATATAGTATTGTTCACCATGTGGTGAATTTTTCCTCACAGGTCCACATATGTCAGTATGAATGAGTTCAAGAGGCTTACTTGATGATCCTTCCTTGGCATTAAATTGTACTCTGGTTTGCTTATCGAATTGGCAAGATTTGCATATGATATTTTGAGGTAGATTAATATTGGGAAGATCACGAACAGCTTTAAGTCTGCTTCATTTCTTGATTTGAGAGAAGCTCAGATGCCCCAACCTTCTATGCCAGAGCCAATTTTCTAAAGATTTACTCAAATAACATTGTTCTTTGCAGTTCTTTAATACATACAGGTTTCTTGGAGTTCTTTTTCCTTTTATAATTGTTTTACCTGTATCAAGATCACGTACCACACATTCTTTTGAACTAAAGACAACTTCAGTTCCTTGATCACACATTTGACTTACACTTAACAGGTTATGCTTTAATCCATCCACATACATGAAATTATTATCTTTCACCTTTTCTTTTAGAAAAACAGACCCTTTTCCCTTAATGACAGCAGGAGTATCATTTCCAAATGTAACATTCTTTTCTTTTTCTAGAGCACTATATGCAAGAAGTTTGTTTTTGTCACCTGTCATGTGTTTTGAGCATCCACTATCAATATACCATTGATTTTCTTCACCTTCTGCAAATAAAGCAATGCCACAATTTTCAACATGTAATTCCTTCTTTTTCCATACTTTGGTGTTTGAAGGAAAATGCTCTTTTGGCTGGACTTTGCTCCTGCATTTAGATTCTTTATGGCCAAAGTTATTGCAATAAGCACATTCAACTTCATTTTGAAGAGGAGAAAATTTGTTATAGGTATTCTTCTTTGTTCCAAAATCCATCCTTTTCTTTCTTGCTTCTCTTGTCATGATGGTTTTATATGCAACACATTGAACAACTTTATGACCAAAATTGTGACATGAGAAACATTGTCCATTGAAGAAGAAATTTCTGCTATTATGAAATCTTCTACTTGAATTTACCTGTTGGTTGGTGTTTCTTTGGAAGGTATTCTTGTTCGTGTTCTTTGAATTGAGCTGGTCATGCTTAACCTGTGAAGATTATTTATTCCCTTGCTGAGTGGCAGAATGTTGGATACTGGTTGTAGTTGCTTTTAGATAATTTGGTGTTGAAGTTTGAGAAGATTCTCCGATATATCCAAGACCTGTCTTTATAAAAGGAGAACGTTGTACCTTGATAATCACATCTAAGGTTTCAGATCCTTTAGAAAATCTAAGATTCAAAGTCTTCACTTTCTCAATTTCTTTTCTTAGACTTACTATTCCACATTCTAATTTCTCATTGTGTTTCTCCTTTTCTTCAAGCTGATTTTTCATAGTTTCTATGGATATTTTAATTTCTTCTAAGCATATTTTACTTTCTTCTAAGCATATTTTGAGTTGATTGAATTCATCAAGAAAATCATTGTCCTCTAAAGCATCCATAAAAGTATCTTTTTCTTCTCTAGATTCTTTTTCAAATGCCATGAGAAGTCTAAGATCTTGTTCACATTCTTCCTCACTGTCAGATAACCCATCACTGTCTTCATGAGTATAGTAACTTTTTCTAGTGCTAAACTGATTCTTATTCCTTCTTGCTACTTCCTTCCCTTTTCCATGTGTTTCTTTGTAAGGACACTTAGCAGCATAATGACCAACTCTTCCACAAGCAAAACATTTGAAAGGAAGCTTACCTCTGAACCGTCCCGTGCCAAGTTGGAGTTTCTTTAGAAAATTTACCTCATCTTCTTCTGAGATATACCCTAATCCTTCTGTCTCTTTTAATTCTTTCCCTTTTGTAGAAGCCCTAAAGACAGCTTCTTTGACTTCACATGGTCCTCCTCTTCTCATTTCACATGCAGTTAGTATGCCATGAAGTTGCACCACAGTAAGATTTTGAAGATCCTGCTTTTCTTCAAGAGCAGAAACTTTTGACTCAAATTTTGCCGTTAGTGATCTTAAAACTTTCTCAACCAAAGTAGATTCGATTATTTTTTCTCCCAGATTTCTCATACGATTTACAATATCATCAAGACGTAAAATGAAATTGGCAATTCTCTCCTCATTATGCATTTTTATATTCTCATATTGAATTTTGAGAGTTTGGAGTTTAGCACTTTTTACCTTTGCATCACCTTCATAACTTAGAATAATTTTGTCCCATATTGCCTTTTCTATATCCACCTGCATGACTTTGACAAATTATGATTCGGTTAGACTTCCCAATAGAGCATTGACCACCTTTGCATTTGTTTCATAATTCTTTCTTTCCGTTGGATCTGTTGGTGTTGCGGCTGGATATTGATATCCTCCTTCAACCATAGCCCATACATCTGCTCCCAGAGACTGAAGATAGGATCTCATCCTTGTTTTCCAGAAGATTAAATTGTTTCCGTTGAAGAGCATAGGCCTGATAGATGTTGTTCCTTCTTGATTGCTCATCTTGATTGATCTTCCTTCTAGCGGCTAAGCTTTTTTAGAAGGACCTACTTTGATACCAATTGTTGGGAAAAATACTGAGAGGGGGGGTTAATCAGTATTTAGAGCTTATAATATAAATTCAGATTTTTCTTTTGAGCAGATTTCCATATGTGGTTTTTATGAATGGAACTAGCGTATGCACGCGGAAATGCAGAAGGAAACTAGTGTATACTGATTTAACTTTCTAGATTTAGAGAAAATACTCAGAAGCAATCTTATAAACAGATTTATCAGTTATGTATCAGATTATGAGAAGTAATCAACAGCATAAAGCATCACACACATGAACACCAATATTTAAGGTCGAAACCCAATTCGGGAGAAAAACACCACTGTTGTCGTCTCTGTTTTCAATCTTTATTATATAGAAAACCCTTTACAACATAGTACTGATGCAGACTCATACCAGTATGCAGGCTTCTACCTGCAGAAGGCTGCAACCTTCTCTCGTTTTCCAGCTACAACTGGAAGGGAGCTCCAACCCCCTGATCTCGTTTTCCAGACTCTCCTAGAAGGGAGCTTCGACCCCCTGAAATCAATCACCAGCATCTACTGACAGAAAGCTTATTCTTTCATACTGAAGGCTTCAACCCCCAGATCTACTGCTGACCACTTTTCATCAATTTTCATACTGGATCCAACAACTTCAACACAACCCTTCACTTAACATCAACAAACATACTTTGCCCAATACTTCAAACAGAACAGTGATACCACTGTAACCAGAATGTCAGAAATAAACCAGACTTCAGAATAGATATGCATATACAAACTCAACCCTGAACATTCATTAATTCAAATAGCATATGCTACTTTTCTTCACTGAAGCCGCGTACATATGCGCTTTCCCGCATACCAACCTGCGTATACTTCTGTGTATTTTATTCTTCAGAAACCCTAAATGCCATACGCGCTTTTCATGAAGAGAACCTACGTATATGCACGCTTTTTCTGAAACTAACTAGCTTATAGATCTGTAAAAATAAATTTTGTAGAACAGACCAGATCTATAAAACTTACCCAAATTTATTCATTTTCTTCAATAGACTTGCGCCAGTTCTTCATGATTTCATGAGTTGATCAAACCAAAGATTCATCATTTTCAGATCTAGAGATCTTGAACCATCATTATATCCATGGGTGCATCATAGATTCAGATCTATCAATTAAGAACAGAGTTCATCCATGCAGATATTCCTTAGAGAAATTTATTCATCAACAACCCTTACACATGCACACCTTGCACTATGATCTTCTTCTCCTTGAATAGATTTAGATTTTACCAATACCATGAGTCAAAACCACACAACTTCTGATGGTATTCTTGGAAGGAATAAAATAAACCATACAATTCTCAATACTGTGTGCCAAAACCATGGTAATGCCCCTTGGTATTATAATTTTGGAGCGCAAAAGGGCATACGTGACTTGGGACGTACTTATCCGCATGTATACGCGACTTGGACTTTACAAAAGCGCATATACATTGTGAAATATTATATTTATCATTTCTCTGGCACATACTGGACTTCTTTTTCTCTATCACATCTGAACTGCATTGTAGATACATCATTCTTACATCTTTAACACATAGGTTGCTATCAAAAGACAGCTCATCAAGTCAGTTTCCATCAAGGACAACTTCATCAAGTAGGTTGCCATCAAGGACAACACATTGCATCATATTGCCAACAATTTGCATGTGGAGTTGTGGTGAATTTAGAGAGGAGAGAAGGCCCTAAATCTTGCGGCGATCGTAGCGGACAAACTGACTGTTAGAATTGAGATCCGTCAGTTGCAGGTAAGAGGCATAACCCTACTCTTTCATTTTAGTGGATTGAAAGTTTGTTTTAGGTCCCCAAGGCTCAAAAATAGACCCTAATACTCTTCATGGCTGAGTCACACTTTTTGGGGCAAAAAGTGTGACCTGGGTGGTAGGTTTTGGGCAAAAAACTGTGACCTGTCCCAAGTTTGGGCCTGAAAAGTGAAACTTGTGATGGAGGGGTTTTCTGTGCTATTTTCTAGATGAGCAATGGGTTTTTATGTTGATATACAGTCTTTCCTATCTGTACACTGACAAGTATTATTGTTTTGTGTAGATATTGTAGAATTACAGATCAACTGGAGAGAGAGAGACCTGGGCACATTACGGTCGAAGATCCGAAGGGATCAGGGTGTCCGTAATGCATTGGCCAGGTTTGGGGTTCTGAATTTTGTGGAGAACCCTTTGATGAGAGATGGAGAGCCCTTATTGGCCCAGATTTTCAACTATTTGGATCTAGACCATGAGGTATTTATAGTTCAGGGGCACCAGATCGAGTTGACGGTCCAGAATATATATTTCCTGGCTAGTCTTCCCCCACTTGGGATGATTGGGAATACGCAGCCAGTGTTACCGTGAGGGCATAATATCATGGAGTTTGTAAAACTCCATTGTCGACTAGGTCTCCAAGCGATAGGGACTCGGATACCCATCCGGGATATAGAGATGTTAGAGACCTGTGCTGTGGCTGCAGCAGTGCTACGGATCCTGGGCAACCAGGCACTCCACAACATCACTAAAGGGAAGATGATACTTTTGGAGAGTGTTTTGTGTGGGACCTACTATGGGTGGGCCCAGATCATGTTGTTGTCCTTGAAACGATAGTTGTCGCTATGCAGGCGGCAAGTGAACCATGACTATGCATATGGGATAGTTTTGTGCTTACTCTTCTTTGAGAAGATCCCAACACTTCGATATTGTATACAGCTCTAGGATGGGGGCTCGAGGGAGCCCAAGATGTGCCAGTGGGGGTGACTACTGTGTATAGGAGGAGGTGGGACAGTCAGATAGGTGTTCTAATCTGAGTTCTTTTCACATTGGGATCAGATGCCATTGTACATATACGGCTATCCCTATAGTGGGATGAGTTAGTTTGGGGGCCTGGATTTTCCACTGCCTCTTTGTCGAGTATGGGGACTCGATGGTAAGTGAAAAATTGCTAATATTTTTATGTGCATTGTAATGTTTCAGAATATTGTATATGGTACTGATTCTTCCACTTTTGGTATCCAGATACAGCATCGGTAAAACCAGTCGGGTATATGGGACGGTGTGCAGTATCAGGAGCTGTAGGACCTAGTGGATCGAGGGCGTAGAAAAATGAGGATGCAGCAGCCCTCCTGGAGGAAATCCATCGTAGATGTGAGAGGCTTTTGACCGGTGTTTCAGAGCGCGACTGGAAAGTCTTAGAGGACCAGTACGTAGAGCCATGTATTAGTCTACCCTCAGAGTGGTGAGGGCTCATGTGGCGCATGGCGATGTTCGGACAGGGGATGCGTGATCTATGAGATGTGGGAGCAGAGCCATTGGCTCAGGATCCTCCCTATAGTGATTAGTGGGTATGAGCAGGTGGGGCCCCCAGTTTTGATTTTTTGGTAACATGCTATGGGCATGTCATATGTATCATAGTTAATGGACTCTAAAATATTTTATATGACACATATTATGGATATGCATCATTTTGATATTTTTATGTTATTGTCTTGTGTTAAATGTGTGTGCTAAATTCCAATATAGAATATGGTTTGCAATGTTATCTATATAGTGATTTTGTGCTCTAGGTACATGAATAAATGTAATGATTTCAAGTTCACACATCAAAAGATTCACTCGTAAATATATTCTAAAAAGGATAGGATTATGCATACAGTAGACACCATTCAGTCGCATGACAAGAAGCAGGGAATCTAAACGAACATGAAGGTGGTGGATGTGATGTGAAAGGGCGTCAACTAATAAACCTCACACTGCATCATATTCGACCTGGTTATTGGTAGCAGTACCAATGCATACACCATTTGAGAGAACAAGTGAGTGCAAGGGGGTAAAGATGGCCCAACTTGCCAAGGCTGGATTCTGGGAGTAGCGACTTGCACCATCAGCAAAATCAATATAAGGTTGGACGGGAGGTCCATCTGAAAGGTGCCACAAGAAAATAAATGGGAGGATGATGAACAATGTTGGCAACCTGAGCACAAAGTAGAAATCGAATGCACTCTGTGGGAGGGAGTGATCTAGGTAGGATGTCTACTACTCACACGCCAACGGTGAGGTGGAGTGTGCGAGCTACTGGAGGTGTAGCTTGTTCTCAGGCCATGAAAGTCACCATAGGCATGAATGGTGCCATCCCGTTTATGGGTGGGAAAGATGAAGTCAGGGGTGGACATGGCTTCCATGATGTCATCATCACAATAGAAGATGGAGTGACTGGAGGAAGGGAGACCAAATGACATGGAAAAGATACCTAACTCATCATGATGAGAAGAAAGGTTCACATGCGCATCATCATGGGGGATGACGTAAGAACAAGAAAATAAGGGATCTACTGATGTTGAGGCCAGGGTGATCGTTGAAGGGAGGTCAAGTGAAACAACAGGGGAAGATTCAGAGGGAGCTTCCATCGAGGGTATCATGGATGATGATAGGTAGAGGATGGTGGTCATGGGCTCCATCATCTTGACATCAAGAGGGGAAATTTCAATGGGAGCAGGTAAATCCTCAGTCTGGCCTGCAAGATACTGTGCAAGTACGAGAGAGGCGGATTGGTTTTGTTCAATCTCGTACTCTCGAACTACCTCTAAAGAGGCTTGATAATGCATAAGGCAGGGACAATGGTGGGAATAATGGCCATGGAGATCACACAAAGCACAAGGTTGTTTGGTGTGAATATTTTTAGGATTATTGGCTCAAGCTGCAATCGAGGAAGGAACAAAGGCTTCAGGGAACGCAACTTTAACCATGGGCTTGATACGGAGCAGTTCAGGATAGTTATGGGTGGCATGGCCAACGACATCAAACAAAGCATAGGGCTTTACGGGCAGGGGAGGTGCAGGGTCTGTCAAGTCAGCCTTGTCCTTGGAGGCCCTATCGCAAGCTTTTCCCTTCTTACCCGAAGCAGTCGCAACAGGAGGTGGTTCCTGTTGAGGTGGTTGAGGCACTATTGCAATGGGTAAATTCATGGGGACCGGTTGAACCGGGGTCAAAGCAAGATAATATTTGGGTTGACCAGGTGGGGTAGCAGCTGCAGGATCAAGGTATCAAATGGGAATCCCAAGGGTCAAGTTAGGAAGAGAGTGGGTGGCCATGACAGGTGCCGTGTACACTCCTGGGGAAGGAGCTAGGAACGATATTTGACCAGAGGGGTAATGGCCAGGTGGGATAGCTCCTAAATGGTTAAGGCCTGGAGGAACCGTTCCAGGAGGGTAAAGAGGCTCATGGATACCAGTTGAAGGGCCAAGAGGAGGAGGTCCAGAAGGCTGAATTGAAGGGCTAGGAGTAGGCTGCGGAGGGTGAGGAGGCTACTGACTAGCCGAGGCGGGCCGCTTGAGGGTAACCCGAGACAATTGCATCATGCAAACATTCGATGAGCTGGGATCAGAGATAGGAGGAGGAAGACCAGGGAATGTACCAAGCAATGAGGAACCTTTGTAGACTTTGAGTGAGACACTGGTCAAAGGATCGATAGTTTTCTTACTAGCCATCGAAGAGATGGTGGATTCAGGGGAGGTCTGAGACTTCATTTTGTAATATGTCAACTGGTCAATGGTGACTATCTTTCCTTTATGAGGGAAGGAAATCTTGCATTGAATCGCAGATGGGATAGCAGACATCACATAGATGTAGCTATGACCCAATACAATGTTGTAATCTAAGGGGGCATCTATGAATTCTACGTCAACACAAACAATCTTACCCGCAAGAGTAATAGGACAATTGCAGAATAAGCCAATGGGCCGGGAGGTGTGGCCATCCCATGCTCAGAGAGTGACCATGGAAAGAGCCAACTCAGGTGATCCTAGTTTCTTCCAAACCGAAGTAGAAATCACACAGGTGGATAACCCCTCATCAATGATGCACCGGGAAACGTTGGCGTTACAGATCTTGAATAGGATTTGGAAGGCGACAGAAGCAAGGAGAGGAGGATTTTCTGACCAGTCAACATCAAAGACATTAAATCGATCGTCGGAAGGATCTACAATGCCCATGGAAGATAGTAGATATTTTCATTGTGAAGGGCATGACTGGAGGAGTTCCAACGTTGAAATGGCAGTAGAGGATTGTCCCAAATCATCTACTATGCTATATGAATGGGCAGCTTTGCCAGAAGCAACATTTCGGCATAGTGGTCCCTTAGGAATCTTGGTATGAACCTCTGCCTTAGGTTGAGGGATTTTTAAGGGACCATTAGGTGTCGAAAGAGGCTTTGTAGAGACCGAAGGAGGTGGCTCAGGGACAAACGTAGCGGGAGGCTTGTTGTATTGACAGGATCAAGTCTAAAGATTGATGTCTACAGTTATAGGTTAATCAGAGTTCATCATGAGAATCTAGTAATTGGAGATACCAGATGGAAGAGGTTTGAGTGGCCACCTGACCTTCAGGTGGTTTGGTGGCCACAAATCCTTGGTGAGTGAAAGGATTAGTAAGCACAACCAGCTGACTAGGTGCAGCACTAGGAGGGATGGAAGGGGAGGCTTGTTGTCCTCACAATGTTGCTTGAGACTCCCACATCTGCCGCATCTGTGGTAAAAGAGGAAAATCATGTGTGTAATGACCATAAACACCACAACAAGAATAAGGCTTGTTCGTGCGAACAAGCCTATCTTGCTTGGGTTGAGTGCCCTGTTGCTGGTTCATAGTGTTAGGAGAATTAACTTGATTAAGTCTAGGATTACCAGAGGTAGATTGATTTTGAGTGCCTTTCCTCTTCTTTTTGGAAGGAGGATGATTAGTCGCACCTTGCTATGCATACACCTGTTCCTAAGGGGGTGGTGGCTATTGTTGTAGGGGTTGAGAAGGAAAGGGAGGTGGAGGTGCTAATGCTGGAGGAGCTGGAGCACCAGGCTGTGGATACGGATAATAAGGAGGTTTGGTAATAGTGTGGTAAATAGAAGGTTGGGAAAAACGAGGAGGCATGTCGTATCCTGGATACATGCTACTGGGAGGGGGAAAAGTGTAGGAGGTGTTGGCCACCCCCCAAGGAAAGCCATAGCCCATGGGAGGTTGAGTGTATGGATTAGAGAGAGCTCCAATGATACCGTCGGTGGCGTGATATGCCCATGGTGCATTGGCACCACCGGGTTTGGGAAGATCAGGTAGAATGGTATAAACATAACTCGACTGAGCGTAGATCAGGTCATACTTTAACGCAATTTGGAGAGCGAATTCTTCGGTTTGAGGAAAGTGCGATGCGAAATATTTCCTGATAGGTGGCAAGAGAGATCTAAGGAACCATTCCATGTAGACACAATATTCGAAGGTAGGGGCTCGAAATAGGCTCTTTCTTCTCTTCCATTCCTGGACATGGTTGGATAGGCGAGTCACAGACGATTGATGGAAAGAAGTCAAGAGTTCAGTACCAGTGTCATAACGAAGGGGAAGCTAGAAGTAAGACATAAAATCTTGGGCAAGAGTCGTAAAGGTGGTATGAGAGGAAGGGGCCTGATTAAGATACCACTTAGAAGCTTCATCAGTAAGTGTACGTTGGAACAACCGAAGATGGATAGAGTCATCGGTAATGGAGTTAGACGAACACCACATGTGGAAAGATCAAACATGATTTGTAGGATCCTCTCTAGCAAGGCCTTCAAACTTGGGGATGTCAGAAGGGATCTTATTCAGCATAGTAGGCCAACTAGTGTCATGGTGTATAGGATCATTTATCAACTGGTCAAAATCAGGAAGGCTGAGGCCTGCCATGAAGGGGAGCAAGGGCATAGCCGGGGTAGTGTCCCTTGCGGTCCCACTAGTGGTGTTCCCAGCATGATGTCTGGGGTGACCACCAGCATTAGGTCCTGCACCAGACATGGTGAAGGTGACAGGGGGAGAACCGAAGGCGGAACGAGAAAGAGAACCCAATGAACCAGAAGAAGAGTCGGAGTGGGGACTCGGTGGAGGACTAACTATAATCCTACGTGGAGGAGTAAGTCTTCCTACCAGAAACTAAGGATGAAGGCCAAGAAGTCTCTGAGATAATTTCCTTGGTGGCGCAATGATGATGACACAACGACACAAAGGAAAAAGAGACTGACAAGGGCAGGGAGGTGCATAATCAAATGACTACAATGTTGAAACAAGGGTAGAGAGGTGCAGGATCAATTGATTTCAATGTTTTAGAGTCTTTTCTTGGAAGTGTTAACCAAGCCCTTTTTTGCTTAGGGTGTGTGTGCAAAGTGTGTAAATTTTAATTTTTAAACCCAAACGTTTGTAGAGAAAAAGAAAAAGTGTATTGTGTAACTAAAAATAAACCTGCAGATAACAGTATATGAAACTGAAATAACATAAAAATATACGGCTAATAATGCAATAATCTAAACCCAAGGAGTTGGGCCTCTCAATAACTAGTCTGTATGTGGGTAAAAAAAACTAATAAAAACAACCTAAATAGCCAATAGATCTAAGGTTAGGGAGGGACAGGGATTGAAATGTCAAAATATGCTGGAAAGTGGTGCAGAAAACAACAACAAATCAGAGGAAAAATTGTTGTAAATGAGGTGGCGAAAGGATATCTCCTAGAGGGAAACAGAGTGAACCCTAGAGGAAAACCCAAACAAAGCTAAATGAGGTGATTTGGATGGATAATAAGGCAATCTAAAGTGGATATGAAGGTGAGGTATCAGATCTGAAAAAAGGCTGAAGAATCTGAAAATTTCAGACAACCTGCAGCAGCTAAAACTTTTCCACAAAGTGTGGAGAGTACTGAAGCCCTAGGGGGCTAGGTTCCCACTTAGTTGAGAAAAAAATAACAAGTGAAGGTCCAAAATAGATGTAGATGGAGGTCAGACAACCCTTAACAGAGGCCCAGACAAACCCAAAAAATTTTTAGGAAAAAACCCGCAAAAAATCTAGGTCACAGATCCTGACCTGTTTTTTGCAGAGGTCACCGCTTTTGGGTTGATTCCCGCTTCCTAAAGCTCCAGGTTGTAGGTTTTGGACAAAAAATTGTGACCTTCACTTTCAGCACTTTCGGCGGTAGATTTCAAAAAAAAAAATTCATCTCAATTGCAGCTGATGTCTGTCACCTACGCAATAGGTCCAAAAACACACGGAAGTTAGAATTTTTATCGTTTTAGGGTTTTATAGGTTAAAAACAACATCAAGAAAAGAAAAAAAAGAGGCTAAAGAGAAATCCTAGGGTTTGAAGCAGTTGGATATGCAAGGATCAAAAAAACGACAGCGGTCATAATCGTAAGCCCATGTGGAGTCACCAGTTGTTAGTATGAATCTTAATTCGAAGCGTACGAAAAAATATCACTTTAGCTGTGCATAAAAAATAGCCCTAACGGCAAATATGGCTGCCAATATCCTCAAATATGTAGTTACTTGATCAATATATATGCTGCAAAAATCTAGATCTATGCATCAAAAGACATTAAGCAGTAGAAAAACAAGATTTACTCTATGCATCCAATAGACAAGACAAGAATATGTTGAATGAATTTTGTTTTAATGACACCTGGGAGGAAAACATAGAAGGGTGTTACCATTTCTCCTCAATGGGATGGGTTCTTATAAGTCCTCAACACTTCAGATCTAAAATTCCTCTCTCTTGATGGTGCAGAAAACCCAGACAAAAATGGTAGCAAAATATGACAATGATGGTGGATCAAAGTTAGACCAAAAGTATAGATCCAGAGTGATATTTAGGCAGCAAAAGGTGGAAAATGAATCGGAAAACCCTTCTATTTATAACAAAATATTGAGTTAGTCTAGATATTGGTGCATAGTTAAAATATTATTAACCAAATCAAGATCCAACTTTTATGGAATATTTTATTATATTTGTTCGAGGGAAAAAGAATTTGACTTGGGTCAAATCCCTTTATTTGTAAATAATAAATAAATAAATGATTTATTTATCATTTTAAGGATATGGTTCAGTAATAATTAAATAAATAATTATTTATTTAATTATTTATGGGTGATTTAGTCATATTTAACAAAGAATATTATTTAAATAAGGTTTAAATAATTATTCTTTAAAAAATAATAAGATAAATAATTATTTATCTAATTAATTTCCTTGTTTTGGGTTAAACACAACCAGGAATATTAATTAAACTCTTGTTTAACTAATTATTCCTTCAGAAAAATCAAACAAATATATATTTATTTAATATTTCCTCATGGGGTTTCTTGTTTAGACCATAAACAACTTAATAAAGGTGGTTTACTAAGCTATTTTCATAGTGAATGCAATTTCACTTAGGGTAAAATTGGTCTTATATGGTGTACTTGGGTCCATCTAATAATAATAGGTTAGATGACCAAAAAATGGTGTAACAGAATGCCCCCCAGCGTGCGAGTGTTAGGAGCTAATTGTATGACTGAAGTACGTTGTAAGAACTTAATCACTAGACACCGAAGGGGAAGTCAGAGAGAGAAATATAAGGTAGACTAAAGTGTTGAGAGGACTTGACCCTGAGGAGGCAAGACTTACAGGTGTGACAAGTCTCTTTTATGAGTGAGAAGTTCTGCTATAGGCGGCGGGGGAGGCATACCTATGCCCGCCGAGACAAAGTACAAAGAATAATGCATCCAATAAACAAAGGACTAAACAAAATAGTACATGCTGGCATGATAATGAATCCCACATACATACTGTGCCTGGGATAACAACCAAGACTTGTACAATAATGTCCGAGTACATGAGATAAAAAATAAAACCCAGATGCCCCTGTAAATAGGAAAGGGCTTTGAAAATCTGACTGATACATGCAATTAAAGAGGAGCTGGAAGAGGCTGAGGCCGACATCATCAAATCTATGGAGCTGCATCAAAGGCTGAAATGAAGAGGTCATCCGGGCATGTGGGGGGATACCCATAGGGCCACCCCCTCTTGAGGGTTGATACATCTCACACACACCTGGGAATCATTGGTCCAATCTGTTGCATCACTGAACCATCGAGTATACGGATCTTGATCATGCTGAAAGGAGATGGAGCTGAGAAATAATCAACTGAGAGGGCTATAAGGAGTCCCTTTGCCTAATCCAAGGCACCGAACAAGATTGGAAGCTGGAACCAAGGTACACCACCCTCTAGACTTGTCTTCTAGAATAAATGATCTGATGTTGATAGAAGGAGGTCTGCCATAGGTGAGGCAATAAGGGGTCCTCAAATATGGCACGAGGGAAAATAGTAGAGTGACTGAAATACAGATATCGGGGGTGATGAAATGGGGGGGACTGAGTAGCAGACAGACGACTTCCCTTGTTAGAGCATAAAGGGCATGGATGACCTGGCAGTGACTGACAAAATATCATGAGGGATAGGGGACAGTGGGACTGGAGGCCATAATGTGTGACACGAGAGAGGGACCAAGAAATGAAGGACGGAGGACTATAGCGAGATACAAAGGGTCTCGGGATAGACTCCATGAATACGATGATGACTAAACTTGGATGCTCTAAACATGGGCGACACGATGGTGCTGCCACACAGTAAAGGTCCAATGGGGAACCATAAAAAAGTGAGCACAAGATGGTAACTCACGACAAAGATCGATACAAGTGTGGACAAGTATGGAGGCAAAGTGGTGCCCCCAGTACAAGTGTTGCAAGTGAAGAAATTCGATTTTGAGGAGGGGTGAAGTGATGCTTCTTGGATAAAATGTGTCCCAGTGAAGTATCAAATCACTAAAAACTTACAGATACCCATTTGAGGGCTTGATGAGAGCTTTCCAATGGTACAAATGGTTCGTCAAACTAAGCTATGGTTTGGCCGCAGAAGGCGAAAGAAAAATCAGGGGTTTCTCTTTTAATAAGGAATTTTCCCTCCAAATTCACTCGTTTGCATGTGGAGTTGTGGTGAATGTAGAGAGGAGAGAAGGCCCTAAATCCTGTGGTGATTGTAGCAGAAAAACCAACCGTTAGAATCGAGGTGTGTCAGTTTTAGGTAATAGGCCTAACCCTACTTTTTCATTTTAGTGGATTGAAAGTTCAGTTTAGGTCTCCAAGGCTCAAAAAAAGACACCTGCTCATCTTCACAGCTGAGTCACACTTTTTAGAGAAAAAAGTGCAACCTGGGTAGCAGGTTTTGGGCAAACAATTACGACCTGTCCGAGGTTTGGGCCTAAAAAGTGAAACCTCTCAGGGGGGGGGTTTTCTGTGTTATTTTTTGGCTGAGCACTGGGTTTTTATGTTGAGATACAGTCTTTCCTATCTATACACTAACAAGTATGATGGCTTTTGCAGATATGGTAGAATTACGAATCAACTGGAGAGAGAGAGACCTAGGCACATTACGGTCAGAGATCCGAGAGGATCAGGGTGTCCACAGTGCATTGGTCAGGTTTGGGGTTTTGAATTTTGTGGAGAACCCTCTGATGAGAGTTGTAGAGTCCTTATTGGCCCGGATTTTCAGCTATTGGGATTCGGACCATGGGGTATTTATAGTGCAGGGGCACCAGATCAAGTTGATGGTCCAGGATATATATTTCCTGACTGGTCTTCCCACCTTGGGATGGTTGGGAATACGTAGCTAGTGTTACCATGAGGATGGAACATCATGGAGTTTGTAGAGTGCCATTGTCGACCAGGTCTCCAAGTGAAAGGGACTCGGATACCCATCGAGGATCTAGAGAGGTTAGAGACTCCTGCTATGGTCGCAGTGGTGCTACAGATCTTGGGCAACTAGGCACTCCACCACATCACTAGAGGGCAGATGATGCTTGTGGAGAGTGTGTTGGGTGGGACCTACTATGGGTGGGCCCAGATGATGTTCTCGTCATTGAAACGATATTTTTTGCTATGTAGGCTGCAAGTGAACCATGACTGTGCACATGGGACAATTTTGTGCTTGCTCTTCTTTGATAAGATCACGACACTTCAACCTTGTATATAGCTCTAGGATGGGGGCCCAAGATGCGCCAGTGGGGGTGACTACTGTGTAGAGGAGGAGGTGGGGCAGTTGGACGGGTGTTCTGATACATGTTCTTTACACATTGGGATCAGATGCCATTGTACATAGACGACTATCCCTATAGTGGGATGAGTTATTTTGGGGACCCATATTTTCCACTACCTCTTGGTCGAGTATGGGGGCCTGATGGTAAGTGAAAAAATTATAATATTTTTATGTGAATTGTAATGTTTCATAATATTGTATATGGTACTGATTCTTCCACTTTTGGTATGCAGATACAACACCAGTAAATTAGGCTGGGTATATGGGATAGCCTATTGTATCAGGAGCTACAGGATCTAGTGGATCGAGGGCGCAGAAAAATGAGGATGCAACAGCCCTCCTAGAGGACATCCGTCATAGATGTGAGAGGCTTCTGAATGGTCTTTCAGAGCGCGACTAGAAATAATTAGAGGAACAGTACATAGAGCCATGTATTGTTCTACCCTCGAAGTGGTGAAGGGTCATGCAGTGCATGGCGATGGTCGGACAGGGGATGTGTGATCTACGAGCTGCGGGAGTAGAGCCATTGGCTCGGGATCCTCCAGATAGTGATTAGTGTGTATGGGTAGGTGGTGCCCCCAGTTTTGAGTTTTTGGTAACATGCTATGGACATGTCATATGTATCAGAGTTGATGGACTCTAAAACATTTTATATGACACATATTATCGATATGCATCGTTTTGATATTTTTATGTTATTTTCTTCTATTAAATGCATGTGCTAAATGCCAATCTAGAATATGGTTTGCAATTCTATCTACATAGTGATTTTATGCTCTAGGTACATGAATAAATGTAATGATTTCAAATTCACGCATCAAAATCTTCACTCCTAAACATCTCCTAAAAAGGATAGGATTATGCACATGGTAGACACCATTCAGTCGCATGACAAGAAGCAGGGAATCTAAAAAAACATGAAGGTGGAGGATGCGATGTGAAAGAGCATTGGCTAATGAACCTCACACTGCTTCATATTCGACCTGGTTATTGGTAGCAGTACCAATGCATACACTGTTTGAGAGAACAAGTGAGTGCAAGGGGGTAAAGATGGCCTAACCTGCCGAGGCTAGATTCCAGGAGTAGCAACTTGCACCATCAACAAAACCGATATAAGTTGTGGACGAGAGGTCCATCTGAAAGGTGCCACAAGACAATAAATGGGAGGATGATGAACAACATTGGCAACTTGAGCGCAAAGTAGAAATCGAACACACTCTACGGGAGAGAGTGATCTTGGTAGGATGTGTTTGTGCTCAACCTAGTGTTCCTAAATTGAGTTCATTAATTGTCAACCAGGGTTGGTAAACTGCTGAAGTGTGGTGCACTATATGTGCCTAGGTATTTGTTTCTCACTACGTTGTGTTTAGTGTTTTCTGATGTTTTTGGTTTTATTGTTTTATGTTTGAAAAGGAAAGAAGTAAGTGCTGGTGAAAAGAAGCTATTGGTTGTGTTAAAATAGAACAAAGCCTAAACTATGGATGGAAAACAACAAGTGCAAAGTTTGATAATGACTTCAGTGCAAGAAAATAAATCACAACATGAACTTAAACTTATCTAATTCATTCATTAAAGATGTGTTGGAAGAGCTTGAGAAATGGACAAGTTAAGTATAAATGAAGTTCTCCTAATTAAACAATCAAACATTTAACTTACAATGTTACAACATCTCATCCATGATTAAAGGTTTATTGGAATATATTTGGAAAAGAAAAATTGCAGCACAATAAGATTTCTACTCTAAATTAGCTTCTAATTCTGTTCTGCAACTCAATTTAACACCACTAGGCCTCACTCAAAAGTTATATATTTCCTTTTTAGAATAGTCTTTGAGAAAAGGCTTGTTTGTGAAATGGTAAAAAGGTTGCAAAATACTCCAAGCCTTAGATTGATACTAGCTTCTGTCCAAATGATTATGTATTAATATGAGTTTGGAACAAAAGAAGTTTTGTAAATAATGAAGACCGTGGTATTTAAATTTAGCAACTAATACAATTTAAAATGCAATGGATAGCAACTAAACTGGAATGTTAATACAGTGAGCTAAGACTAAACGAGAGTGCTACTAGTCTACTTGGAGTACAGTCAACAATGTTAAACTAAAATGCCATTATCAAACTGAAATGTAGTGACAGAGCTGAACTAAATGCATTCTACCTCCGGAGTGTTATGAATAAATTATCATGCAGCTAGTCTATTGGAATTCTACAACCCATCTTGTTCAATGTGAATGATATTTTGGAAGAGTTTGTGAAAACAATTCTGGCTGTATTATTCAATGAAATTGAACATAAGCAGAAGACTGAAAGCAAATACAACTAGAATCTAAGACACCACAGTTGTTTCTTATTCATTGTTAATGATATTTTGGAAGAGTTTTTAAGAGTAAGACTGGCTATGACACTTAGTGTAAACAAGAAACTAAAACCTACAATACCACAGCTATGCCTTATTCATCATGATGATATTTTGGAAGAGTTTATTAGAGTAAGTCTAACTGTGATAATTAACTAAAATAAATGCAACTAAAACCTACAATACCACAACCATACCTTATTCATCGAAATGATATTTTGGAAGAGTTTATTAGAGTAAGTCTAGCTGTGATAACTAATGTAAACAAGTATGAAACATAAACTTCAGAAATCTACTTAAGCTAGAAATGAAAACGAGACTAAAATACTTATCTAAACTGTATAAACAAGGCTGCTCAAGAGGCAGGGGCCCTCTACCACCAGAGTAGCATGAAATCTACTTCAATATTGCTTCAACGCTTTCAAGGAAATGATGCTTCTTTCATTAAAGAGAAATTACTTCAAAACAGAGTATTTTCGGACTTCTGAAATCTAGCAATCAACCATAAGATCTAACCTTGTCCCTCGGTTTCCCAAGCATATTTATAACAAAATTACATAACTGTATCCAAGATAACATAGGAATAATTTTATTTCCTAATTAGAATTTAAATAGAACTCTGAAGGTGGCCTCGTAATATGATTAAGGACATCTGGACTGTCCTTATCCTGTTAGGAGTCTACCTCCTAATTTGAGTTCCCACGTGCATAACTGCCTACAGAATTCCGTTCAAGCTTCGTGGAGAGCAACAAATGATGAGGGCATGATGTAGAATACACCCATATGTATTTTTCTCCAAGATGACACCTGGAACCTTCGTAGACACAAAGACAGCTACAGAGTCGGCCACTAGCTACGGAATGTCTGCATTCTGTAGCTAGATCTACTTCAAACGGTACTACAATGACAAAATCATAAAAACATAGCAAGTTAGTCATGATATTCATTCTTAAAGCAATTTTAACTAATTTCATTGATCATTTGAGCCTGTGATTAGTAATGGACAAAAGAATTGGAGTGGAATGTGGTGGAAGAAAGAACAGTCTTGGAGCTCAACATACCCCCACTGCTAGATTCTTGCATGTCCTCATGCAACTATTCCATGAACTCTGAGACCTCTGCAAGAACATCCAACCCTCTTCTTCTTCTTTTCCTGGAAATCAAAGGCCTTCTAGGCTTCTTGATGACTAACTTGAACCTTAAATTGGTAAGTGCCCTGATTAAGTTTTTGTTTCTCTTTTTCAATTTTTCATTGGCCTTTTCCACTTTGTCCATTTGTAGAGACAGGGTTGAATTCATATTGGTTTTTAGTTTAACCTGCTCTCTCATAATTTCATTCTCATTCTTGATATGTCTGTTGAGTACTTCTAACTCATACTTATCTCTTCTTAGCATATCAATTTCAGACTTTGGTGGGCTAGGGGTTCTGTCTCTACTTTCAGAAGCTCTTCTCTTCAATGACTCAACATAGTTGTAAATTTCTTGCTGTGCAGGGTCTATTTCAGGGGCTTCTTCATCAAAATCCTGCTCAGTAGGTGTTTCTTCGTCTTCTATGCTTATGACTCCAGTTTGTTTAAATTTTGTTTTCTTTAGTATCCCCCTCAGTCTGTGGCTCCTTCTCAATTGATATGGCCCTTCTCCTTTCTCTCTGGAAAATTTTCTTATGATCCTCTCTTTCTTAAGCTGCTTCTTAATCTGAACTAATTTTTCAAAAATCATTTCTTCACTGCTTTCTTGTATTGTTTTACCAGTTTCAGTTTTGGAGGATTTCCATATTCTACTTCTTTTTGTAGGTTTATCTTCAGGTGGAGGTTCCTTTGGTTCCTCAAAGTGATTTCTCACCAAGAAGTTATCCCAAGTATCTCCCATTTTTGCTAAATGATGTTCAATTAAAATCTTGACTAAACCATGGTGGTATAAGGTTGTCTCCAGAAATTGAATTCTCTTTTGAACACTTGAAGCCATTTTCTTTAAACTTTGAAGCAAGAAAAAGGGCAAATTAAGTTCTTCTTCTAGGAAATGCATTATCAATCGAATATGGTAAACATAGAAAGTACCATATCTACCTTCACAAGTGATGAATTTTTGCAGGATAAGCAACATGTTCCTCCATTTGTTCTTTAATGCAAAGCTAGGGATACCCTTTTTAAAAACAATGACATCCATACCTGGTGACTTGAGTATCTGCTTCCATGCTTCGTTATGGAATTCTCTGTTCTTAAACCACCTTTCTCCTTGTCTAGGCAATCCTGTTGCTTCTGCAATAAAAACCTCTGTGACAGTGAATTTAATATCTCCAACTTCAACCTCGGCTCCATTAAAAGATCTTGCAAAAGTTTTAGTAACCTCTTTGTGGAAGCCACTGAATTTTTCAAGGAATTGCAACCATCCTGCTTGTTGTAAGATTTCTTTGATTTGGGGATAGCCTTCCAAGTACTTAGTGCCAACTGGTTCAGTTCTCACGATGAGGCCCATAACTCTTCTTCAATCTTCAATTCACTAGTCTTCTGCTCACGGTGAGAATGGTCGTTAACAAGTTGTTTTTTCTCCACAAATGTTTCCTCTGTTCACGGTGACAATGGTTGTTACAGAGATGCCTATGTCTCACAGACCGAAATGGTTAAAAGTTGGCTACGGGAAAGAGTGATATGGAGTGGTTACGGAATGAATATAATGAGGTGAGGATGATGTATATGAGTTGAAAGATATCACAGAAGGAAAGACCGCGGAGATATTTTGTAACGAATTCAAAAATCATCATTAAATGCTCAGTGACGTGACTAATCCAATCACTTCAGCACTTTAACCGTTTATATTTTTAAATGATGATCGGATATGAGTTTTGAAATGGCGGAATAGAAGGATTTTTATCCAAAGTTTTTGCGGGAGGTTTGTTAGGCACGATCAACAAAATTAATTAAAACAACTTTTTGAATAATATATAACTGAACTATGCTAAAAATTTTCATGATATGTCACCATAATAATTTCATACCTTTGCCTTTGCTTTGATTTTCTTGTGATCTTCATATGCTTTGTTCTCCCCTGAAAATCATTACTTTTTGAGTCTTCATAACTCCCTTGAATTTGCTTGTTGTTGGATATGCAGGATCATTTTTTTGTAGATCAAATGATTAATAGATAGTGCTTTCAGGCTCTCTGGCTGCAGAATGTCTGTCTGGCTGTAGAATGTCTAACTGGCTGCAGAATGTCTGATTGATTGCAGAATGTACCTGTAGAGAACTTTGAATATGGTTTGAAGCTGGAATGATGAAAGGTTGTATGAAATGAATAATGAAATATGGTAGGATGAAGTATGAATGAAATGAATAATGGAGTGGAATGGATCACAACTTATGAAATGGAGTGAAGTATGAGAAGTGGGCTGCAATTCATGATATGTATTATTAATTGCAGAAAAATATCAAACTTTAAAAATCTGGAATTGAAATGAGGTGGATGAAGTATGGAATGAAATGAATGAAGTGTGGATGAATGAATAAAATGGAGTATGAATGAATGAATGAAATGGAGTATGTATGGATGAGTAAATGGAATGAATGGATGAAATGAAATGGACCATAAGTGAAATGGATCCGCACTTATGATTTTGTAACAGCATCTTGCAGGAAAAAAAAAATGGAAAAGTTAGAGTGTCAGAAAAATTTTGATTTTCACTCTATATTTTCTGTATAAACATGCCAATCAGTGATTGGTTTTCATGTTTATACTTTTATTTTTTATTTATTTATTTATTTTTTCAATATATCTGACTTCAGAAAATTCAATTAAGTTGATGAAGAAGAAAGATTTTTCTTCATTAACTTCACATCACTGTTTTCCTGGAACTTCTTGACCAATTCTTCTCTTGAGAGTGGTTTGTGATACAGCTTCAATCTATGACCATTCACAAGAAAAGTAACCTCTTCTTCATCTATTGTCCTGATTTTTATTGCTCCATTGTCAAAAATTCTCACAATTTCATATGGCCCAAGCCAATGTGTTTGAAATTTACCTTGAAAATCCTTGAACTTTGAATCAAACAAGAGAGCCCAGTCACCTTCTTTGAACTTCTTCTCCTTGATGTACTTGTCATGCCATCTAGTCCTTTGCTATTGGACTCTACTTGTTTTCTGAACTGCATCTTGTCTGATCCCATCCAATTCATTAATCTGCTCCAATCTGTGCTTTTGTGCCTCTGATAGATCAAGTCCTAGCTGAACTGCCATTTTGAAAGTTTGAATCTAGAACTCTATGGGAAACAAAACTTGCTTTCCATAAACAACTTCATAAGGAGTATGGCCTGTTGTGCTTCTCCATGTAGTTCTATAGGCCCACAAGGCTTCAGGAAGCCTATCTACCCAATATCTTCTATGTAAATGAACAGTCTTTGTTAGGATCCCTTCAATGACCTTATTAGTAGATTCCACTTGACCATTTGCTTGTGGATGATAAGGACTAGATTTTCTGTGTCTGATTCTGTACCTCTCCATCATTTGTTCCACTAGCCTTGATGTGAATTGATCTCCTTGATTTGTAACAATTTCCCTTGGGACACCAAAACGAGTAAAAATATCCTCAAAAAGAAAATTAACTACAGATGCTTCATTAGCAAAAAGTAATGGCTTGGCCTCTACCCATTTGGTAACATAATCAGTGCAAACTAATATATATCTCTTTTGTCTTGATGGAGGACTAATAGGTTCTACAAAATCCAAAGCCCATTTTTCAAAAGGTTCAATATGTACCTGACGCTGCAATGGCATCTCACCTGAAGGAGAAGGTTTCCCTACCCTTTGGCAACTGTCACACCTTTTGACATACTCTTTAGCATATTTGAAAAGGGATGGCCAATAATATCCTAAATGAAGGATCTTATAGGTTGTCCTCTTATCAGCAAAGTGTCTGCCACAAGGTTCATCATGACATGCTTTGAGAATCTCAGGCATCTCATCTTCCCGAACACATCTCCTAATGATAAAATCTGGACCTGTCATGTACAACTCATTAGCAACCCATGAATATTTTGCACTGTAATAAATGATTTTTCTTTTATCTCTTACATTCATTATTGAAGGAAATTTCCCTGAAACTAAATAATTAGCAATGTCAGTAAACCAAGGAGTCTGAGTAGAAATTGCAAAATGATATTCATCAGGAAATTGATCTTCAACTGGGGTATTGTCTTGGATGTTTTGGAGTCTAGATAGGAAATCAGCTACTGTGTTTTGTTTTCCAGGCCTATCTAGAATGGTAATGTTGAATTCTTGTAAAAGCAATAACCATCTTATGACTCTGCCATTAGTAATTGATTTATTCATTAGATATCTAATTGCAGAGTGATCTGTGTGAACAAAAGTTTCATAGCCTGTTATATAGTGTCTGAATTTGTTTATGGCATGAAAAACAACTAAAAACTCTTTTTCAGTTACAGTATAATTTAACTCTGAAGGAGTCAAATTTTTACTTGTATAATAGATGGCATAAGGAATCAGGTCTTTTTGTCCCAATACTGCTCCTAAAGCTGTATCTGAGGCATCTGTTGAAATATGAAAAGGTAACTTCCAGTTAGGTCCCCTTAAAATAGGTGCTTCAGAAATTTTTGTTTTCAGGGTCTCAAAGGCTAACTGGCAATCAGAATTCCAATTGAATTCACAGTATTTGGTAAGTAATTTGGAGAGTGGAGATGCTATCTTAGTGAATTTTTCTATAAATCTTCGATAATACCCTGTAAATCCAAGAAAATTCCTAACATCTTTTTGACAACTTGGAATAGATAAGTTAGAGATGACTTCAACTTTTGACTCATCAACTCTAATCCCATCCCCTGAAATGTGATGTCCTAAAACAATTCCTTCAGTAAACATCATAAAACACTTCTCATGACTAAGTGAAAGATTTGCTTCTTTACATCTTTTTAAGAATTTTTCCAAGTTTACTAAGGCTTCTTCAAATGTATTTCCATAAACTGTGAAATCATCCATATATACCTCTACACAATCATGTATTAGATCTGAAAAAATTCCTAATACCGCCCTTTGAAATGTTGCAGGTGCATTGCATAATCCAAATGGCAATACTCGGTAAGCATAGGTACCCCAAGGACAGGTAAATGTAGTTTTGTCTTGATCTTCAAGTGCTACTTGAATTTTATTGTAACCACTAAACCCATCTAGAAATGAGAAGTACTTTTTGCCAGCTAATGTATCTAATACTTGATCTATGAAAGGTAAGGGAAAATGGTCTTTAAGAGTAGCTTTGTTTAATTCTCGGTAGTCAATACATACCCTCCATTTACCATTTTTCTTTGGCACAATTACCAAAGGAGAAACCCACTGACTATCTGAAATAGGATAGAGTAAGTTGACATTCAACAATTTTTGCAATTCTTCTTTAACAATCTCCCTAAGATTTGGATTCATCCGTCTTTGAGGTTGTCTGATTGGTTTACAATTTTCCTCTATGTAGATGTGATGAGTGCAAGTCTTGGGGATTATCCCTTTCATATCAGTGTACTCCCATGCATATGCAGAAGAATGTCTCTGTAAGATCTTGACTAGCTCTTCTTGTTGAGATTTTTCTAGGTTCTTGTTTATGTTTAAAGTTTTGCCTGGAAATATCTCACTTGTAGAGCTGCCAAATTTATCCATAGAATGAAGAGACATCTGTCTTGATGATAAAAACTCAATGTTGGATTCTTCTTGAAATGGTTCATGTTTGTATTCCAAAGAGGATTCAAATTTTTCTAAAGTATTCAGAATTTGACTATCTTCACTAATTTCTGAAATTGTGAAGAGAGGTTGTAAGTCTTCTTCATCCTATATCCATTGAGTATCATCTAAATCTGTAATTGTCCTTGCTGGAGGATACAAAGTGAATTTCTTAGTTGAACTACCATCAGAGATGTACATATCACCGGATCTACAACTAATGAAAGCATCAGTTGTAGCTAACCAAGGTCTCCCTAATATAATAGGATGTCCTCCTAGATTATTCTTAGGAGTTAGGATCATGAAATCCACAGGGTACTCCCAAGAATCTAGGGACACTGGAATGTCTTCTATTACCCCATCAGGTTTGATCACAGATCTGTCTGCTAATTGTAATAATGTGGATGTAAAGAGAAGATTAGGAAGTTTCAATTTATCCATGATTTGTCTACTCATGATATTGATTGCTGCTCCTAAATCAATGAGTGTGTTTTTGATTTCAATTCCATTGATGTGAATTTTAACAACTGGATTTCCTGGGTCTAGATACTTTGGAATAGCAATCTTACCCATCATAATGTCTGCTATTTTTCCTGCCAGTTGAATTTTCTTTGTCTCTCTTATTCTTTTTCTTGTTTTCTTCATGCTCAACTCCTTTATTGTCTTTGCTAAAATTGGGGTTTCCTTGATGGCTTGTAATAATGGAATATTAATGCAAACATTTCTTAGCTCATCTAGGAAATCATAATTAGGCACCATAAATTGTTTTTCTACACCTCTATCAATTTGTAATCTTTCTCGAAAGGGAGGTGTAGGAGTGGATGTTGATGGCTGCTCTAATACAGGAGTTGAAATTATTGGTTCTTTTTGTTTTGATTTTTCAATGTTTGGGTCCTGAAAAGATGTGTCTTCTTCAAGAATTTTATTTTCCCGTAGAGAGTCTTCCTCAGAGTTGTCTTGTTCTTGTATAATCACAGAAGGTTTCCTCTTTTAAAGTATTCTTCCAGACCTAAGTTGAACATCACTAAGGTCTAGAGGAGTAATTAAATAAGTTGGAAACTGTTGGCATTCTATCATGTATGTATTATGAGGATTTTTATTGTTGGGGTTTGGTATGGGTTGAGCAAGCAACTGATTTTATTTCTGAGGAAATGGTAATGGGAGTGGTTGATTTTGATGTTGTGGATTTTGAGGATTTTGTTGAGGATTTTGTTGAGGAGGAAAATGTGGATATGGTGGATAGGATGGTGGATACTGATAGTACTGAGAGTATCTTCCATAGGGATTTTGTGAACCTTGTGCCCAAGCTTGAGATTTATTTTGAAATTGGGGCCAAGGTTGCTGCCAAGAATTCCAATTTGGTGGGGGTTGATTATACATTTGATCATGAAATCCTTGTGTTTGAGGTCCTTGCCAAGGCCTTCTAGAGACAAAATTGAGAGATTTTGTGGAACTTGTAGGAGTATCTTCTTGAAAGACAGATTTAAGACCAGGAAGTGAAGGACAACTCTTGGTCTCATGTTTTTCTGAACAAATTACACAGGTCTCTACAACTTTTTCATCCAAAGGACATTCTCTCAAGGCATGCTTCTTTCTACATTTGGGACAAAAGATTGCTAAGGCATCAGATTCAGCTTTTTTCTTGTTTTGTAACTTAAGGGTGTCTATTTGTTCACTAAGACTCCCTAAGATATCAGATTTGAAATCATCAAGCATATGTCCTATTTCTGCCCTACTTACTGTCCTAGAAGCAGACTTACTTGCCCTTGCAAGAGCAGGGTCTCTTGGGCCTTTTACAGTTTTGGATTTCCCTCTTGAAAGGTTAATACATAACTCAGATATTTCAGGTAATGTGAGCTGAGATATATCCCCTTTTCCCATCATGTTAAGGATATCCAACCATTCATCCCTAATTGTTTTCAACAAGAGAGATTTTAAGGTGTCTTGATCTAAGTTTTCCATTTTTGCTCTTTTGATGTTGTAATGAAATCTCTCCAACAAATCTTCCAAGTTTTCATCCTCTTTTTGTATCATCTTGAACACTTCCTCCTTATGATTAACTGGCATACAATAATCCAAATACCTCTCTAGAAATTCTTGTTTCATGTCTTCCCATGTCCTAATAGAATTGTTGATCAAACTCATAAACCACTTCAATGCTGCTCCTTTCAATGTTGAAGGAAATAGTTTAAGTTTTTGAGCATCTTGTAAGTAGTCATAAGTTCTACACAAGACTTCAAATTCAAATAGGAAGGTTTCAGGATCTTCAGTTTTAAGTCCATAGAAGTTTGGAAGGACAGAGGGTGAAATATTTTTCATAGTTGTATTGGTTTCTTCATCTACTATAGGAAACCCAAAAGAGCTTCCCATCTCTCTTCTACCTCTTCCTCTGCCTCCTTCACCTTCTTCACCTCTACCTCCTTCTCCTCTACCTCTACCTCTACCCCCTCCAAATAATGTGTGTTCTCCATTAAAGACTCCTCCTCCCCCTTCTTCTGCCATAGTTGATTCTTCTGTGGAAGTGGAAAAGTTTGTATCTCCAACAGGAGTCCTTGAATCTTCTTCTAAGACAGGTTTAGTGGATGAAGTGGAAGGTATTTATAATGGAATATCTGCTCTTAAATCTTCTATAATTCTAGAATCAGTAAAGGATGGAATGTGGGTCTAAGTTGGAGGTGTGCTGGATCTTGGTCTAGGTGAAACAAGTGGTGTTCTAGTAATCAAGCTTCTACTTCTACTTCTTATGAATCTACCCCTTGAGTCTCTCTCTCTCTATGCATATCATTGTTTTTGGGAGTTAAGAAACAAGGCTACCTAGTTACACTTCCCCGGCAACGACGCCAAAATGTTTGTGCTCAACCTAGTGTTCCTAAATTGAGTTCATTAATTGTCAACCAGGGTTGGTAAACTGCTGAAGTGTGGTGCACTATATGTGCCTAGGTATTTGTTTCTCAGTACATTGTGTTTAGTGTTTTCTGATGTTTTTGGCTTTATTGTTTTATGTTTGAAAAGGGAAAGAACTAAATGTTGCTGAAAAGAAGCTATTGGCCTAAACTATGGATGGCAAATAACAAATGCAAATACTAAAACAGAACAAACCCTAAACTATGGCTAGCAAACAACAAATGCAAATACTAAAACAGAAAAAAGCTTAAACTATGGCTAGCAAACAACAAATGCAAAGATTGATGATGACTTCAAGGAAATAAATCACAACATGAGCTTAAACTTATCCAATTCATTCATTAAAGATGTGTTGGAAGAGCTTGAGAAATGGACAAGTTAAGTGTAAATGAAGTTCTCCTAACTAGACAATCAAACAATCAACTTACAATGTTACAACATCTCATCCATGGTTAAAGGTTTATTGGAACATATTTGGAAAAGAAAATTTGTAGCAAAATAAGATTTATACTCTAAATTAGCTTCTAATTCTGTTCTGCAACTCAATTTAACACCCCTAGGCCTCACTCAAAAGTTATAGATTTCCTTTTTAGAATAGTCTTTGAGCAAAGGCTTGTTTGTGAAATGGTAAAAAGGTTGCAAAATACTCCACGCCTTAGACTGATACTAGCTTCTGTCCAGATGATTATGTATTAATATGAGTTTGGAACAAAAGAAGTTTTGTAAATAATGAAGACCATGGTATTTAAATTTAACAACTAATACAATTTAAAATGCAATGGATAACAACTAAACTAGAGTGCTAATACAGTGAGCTAAGACTAAACTAGAGTGCTACTAGTCTACTTGAAGTATAGTGAACATTGTTAAACTAAAATGCCATTATCAAACTGAAATGTAGTGACAGAGTTGAACTAAATGCATTCTACCTCCGGAGTGTTATGACTAAATTATCATGCAGCTAGTCTATTGGAATTCTACAGCCCATCTTGTTCAATGTGAATGATATTTTGGAAGAGTTTGTAAAAACAATTCTGGCTGTATTATTCAATGCAATTTAACATAAGCATAAGACTGAAAGCAAATACAACTAGAATCTAAGACACCATAGTTGTTTCTTATTCGTTGTTAATGATATTTTGGAAGAGTTTGTAAGAGTAAGACCGGCTGTGACACTTAGTGTAAACAAGCAACTAAAACCTACAATACCACAGCTATGCCTTATTCATCATGATGATATTTTGGAAGAGTTTATTAGAGTAAGTTTAACTGTGATAATTAACGAAAAGAAATGCAACTAAAACCTACAAACCACAGTCATACCTTATTCATCGTAATGATATTTTGGAAGAGTTTATTAGAGTAAGTCTAGCTATGATAATTAATGTAAACAAGTATGAAACATAAACTTCAGAAATCTACTTAAGCTAGAAATGAAAACGAGACTAAAAATACTTATCTAAAATGTATAAACAAGGCTTCTTAGGAGGCAGGGGCCCTCTACCACTAGAGTAGCACGAAATATACTTAAATATTGCTTCAACGCTTTCACGGAAATGATGCTTCTTTCATTAAAGAGAAATTACTTCAAAACAAAGTGTTTTCGGACTTCTGAAATCTAGCAATCAACCATAAAATCTAACCTTGTCCCTCGGTTTCCCGAGCATATTTATAACAAAATACATAACCATATCTGAGATAACATAGGAATAATTGTCTTTCATAATTAGAATCGAACTAGAACTCTGAAGGTGGTCTCGTAATATGATTAAGGACATCTGGACTGTCCTTATCCTATTAGGAGTCTACCTCCTAATTTGAGTTCCCACGTACATAACCACCTACAGGATTCCGTTCAAACTTCGTGGAGAGAAAAAAATGTTAAGGAGATGATGTGGAATATGACCATATGTTCTTTTCTCTAAGATGACACTTGGAACCTATGTAGACATGAAGACGGCTACAGAATTGGCAACTAGCTACAGAATGTCTGCATTCTGTAGCTAGATTTAGTTCAAAAAGTACTACAATGACAAAATCATAAAAACATAGCAAGTTAGTCATGATATTCATTCTCAAATCAATTTTAACTAATTATATTGATCATTTGAGCCTGAGATTAACAATGGACAAAAGAAATGGTGTGGAATGTGGTGGAAGAAAGAACATTCTTGGAGCTCAACAACAACTACATTGTCCTTATTAGAATTTAAGGAATTCTAAAGTATTTCCCTCTAAGTATGATAGTTTCGCATTAATATTAGGAGAATAAAATATATAGGGTAAAATAATATATTATCTAATCAAGATAAGGTATGAATAGCGTGACCCCACAAGAAGGGTTCCACAAGGGAAAAAAATTCATTAATGAGATAAAACATGACTTGAATAAAATACTTATAACCCTTTCAAATGGACCATGAAAACAAAATTGGAAAATTATTGAAAGCTTGCATGGCTCTTGAACTATCATAACAAATCTTTGATGCACCAAGAAATAAAGAGGTTAAAGAATTAACACTGAAACCTCCAATAAATACACCTTCAAAAAAATTTATTCTCAAATGATATTTAATAGCTACAATTGTTTGGAATGAGAGGAGAGTGTCATTTATAGATGAGGCCTCTACATCCTTCTCATTCCTTAGTATTTTCTAATCTTCCTACATTTTTCCTAGGAGATCTACAAAGGTGACTTGCAATCCACATATTGAAGGAGGAAAAGTCAAGATACATGTAAAACATGCCACATGTACACTAAGCCCATGTAAATCATGCCACATACACACTAAACCTTCAAAGAGAGTAGGTGATCCCCGAAAATAGACGTCAACTTGGGAAATAACCATGGAGTAAAAGGAATAACCCTGCCCCCTACCCCCTCGAAAAGTGGATGGATCCTCTAATCACGCTGATAAGTTCTCGAACGATGTCTCAAAGGTAAGATCATGTCCACATATGAAGCAAGAAAGTTCCATAAAAGGATGGAAAATGAGCGTCAAAGGTTAAAAAAAATCATAAAACTCTCCAACAACTAGTATGACATACAAATATGTGAGGTTATCCCTCACATCAAGTAATAAATAGCTCAAAAAATGACGAAATGAGAGAATTAACTAAGATGTTCAATGTGGCATGTCATGAGAAGACAAAAGCATGTGTAAATATCCCAAAAGTATTTTAGATGATGTTACAAGTGCTGTGTGATACATGTACTACCTCAAGATATGAGAAACTTCCTTGGGAAATGTGAAATTGTATGATCAAATGGAAAATCATGTCCAAGAGTCGATGGCTAAAGTGTAAGAATACATAAGATGGGGATCCATGCTTAGTCATGAGAATACATAAGATGAGATCCATGCCTAGGCATAAGATACACAGGCTTAAGATAAGCATGAAAACATTTAGAACATGAGTGACACATTTACATAAAAAAATATTAAATTCTTTTACTAAAAAATTTAGTTTTATACAATACAATGTTACCTTAAAAAAAAAAATTTCTAATTAAACATTTATTTTGAAACATATAATTTGATATTAATTAAACAATTCTATTTGCAACATCATTAAAAATGATAATGTAAATAATTATAAATATTTATATAAGTGCTAATTTTTTAATCTATAAAAAAAAATATAATATCTTAAAATTATTTAATAAAGATATTAAAAATAATTTAGATTCATTATTCAATATACAAAACACTAGTAACATATTTTTTTCTCAAAAATATCATTAAAAAAATAGAAAATCAATACTTCCTCTTACAACCATTTAAATTAAACTTAATTAACCAAAAACATCCACGCACATTTAAATTACATTAAATGTAATGAACTAAAAAAGGTCGTTTTTCCCTACCGCCTCCCCCACAATACACACAGAGACAGAGGGGAGGTCGATTTTGCACGACAGGATACTAATAAAAAGCCTATGATAAAGTGGTTCCCAACCATATACGACGGTTTGGTATTTATTAACTGAGATGTACTAAAATTGAGACACTAACATTTAAAAATATAATATAATATAAATGTTTTGAAGTACTTTCCACTGCACGTGAGTGAAATTCCAGTGAGAATGAGCTGATCGTTGTAAGTTGGAGTGCAGAATTTTTGCAAGATGGTCACAACGACGTTGGATATCGTGACTTTCTTTCGCCTGAAAGTTTCTTGGAAAACCTGACAAAACAATTCCACCATATACACCTTGAGACTGACTGATAATAAGTAATATGAAAACTACAATATATATATATATATATATATATATATATATATATATATGTTTGTATGTAACATTCAAAGCTTTCAATGTGATGATGAATTTACCTTTTCAATTCATCCTTGTTGGGGCCTTTTCCGGGCACAGGCTCATACTGGCCAGTCTTGATATTCACTCTCGAAACAGGTTTGTCCAAAAGTTTAGTGCCAATCTCTCTCAGCACCTGAAGATTTTCATCTTTTGCCAGATCCAGTGCACTTCTTTTATATTCTAAGTTGGGTTCCTGATCCCAATTATAAGCAAGCTATTAGTCCATATGGATTGTGTGCAAACAAAATACAATATTTTAGCAATCTGTAAATATAACTATGCAGAGCAGTGAAAATAATTTGTTTATATAAATTAAGACGCCTCCTCCATCGATGCTTAGAATTGTAATCATATGCTCGGCCACAACCATATCTGCAACAATCTGCACGCGCAGTACACAGTAACAAAAAAATGAAAGAAATTAAGGGTCACCAATAGTGAAAATATACAGAAAATAAATGTGTTCGCAGTTCCGAGACTCAGATATCTGCTCAATCAACTTCTAACAAAATTCTGTGCAAAAATCAAGAATGAAAAATGTGTGGGAGATTGGTACTATGAAGGATCAGGTCATGTGTATGTGCATTTATAGTCCTCTCACTACTCACTTCAAGTTGCGCTGTTCAATTCGACCTCGTGGAGGACGTCATCACACAAGTTCAGGAGGATGTCATCACTGTTGGAATTTAATTTCCAACTGCCCGTATAAGTTAGCAGAACAGCAGAATTTAATTGTGAAAGGATTGAAAGGCGACAGAGTTAAGACTGATAGCAAGTTGAAGGCAGTGGAAGAGCTCCATCCTATCTGCAACAACAACCACATTAAAAAACCCACCGAACATATTTAATATAACAGAGTTGAGGCGGCAAGCCTTTCCACGAGGGTTAGAAAAGCCAAGCAGCTCGAGGAGTGGAGACCCACAGAAAGCTGATGTCATCCTCAGCTGGGCCCACTCACAAAAGATTCCGGGGGAGTATGAAAGCTGGGGAGAATGGTCTTCACGAAGCCCCCGGAATAAATAAATGGAAATCATAAAATGAAATAAGGTTTTTAACCTTATATTAAAATGTTTTGATTTAATTGTTTTATTTCACGGTAATGTTGTTTTAACTTCTTACATAAGTTAATGTTTTATTACAGCAGTAATATTTAAGTTTTTACTTTTGGTTATATTATATATTATAAATATATGATATTTATAATATACATTATCAGAATAAAAAAAAAATGTTGTGCATTGTGAGTTTGTTGTGTAATGTTTTATTATTTCCCAAAGGCTGAAAATAGTAAAACAGAGAGACAGAGTGTTTTGTGTTTTGCACAACAGTGTGAAATATTTGTATACACAACAGTGTATGTTTTATAGAGATAGAGTCTTGTGTTTTGAATGACAGAGTGATAGTTTTGCACTGTGTTTGCAGCAGTCAAACTAATTTTTGTAAGCCCTCTGATTGAGGAATACTTTGTAACAGTTTTTTGAAGAAATAGAATTTTGTTTTAAGTGTGGAAACTCTGTCACTGTGAGTAAAATTTTAATATTTTCTCTGTGTGAAAAAGGGGAGTTTTATTCTCCATATGTTGTTCTGGAATTTCCAAATATTCCAACATGGTATCAGAGCTAGTCCAGGCCCTTTGAAGGCCAAAGAAGTCGAAGGAAAGGAGTTTTTTGTTGCAGTAGCTTCTCCAGCAGTGTGAAGACTCAACCAAAAATAATTCAAGTTATTTCTCTATACAATTTATTGTGTTACTGTTGCAGAACAGTCAGTTATTTTAAATACGCATTCAAGTGTTTTTTTAATCATAGTTAAGAGTGCAGAATGGCTGGAGCCAGCACTGGTATGGGTATGGGAAATATCCATCTCCCACTGTTTAATGGGAAAAATTATGACTACTCGTCAATAACAATGAGAGCATTATTTGTCTCCCAAGACTTATTAGAATTTGTTGAGGATGGCTTTGAAGAGCCAGCAAATGAAGAAGAGTTTGATGATTTAACTCAGGCAGAAAGAGAGATCCTGAAGAGAAGTACGAAGAAAGAATCCAAAGATCTCTTCTTTTTGTATCAAGCAATGCATGAGAGTGTGTTTCCGAGGATAGCAGCAGCCAAGAGATCCAAAGAAGCATGGGAAAATCTCAAGACAGCCTATCAAGGCATGGAAAGAGTGAAGACAACAAAACTTCAGTTGCTGAGGAGAGACTTTGAGACTCTCTGTATGAAAGAGTCAGATACTATTGACTCATTCTTCACTCATGTGATTGGAATGGTCACACAAATAAGATCTCATGGAGAGACTCTTGAAGACAATAGGATTGTGGAAAAACTTTTGAGGAGTCTACCCTCAAGATTCAATGTGATTGTCACCACCATAGAGGAGACTAAGGATCTCAAAAAGTTTTCACTGGATGAGATACATGCATCATTGATGACCCATGAGCAGAGATTGGGTAGGAGTGAAAACTCATCTCTGGAACATGCCTTTAAGACCCAAATGTATTTCGGAAGAGGAAGAGGGCAAGGAAGATGAAACAAAAGAGGAAGAGGCAGAAGCCAAAACAGAGGTGGAAGGAACAGTCCAGCAAATGCTCAAGGAAGGGGCAGCAATCCAAATCAGCATCAAGGCCATGACAACAGCTAGAAAAGTGGTCAACAGAATGCTCAAGGAAAAAGGTATGATAAGTCCAATGTCTAATGTCACTATTGTAAAAAATATGGTCATTATGCTAATGAATGTAGAAAGAAGCAGCATGATATGGGAAGTAGAACTAGTGCAAATTTCACTAGAGAAAATATCATCCAAAATAATTTGTTTGTAGCTTGTAATATGGCTGAAGAAAAAAGTGAGGATTTATGGTTTCTAGACTCCGGTTGCAATAACCATATGACAAGAAACATAGCAATGTTTTCTATGTTAGATGAGAGTGTGAAGTCACAAGTCACACTAGGAACTCATAGCAAAGTTTTTGTTATGGTAAAAGGAAATGTAAATGTTTTAACAAGGAAAGGTGCAAAGAAATCCATAGCAGATGTTTATTATGTTCCAGGAATGAAGTGTAACCTCTTAAGTATTGGAAAACTTGTTCAAAAGGGGTACAATGTATTTTTTGAGGATGATGTTTGTACCATCATGGACAAACCACCCAGCAAAAAATGTATTGTTGAAGTGAATATGACAAGGAATAGGATGTTCCCTCTCAGAATGAGAGTAGATTTGAAGAATGGTGAAGAGAGAGCATCAGTGGCATAAGAGGCTATCCAAAGCGAACCAAAAGATGAAAATTGGTTGTGGCAATTGAGATTTTGACATCTCAACTTTGGAGGTCTTAACTTGTTGAATAGAAAAGGAATGGTAAGAGGTTTACCATTGATAGAGAAACCTAACAGCCTTTGTGAAAGTTGTATCTTGGGGAAACAACACAGAGAAAGTTTTCCTTCCGAGAAAAGCATAAAGGCAAAGGCACCCTTAGAGATTGTCCACTCAGATTTGTGTGGACCGATGCAAACTCCATCGCTTGCTAGCAGCCACTACATGTTAACATTCATAGATGATTTTACAAGAAAAACTTGGGTTTACTTTTTGAAAAACAAAAGTGAAGTGTTTGAAAAATTCTGCAATTTCAAAGCACTTGTGGAAAACCAAAGTGGGCTGCACATCAAAGTCCTAAGGACTGATAGAGGAGGTGAGTATATCTCTAAATATTTTCTATGTTTTTGTAGAGAAAATGGTATTCAAAAGCAGTTTACAAATAGATATACTCCGCAGAAAAATGGAGTAGCCGAAAGGAAGAATAGAACCATAATGGACATGGTGAGGAGTATGTTAAAGGCAAAGCATTTGCCTAATGATTATTGGGTTGAAGCTGTACATTGTGCAGCATACATTTTGAATAGGTGCCCTACAAAAGCAGTGATGAACAAAGTGCCGGGAGAGGCATGGAGTGGCACAAATCAAAGTGTCACACACATGAAGGTTTTTGGATGTGTGGCTTATGCACACATACCGGATCAGCTAAGGAAGAAGTTGGACAACAAGGGGGAGAAATGTATTTTCATTGGATACAGTGAGGAATCCAAGGCTTATAGGTTGTATAACCCATCCACCAAGAAGTTTATTGTGAGCAGAGATGTTCAGTTTATTGAAGAGGAAGCTTGGGATGGAAGCATAGAGAAAACAGTGAATGTTAAACACTGTTTATCTCATGATGAAAATAATGATGAGTTGGCTGAAATACATCCCCAAACAGTAGCACCAACACAAGATCAGCGATGCACACCCTTGAGGAGAAATGAAAGTGCTTCTACAAGCACACCACGAGGAGGAAATTCAAGTGCTTCTTCAAGAATTTGTACACCTAATGAAAGAGGTAAGAAATTTAGAAGTTTGAAAGATATTTATGAAAAAGATATAGCAAATGAAGGTATCAATTCTTTGTTTGTTTTATATTTTCATGTTGATGATCCTGTTCATTTAGAAGCTATCAAGGATAAGAAATGGATAGAAGCTATGGATGAGGAGATAAATGCCATAGAAAGAAACAAAACTTGGGATTTGGTTGAACTCCCAAAAGGTAAAGATGTCATTGGAGTTAAATGGGTCTACAAGACCAAGAATAATGCTGAAGGAAAAATAGAGAGACACAAGGCCAGACTTGTTGTCAAGGGATATAAGCAGAAGCATGGGATAGATTATAAGGAAACTTTCGCACCGGTTGCTACAATGGAAACCGTGAGAGCAGTGTTGTCCATAGCAGCAAAAAACAAGTGGAAATTTTACCAAATGGACGTGAAGTCAGCATTCCTAAATGGAGTGTTAATGGAAGAGGTTTACATTTAACAACCTCTTGGATATGAAAAGAAAGGCCAAGAACACAAATTGTGCAAGTTGAAGAAAGCTCTTTATGGGCTGAAGCAAGCGCCAAGAGCATGGTACAGTAGAATAGACTCCTATCTACTGGAAAATGGATTTGAAAAGTGTGAGGGAGAACCCACCCTCTACATCAAAGAAAAGGATGGTAAAATGTTGATTGAGTTTTATATGTTGATGATGTTATTTTCACAAGTAATGATGATTACCTTATTGAACATTTTAAAACAGTCATGAAAGAATAATTTGAAATGACTAACATGGGTTTGTTGAAATACTTCTTAGGAATAGAAGTAGAACAAGATGAAAATGGGATTTTTATCTCATAGGAAAAGTATGTTAATGAAGCGCTTGAAAGATTTAATATGCAGGGGAGCAAAGCAGCAATCACTCCCACAGTGATGGGATTAAAACTTTGCAGAGAGGACAGCAGAAAGGATTTTGATCCTAGCCTATACAAAATCATAGTTGGCAACCTCATGTATTTGACTACAACTAAGCTCGACATAATGCATGATGTTAGTTTGATTTCTAGATTCATGGAGAAGCCAAAGGATGCACATTGGCAGGCAGCAAAAAGAATTCTGAGGTATGTAAAAGGAACTAAGAGGTATGGTATTTTGTATACTACTTCAGAAAATTCAAAATTAATTGGTTATATTGACAGTGATTGGGCTGGAAGTATTGATGACCAGAAAAGTACTTCTGGTTATGTTTTTCATATGGGTTCGGGAGCCATTTCATGGGCTTCTAAGAAACAGCCCATTGTAGCATTATCTACAGTAGAGGCAGAATATGTGGCAGCTACAGCAGCAGCATGTCAAGTAGTTTGGATGAGAAGAATGTTGAAAATTTTATGCCAAGAACAGATAAAAGGGACAGTGATTTACTGTGATAGTAGCTCAGCGATAGCTTTATCTAAAAATTATGTTTTTCATAAAAGGACAAAGCACATAGACACCAAGTTTCACTTCATACATGAATTGGTTAACAATGGTGAGATTGTTTTGCAGCACTGCAGAACAAAGCATCAATTTGCTGATATCCTCACAAAACCATTAGCTCAGAACAATTTTAATTATTTCAGGAAATGCCTGGGTATGCAAGAAAACCCAGCAGTTGAAATTAAGGGGGAGTGTTGGAATTTAATTTCCAACTGCCCGTATAAGTTAGCAGGACAACAGAATTTAATTGTGAAAGGATTGAAAGGCGACAGAGTTAAGACTGATAGCAAGTTGAAGGCGGTGGAAGAGCTCCATCCTATCTGCAACAACAACCACATTAAAAACCCCACTGAACATATTTAATACAACAGAGTTGAGGCGGCAAGCCTTTCCGTAGGGGTTAGAAAAGACAAGCAGCTGGAGGAGTGGAGACCCACGGAAAGTTGATGTCATCCTCAGCTGTGCCCACTCACAAAAGATTTCGGGGGAGTATGAAAGATGGGGAGAATGGTCTTCACGAAGCCCCCGGAATAAATAAATGGAAAGCATAAAATGAAATAAGTTTTTTAACCTTATATTAAAATGTTTTGATTTAATTGTTTTATTTCACGGCAATGTTGTTTTAACTTCTTACATAAGTTAATGTTTTATTACAGTGGTAATATTTAAGTTTTTACTGTTGGTTATATTATATATTAAAAATATATGATATTTATAATATATATTATTGTAATGTTTCATATAAAATCATATGCCGTGAGCATTGAAAAAAAATGTTGTGCATTGTGAGTTTGTTGTGTAATGTTTTATTATTGCCCGAAGGCTGAAAATAGTAAAACAGAGAGACAGAGTGTTTTGTGTTTTGCACAATAGTGTGAAATATTTGTATACACAGCAGTGTATGTTTTATAGAGATAGAGTGTTGTTTTTTGAATGACAGAGTGATATTTTTTCACTGTGTTTGCAGCAGTCAAATTAATTTTTGTAAGCCCTCTGATTGAGGAAGAATTTGTAACAGTTTTTTGAAGAAATAGAAGTTTGTTTTAAGTGTGGAAACTCTGTCACTGTGAGTAAAATTTTAATATTTTTTCTGTGTGAAAGAGGGGAGTTTTATTCTCCATTTGTTGTTCTGGAATTTCCAAATATTCCAACAATCACACATTTTCTATAGCACGCAAAGGATGGCGTGACGGGCTCCATTGTTTCTTTCAGTTTCGACAAACATATATATGTGTGTGCCCGCACACCACTGCACATGGGCAACTCATTAGCTTGTCTGGTTGACCAATGGGCCACTTTTATGTATTCATCGCCCATCCTTACTTACAATGGAATCTTTGATCCATGTGCTTTAATATATTTTACTATTCATGTTCCCCGAAATGCAAATGATTCCTCTCCTCCCTATATGTATTTAATAGCTTTTCAATTGTTAATTACTTTAATAGCTAATAAATAAATATAATTATAATTATGATTAATTATTAAATTATGCATATTTCTTCATATTTATTATTGAACTTATAAATTTAATTACATTTAACAATAATAATAAATGAAATTTATTATTATGTGTTTTTTAGAAGAACTTTTTGACTTATTTGTCGTTCTTGCATTATATGTTAGACGATTGGAAGATGTTGAGTCGTTTGGTCGCACGAAGGTAGTTGGAGGCTCTCTTTTAGGTCTTTTTCACGTATTTTGTGATATTGAAGGAACTCATTTGGACTGACAATGATAGGCAATATATTGTCCATGGAATTGTGAAGATGGGAAGCCTCAGAGTAAAGCTTATCTGTGTAATATGTGTTCAAAGACACCCTTGCATTTCAACATCCATCAAACTGCTTCAAGGGGGAACGCAAACAAGGCGAAATGGGAGGAAACAAAAGCTGCAGCAGAACCCATTTCCCCATAACGAATTGAACCCCTCCTCACATAAAACGTTATGAAGAGCGAGATATGTTCACACACATGAACTCCACTCTGCCCACTGACCTTCAGATCCAAAAATTATCTCTAGATGCGAGGTTCATATTTTCATGTTTTCTTCTTATTTTATGAGTTTTCATATATTTGTACTGAAGTTGTCTTTAGTGAGTCATACTTGGTTGTTTTAACCATCAAACAATAGGTTACGTTCCCAATTATTTATTTATTTCATTTTGATAGGAATACTATTATGGAATGAGTTGTGGGTTTTCACATATTTTTCCTTAGAGTTCCCTATAAAAAAATTCTAAGGTTTGAAAAATTTAAGTGTTACTGTATTTATTTCATTTTGATAGGAATACTATTATGGAATAAGTTGTGGGTTTTCACATATTTTTCCTTAGAATTCCCTATAAAAAAATTTCCAAGGTGGTTTGAAAAATTTAAGTGTTACTGTAATTGGCAAAGTTATCTGTATAATATGTGTTCATAGATGCCCTCACATTTTTACTAGCATCATGATGCTCCAAGGGGGGAGGGAAGGAAGCAAAATGGGAGGAAATGAAGCCGCATTAGATCCCATAACCTCAGAAGGAATCGGACCCCTCCCCGCATAAAATGTTATGAGGAGCGAGATATGTTCACATATAGCCATTCGACTCTACCCATTGACTTTTTGGTATAAAAATTATCCCTAGACGTGAGGTTAACATCTTCACGTTTTCTTCAAATTTTCTCAGTTTTCATAAATTTGTAATGAAGTTGTCTTCAGTGGAAATTACCCAAATGTGTGAAAAATCGATGGCTTTTTAATAGCAGGCCTTCCTCAATTTACTATGTCAAATGACACTAATTGTAAAATGGTTTTTTCTTGAAGTTTTCATTTTCAATTTTATGAGGGGTTTGTCTTGTTCAATTTCCAAGGTGGATTAATAGTTCTCTCAACACATGAAAGGATTATAAGCTCACTACGGTATCAAATTGGAAGCATTGTAAAAAAAAACTTAAGGTTTTTTCTTTTTTTTGTGGCATACACGTGTTGACAATGGAACTTGGTTGAAATTTATTTTTATTTGAGGCGTTGTATTTATGATCGTATTTTATATGAGAAACACATAATTGAATTCAATTTTTTTTTAAGACATGCTATGAATAGAACCTTGGTCAAAATTTGCTTGCATTTAAGATAATATATCTAGGAGATCTTTTATAGGGACACATTTCTAAGTGAGTCAAAACCATGGAATTATGTAGCCTTGATAACTCAACAATATATTTTCATGTCCATCTCTTCACTTTTCATATTTTTTTTGTTATCATATTTCATAGTTCTTTGGTAAATGTACAGTCTTAAGAAAACATCTATGATATTGATCTTCACTACTTTTTCTTCTCTCTACCCCAAAAGCCACATTATTGAACCTTCATTATATATTTGTACGCTCACAACTGAATTTTATGACACTTTGTTATTGGGGAAAATTTAAAAAGGTTTCATAAAACTAACGATTAAGCTATTGAATTAGCACCCTTTAGCTAACACATACGATATGGAAATAATTGCTCTTTTATTAATGAACACAAGTGCTTTCATCCTACTTCTATAATTCCCCTCGTGACTTGCACAGTAAAAATATCAAGGAATGCCCATATATTTTCGAGGCATAGCTAGGTTTCTTTTATTTATTTGTAGTCGTGTATTTTGTGCACAATTTATCAATAACCTCCACACACACCTCGTGATGGATCCCTTTATCATGAAAAATGCTTAATATGCATTCCCACCAAACTACATAAATCAAGATAATAAGAAGAGCTTCATACCCTTGGTACTTGAATTTTATATGCCTTATTAGATGCAGTTCTTTAAATTTGATTTATTGTATATAAAATAAAATGTTAAAGGGTCAAGAGCCATAGAAATATCATTCCATTCATAGTTTCTAGTGTGATTTTGGTGTCCACTTTATCAATCTCAACTATATCAAGAAACACATCCATAAAATACTTAACCTGCTTTGTCTCTTCCTTTGCCAATGTCGGGGCATTCGAAGTCGTGGGGGCATTAGACTTGCAGCTCTCAATATGGTATTATATTATTTTCTTTGTGAATGCATAAAATATTTCTCTATATTTCTCCATGCGTTGATTGATACTCCGTAAATCAAGCGAATCCAAATATCGAATGAATTTTGACAAAGAAACACTCTGTAGAACCAGTTCTTGTTTATCCGGATCCAGGAATCCCTTGCCATCGTCCCCCATATGTTGGATAGAATTTTTTTTTCTTGCCAGTATTTTCCAAATTATGTTGGAGGTGAGGGTTGAGAAAGATTCTCTCACATTCACGGCCATGGCGCCACTATCAATCTCCTCCCAAATGGAACATATTAAGACACACAACTCTTCTTCTCAGACATTCTTGAAAGACTCGATTTTTTTGGCAGTTAGCAGTTATGTTACTCATATCTTTCTAATTTTCCTCCAATAATCTCCATACAAAGCGAATAGGACACCCTCTAAATTGTAGGTAACTTATTTTTTTGTAGTTGTTTTAGGTCGAGCAGCAAAGATGAAATCATGGCTTTTAAGAGTGTCTTGGACCATCTCAGAGGAAGAAAAAACCATAGTAAGAATAGATCCTAAGTGAAGTAACATGATGGGGTTGTATTTTTCAGCGATTTCTTTGAGAGCATGACGAGTAGGCATCCTCAATTGGTGAATATTTCTCATAATCAACCATGGATAAGGCCCAGAAGGAAATCTCCTTTCAATTCCTCTTCCCTTTTGGGGTATCCAGTACACGAATGCTATAATCCCGAGTCCAATAGTTGCAGATAGACTGAGACTTCAAACCAACAAGAGAAAATACATATTTGACCATTCCTTATTCCTCGTAAGTCAATTGATTATCGAATTGGCTTGAAATTGAGTAAGAAATTATAAATTTGAATTCTTAATTTTACATAATCAAATTGATCCAAAAAAAATTATGAACGTTAAACTAATTTATGCATTTAAAATTAACTTGTGAAAATTAAGTGAATGGATTACAGAATTGGTTCAAAATTTAATAAGAAATCACAAATTTTTACTGTTAATTCTCCACAATTCAACTCATAATATTTTTTTTCAAAGTCCTTTACGCATTTCAAATCAACATGTGAAAATGTAATTATATTATAACTTGTGAATTTTCCATAGACATAATGAAAAAACCTATGTTATTGTAAGGTTGAGTGAGAAAACTATAGCGGGTAAACAAGCCGAAGGATCCTCTAGATTTCAAATAACTTGCATGCATTTTCAGCTTCAATGGATGTGTAACAAAACCTGCTTCAAGATGTGGATAAGCCATTTGTGCTCTTCAATCAATTGAGCGCACATGGTATACGAGAAGTGGTCATAATTTGGTTGAATCCAAATTAATATGTTTGTCAATAATAACTATATATAAATCTGTACAAAAACTCATTAACAATTATGCCAATGTAGTAAAATAATTAGACTAAAATGTTATCAACTTAGCAACATTGTACATTGCGTGCATATTGTTGGTCTTTTACATTTAAGGAATAAATATGCATCCATCGACATTATACATTTAATGTATTGTTATGAATGTAAGCTGGTTTGAAATTTCAAATTTATTAAGCTTGTTAACTGAAATTTGGGTTCACGTGTTTATTTATTTATTTATTTTTATTTTTATTTATTCTTATCATAGCTATTTGGTAACTTGTTAGGGTCTATTCAATAACACATAAGCTCAATATAATAGGAATTTACTACTTAGCAAGAGTCGAGACATTACAGGGCACTCGAGATGACACGTTTTTTATTACCACCATTTTTTTTCGGAGATTAATAAAATTTACACTAATGCTTCCCCTTATTTGATTCCAATTACCCTCTATTCAAAAAAATTTCCCTTAAATTTTCAATAAATTTATTTATTATGCTTCTTAAAATTTTTGAATCAAACATATTTTTTTAAAATTCAAAACATATAAATGTAAAATAAAAGAGAATGGAAGAAATAAATTTATTAGTGAAATTGTGATAAATAATAGCTTGTTTTGATGCAACCTACCTTGCATTAAAGAACTAGATTTATTAGTGAAATTCTGATAAACAAGATTTCTTTTATGCTACGTGTATTGATTTCTTAGATGCTAAGATAAAGAAAAAATAATCACAATTATGGAAAAAATTATGAGGAAGCTTGAGAAAATCCCCAGTTTTTGAATGGTGACCATTGACCTCTTCAGCTAGTAAACATATAATATAACTAGTCAAAACTTTATAATTAGATAAATTTAACATTTACATGTCAAATTTATTGTTTCATTTCTTTTATGCATCACATTTGATATTCCAAATTTTTTATTAAATACATTTAAAATTGAAAAACGTTTCACAAAACATCAAATTCCATACCAGGAACCAAAATATTTTCATATAAGTTTTATTTAAAATATTTTTATAAATGTATAAAGATATATAGTTATCTAAAAAATATTTCATTGTTTGATAGCAGGTTCTTCTCGACTAAACAAGAAATAGATGGGTGTTGTGTTGTTGGGTGAGCTTACAAAACAGTTAGATATCAAGTACAAGCATATTTATAACTATACATGTTCCTTATCTAGTGGACTTTGATAATGTTATTGAATGCAATTATACTTGTTACTCATACACTAGGTTTTGAGCATGGTATTGAATTCAATACTAGGTCAATTTTCATTTTTTACTTGAAGGTTATTGCTATAGTATATGCTCATGTTATTTATGATGTTAGTGGTTCTATTAATTTTGATAAATTCAATTATGATTAGCTATTAATGAGTCTATTCAGATGTGTCATGAAGAGTTTTTTTATACCATAGAAATTTAACGTTATCATGAATTTGTGGCACTTTGAACATAAGATATGTTTTCTTTGTGAGGGTCATCGCATGGGTTATGTTGGTGATGTTGGGAATGTTGTATAGATGTCTTCATTAATATGTTTATGTGAATATTTGGGTGAATTCCTAGTGATTACTAGTTTCTTAAACTAGATTTATTAGTGAAACTATGATAAACAACAACTTGCTTTAATGAAAATCCCCTTGAATTCATTTATTAGATGCTAAGAAAAGGAAAACAATAAGCACAATTATGGAAAAAATTGACAAATCCTTAGTTTTGAAATAGTGCCCATTAACCTTTGTGGCTACGAAACCTGTAATTTAACAAGTCAACAATTCATAATTAGATAATTTAAATTTTTACAGGTCAAATTTATGGTTTCAATTATTTTCTTTAAACACCTTTGAAATTGCAAAAAAATTATTCAACGTCAAATATGTTTAAAATTGAAAAAAGAAATTCACAAAACGTCAAATTCTATGCCACGAATCAAAATAATTTTGTATAAATTTTTAATTAAAATATGTTTCTAAATGTATAAAGAAATTTAGTAATGTGAGAAATATTTCATTGTTTGATTGCAAGTTCTTCTACACATCAGTAAACAAGAAAGATATGGGTGAACTTGCACAACAATTAGATGTCAATTACAAGAATATTTATAATTATACTTGTTCCTTGTCCATTGGGCTTTGTAAATTATATTGAATGCAATTACACTTGTTATGCATCCACTGGGTTTCAGGCATGGTATTGAATAAAGTACCAGGTGGATTTTCTTTTTGGACTTGAAAGGATGTTGCTATAATGTTTTCCCTTGTAGTTTCTGATGTTAGTGGTTCAATTCATTTTGATAAATGCAATGATGATTTGCTATTCATGAGTATATTTAGAAGCATGATGTATAGTCTTTGTATACTATAGAATCTTAAGTTTATCATGAATATGTGGCAATTTGAGCATAAGATATATTTTATACTGATGATTTTGGTAATGTTGTAACAATGTATTATTTAAACTAGTTACATGAGCATCTGTGTGAATGACCTGTGAATACTTTATTATCATCCTTGTTATTATCAATAGGTCATCCATGTTTTTTTACCATTTAGATGTGTCATTTATTTCAAGTTTAGTGATTTATACAAATATTTTGTTTCAATTTTTGTAATTATTCTATTATTATCATGTACTATATGTTTTACAGATTAGTTTCGTGCAATTTTGATTATGTTTGGAAGATTTAAAACCAAGGAAACAATTTAAGATTTATCAAAAGCGCATATATTCCATAGTCAACTAGATTAATGGTAGCAAGGTTTGAGGACCATTGAACATAATATCAAAGCATAACCAAAGGTGTCATAGTCTACAAATAAAAATCTTCGTACTTCTTAGTGTGAAATTTGGATAAACTTCACATTTCCTTGACAGTCAAATTTAGGCAATGGCCTAATAAAATATCAAACTTCATTACATTTTGAGCTCCAAATTCCATATTAGGCCCAAGATGGAATCAACACATTAAGGGATAAACTATCATAACTAGAAAACATAGACACTTTATGCTTGTATATTAAGTAGAGAATCACCATTTTTTACATCTCATTTGGATACTAACTTGAACATTTTTTATGTGAAATCAGTCACATCCATTTTTACATCCTGCTTGAAATGAATCATATTAATTTTTTCATCCCAATTGGATACTAAAACAATATTTTCTATGAAATGAATCAATTCATTTTTATACTAATGATATAATGAGGCGAGGTTAGAAGAGTTTCATCAAGAAGGCTCCCCAACTCCCAAAGGACTTGTGGACTCAAAATTCGAGTGACTAAATAATTCTCAACTTTAATCACCTCATATAATTTTTAATAAGTGCCAAAAGCAATATCATGCAATAAACATAGGTGATACTAAAACTGAAGTTTTTCAAGTAAATGTCAAGGCCAACAAAGGGACACACTTTGTAATGAGAAAATATGTTGATGTGAACTTATAATTTGTTTAGGTGACTTAAAGTTGCTCAGTGACACAACAAACTTTAAATGGAAAATGCTCTATTCTTATATGATATACTTGAAATGACCAATGATAAATATTAGATCATACATTTAGTATAATTTCTAAAAATTTCCTAGCCAACTAATGTGGATATGATGTGTTAAATAGTTTTATTAATACATGGTACTACAACTGAACATTTTATGAGTGTTATTTTTTAAACTAATTGAATCTAAGTATAAAGTGACTTTTAAGTCCCAAATTTGTAAAAATAATGATTTTTAAGTCCTAATTTTGTAAAAGAATGTTGAAAAGGTATGAAAAAAAGGCGGAACCAATTTAAATATTATGGAATAAATTCAATTGAGTTGTATGATTTAATTTATATTAATGTAGAGTTTACAATATATTTATAGAAAAAAATCAATAGAGAAATGACCAATGGAAAGTGCAACAATCTAGTCTTATGCCTACTCAAGAAAACCTTTGAATTCCTCCTTACTATGAAAAAATAGAACATGAAAATGAAACCCCATACATAGCACAGGACCTCACGGGTATTTTTTGGCACATAGAATGCCACCCTAAAAATTATATACTCTTGATCACAAAAACAGAAGTGTGACAACATGCTAGAATTGACATAAAAATGAGTCTAAATGCACATAAATTATCTTTCATCCCTTCTAGAAAAAAACTATAATTAATTGAACTATGAATTAAAGGTGATATGATATTAATTGTGCAATGAAATGTTTGATTTAAATCATTTACTCACAATAGTTCTTGAATATTAACGAAGAGCATTTTCATAAATCTTTGGAGTTAAAGGTGTCGCACATTACCTTCATTTAGAACATATTTTGGAATATTGATCTCATTCAAATTTCTTTGGAGCATAAAATACAGCAAAAAATAAATTTTAGTAAAGAAACAAAATTGCATAAAAGTTTTATATCCTTCTTCGATGATATTGTCTCCTATGCTACCGCCTTATGCAATTTCCTTTGCAACTTATGGGGCGATTGCTAGTTTTACTAACATGTAACAAAGTGTGCCTTGGTAATATATCAACCTTAAAATTATGTATATATTATCTAGAGAAAATTAAAAAATAATTAAATTATGGTTGAAAACATTTCAAATATTTTCATTATTTTACATTTTGGCCCTTCTAAATTTTCGCCAGAGACCATCAAACAACTAGAAAATAATGGATCAAAATGGTAGTGGGTAAGGAAAAACAGACCAACGATGATGATCTTGAGTAGCAAGAATAATGAACTAAGATATATGTTAGATAATTTTTTTTGTTCTGAAATTCTGTGATGTTTTGCAAATAAAAGTAGTTTTTAGGAGTTTTCTATAAGGATCACTGTAGGAATCTCTTTAGAATAGCTAGTAACAAATATCATAGGGATAAAATCATGATATAAAGTAAACATGGCTCAACATGTGACATGTAAGTCTCATGAAGTGACATGTGGCAAGTAGTTCTGGGTGTTTTTTAGGGCCAAGAGGGCCTTCTTCAAGTGACATGTGGGTGTGATGTGGAAAAATAGGTTGCACAACGATGATGTGGCAGGTGAAGTGGTATCATATTGGGATCTACATCAGGGATTGGTCTTTGAAAAGGATTGTATTATTAATTTTTTTCATTTTTTTACGAAGGTGGGCCATGAGCCACCACCCACTACCCGCAAACATGAGAACAAGCATCAGAGACTCCACCAGTGGCAGAATGGTGAGTAATGGGTAGTTGATTGAGGTAGGTTCTTATATATATATATATATATATATATACATATATATATATATATATATATATATATATATATATATATACATATATATATACATATTCGAGGTTAAGTTCGTAGTTAACAATTTGGTGAATTTATGTCAAGAGAGTGCAATTGCCTCCCCATAGGGTTTTCTAACAAAAAAGGAGATGTGATAAAGCTAACGTTGAAACTTGAAATTACATCATATTCAAAACAAAAAATGTCATTTTCACTACTACATTTAGCACAATTCCACCGCCGCAGTTCCGGATCTTTTGACCAAATGAGTACGGAAATTCCCAAATTTCGCATCATAGAAACCGTCGCCTGTACGACGTTTATAAAAGGAGTAATACTTGTCTGGTGTGAAAGGTATTCGCAATTGCGACGTTTGGAGAAAGACGTCGCAATTGCGGCACCGCAATAGCGATAGCTATTGAGATGACTCCAAACGTCGCAACTGCGACACAATGTCTAGGTGTCGCCATTGCGACGTTTGGAGGCACCCGTCGTAATAGCGACGCCTTTTCCGCCGTCGGTATAACGACACTTATTTTCGCGCTACATAAAAATACCAAACTTATATGCGCGCTACATAAAAATTCGAAACTTATATGCGCACTACATAAAAATGATTTTATTGTTTCGTATTTGTCGCAATAGCTACATTAACGTCTGATATCACGCGCGCATTCGCCCTCTAGCTCTTGCAGAACAGCATTTGCCCTTAGCATTCGCCCTCATCGTTCGCCCTCAGCTCTTGCAGAACAACATTCACCCTCAACTCTTGCAAAATGGTAAGTTCTTACTGCAGGCCCTTCCTCCTATAGTAGGGTTGACTCTATTTGGGTTTTTTTGGTCAATTCCATTGGATTGTGTTAGGCTGTAGGGTTCTCTCTAGATGTCAAGAATCAATATTCAATACCCTCTATTATCTTCATCACCCAATACAAGATTTAAATTTTCCCCAAAGAAACGCTTATTAATTTGGCAGCCATTATTTCTCCCTGCTTTAAAAACCCTACATTTAAATGAAAACAAGCATTGCATTTCAACTAAAAAAATATATTAGTGTTCAAATGTACATGTGTGCTACATTAACGTCTGATATCATGCGCGCATTCTCCCTTCGCTCTTGTAGAACAGCATTCACCCTCACCATTCACCCTCAGCTCTTGCAAAACAGCATTCGCCCTCAGCATTCACCCTGAGCTCTTGCAGAACAACATTCGCCCTGAGCTCTTGCAGAACAGCATTCGCCCTCAGCTCTTGTAAAACAACATTAGCCCTGCGTTCGCCCTCAGCTCTTGCAGAACAACATTTGCCCTCAGCGTTTACCCTCAACGTTCGCCCTCAGCTCTTGTAGAATAGCATTCGCCCTCAGCTCTTGCAAAATGGTAAGTTCTTACTGTAGGCCCTTCCTCCTATTTTAGGGTTGACTCTATTTGGGTTTTTTTGGTCAATTCCATTGGATTTTGTTAGGCTGTAGGGTTCTCTGCAAAACAACATTCGCCCTCAGCTCTTGCAAAATGGTAAGTTCTTACTGTAGGCCCTTCCTCCTATAGTAGGGTTGACTCTATTTGGGTTTTTTTGGTCAATTCCATTGGATTTTGTTAGGCTGTAGGGTTCTCTGTAGATGTCAAGAGTCAAGATTAAATACCCTCTATTATCTTCATCACCCAATACAAGATTTAAATTTTTCCCAAAGAAACGCTTATTAATTTGGTAGCCATTATTTCTCCCTGCTTTAAAAACCCTACATTTAAATGAAAACAAGCATTGCATTTCAACTACAAAAATCTATTAGTGTTAAAATGTACATGTGTGCATCACTTGTGTAGGGTATTCCTTTTCCACTTTCACATTATCCAAGAATGTGTGCAGTATAGTTCATATTTTTTTGTGATTTAGATTGTCTTGAAAAAGGAAAGGTAAATTATTTCCCATGGAAAAAGAAGGTTTTCCCTTTTTATAGGTTGTTTGGACTTACATGGAAAAATTTATGGTATGCCTTTCATATTATGTAGTTTAAATTTGAATTAACAGATTATTCTACATGAAAATATAATTACCTATGTGATGCCCTTCATCACTAATTAAAATTATAGGGTTTCAATTTCCTAGACTCTAACTCATCTGATGCTAAATTCTAGGTTCTCATTGGTGGATCACTCTTCCATTGATTTCCTTTCCCTCTAGATCTTGTCATACTTTAAAATTCATCAATGATACATATATTATTTCAGGTATCCCAAAAGGCTTTATAGTAGAACATATTGTGAAGTTTTTTTGACACTTGAGGATTCTTTTTAGAACTGCAACGTGGTCTATGCTATTGAGTTATATATCAAGCAACTTGTCCTTAATAACCACACTATGAGGTAGGTTCAACCAGTTTGAACTTGTTGGGACATAACATATGAAGTTGTTTGATGAGTCCATATCACAAGTCTATTATGGTGAAAAAAGTGAAGACACGTAATGATAGTTATTATGTTAACATTACTAGAAACATTTTCGAAATTATCCATGCTATCAAGATGTCAAAATTCCAGGCATTAGGTGTCAATACTCATAGCTAATAGATAATAATAATAATATAAAAAAATCAAAACTTTATTCTTGAAATATGATTGTTACACATTGGTAACCTAGTTCATGAGTTACTATCACCCAAATATTGCAAAACAAACTTAAAATATAAATTAAACCAACATGAGAATCCAACTAAGGGTTTCTCAACAAAATCATGCCATAACCTGGCATTTTGAAACCCAAATTTGAATCCATCATAAGTAATACAATGAAAACTCAGATGGATTTTCAATGCATGTTTGCATGCTACACTTATTCTCTGTCTAGATATCATTTTTTAAATGGAACCATTAGTCAAACCCACAGTCCTTTTTATGTGAAAAATTTCAGCTCTATTTGAGCTCTTTTTTGCTCCACCACCTCCATAAACATATGCAAACATATATCATGATCTTGGAATTCCATTACATATGTATGTACCAATGTTCCATAATCATGCCCCATCATCAATTTAAGAAATTTCCATTGAATATCAAATTATGGAGGGGGGGAACTTTTTGCTACAACATTTGGCTCAAAATTGGGGACCATCTCCGTATGAGGTGAATGAGAACTATAGATATTTGAAGAAGTAGATTAGTGCCTTTTCCTCTGGCCATGGAGTCATATACAGTCATCCATCACAAAAATTTTTCTTTGTTCATTCTCACCTTGAAAGTTGCAAAAATTCATGCCCTAATTGAAACGACACTAAATTTGAAAGATATAATAAAAATGCAAGCTAGAAGTGCCCTATTAATACAAAGGGAAAACCTTCCTACCTACCCTAACTGAGATGAATTTTGATTGAATAGGAAACATGATATTTCCTATGGAGTTGATCCAACAACTTGTTAAATGTATGGGACTAAATCATGCATTTGATTTCCAGGGAAACATGCGCACGAAGAGAAAAAGTGCAGAATTAATGGAAAATCCATACATGCCACTTATAAAAACTACACCGAAAGGTCAAAAAATACTTAAGGCCTTAACTTAATTTGAATCCAAAAATGACAAAACAGGATTAGTGAAAACACGAGTGGTGTGGGTGAACAACATAAATAAAAAGTGAAGATACCTTTCCCCAAGATGCCTTTGTCACCGTTGTATGAAAACATGTTTTCCTTTCCCTTTATACATGCAAGTGAATGCATAATAGGTATGGTGTTTTCCCAGAATAGGAGAAGCCTACTTAAATATATCATTCGTGGAGTGAATGTTTGGGTGCCTTAATGTGCAATGACATGTTTCTAGGACTGAATTCAATGCAAGGCATATTTGAAACTCTAACTCTATCTTCCGGTGTCTTATTAGAAATTATTTTAGTTTTCATTTTGTGTTTTCAAGTTAGATATTGTTTTCAAGTTTTTACATTTATAATTTTATTGCAATGTGGCAGACTGATGAGAGCAGTGCAGGAACAACCCAGAGACGGGATGATCGCGGAAAGAGGCCAGCTGAAGAACATGTAAAGTGCCAACATTGCTCTATCTTCAGGTATTTTAGTTATTTACATAATTTAAATAATATTAATTTTGTTCAAATATGCAGACACCTAGCCATGGTACGCCTGATGATTCCCTCTTTGAGGAAGAGCTTTCTTCATCCCTATCTCCAGTGTTCTTGTTGCAAAAAAATGCACGAGATGCAAGGTCGGAATTTAATGCTTTGATAGACGCGCCTCAAACACCTGAAACAGAAGAGAGGATACAACATCTTATGAGGCAGCTAGAAAGATATCAGGTAATAATAAAAATTCAAAAGGATATTTTTTTTGTTCTGCATGAGATGAATTGTGATAGTTTGATTTTTAATTTTTACATTGACTAAAATAACAAAAATTTCTTTTGTATGTAGCGTTTTCTGGCACTTGTTGAACCCGGTGTTGGTGGTAGTGGGACACAAGGGCAAGAGATTTCCCAAAAACCCTCTTGTACACCTTCTACTCCTTTAGGTGCCAGCCAAGAAACACACCCTGCCCAAGCAGACACCCAGCCAACCGCTGAACGTGTTGGCAATGATGAGGCTGATATGGCCAACTACATTATTGTGTTTCCTGGAGCTACACGTGTAAACTCCACAAGGACCATTAATGGCATGTTGTTGGTGAACGATGAGGGTGTCCCTATAAAGCATGTACAACTCCCAGGTAAATTTTAATATTTTAACTATTTCATGTACTTTATCTAAAACATATTTATCATGATTTTTATTTTTAAATTAATGATAATATCTTTTTTTTTTTGGTTTTATTCTGTGTAGGAAACAATGAGTTCTACAGGATTCTGGAGAGCCATGCGTTGGTAATTTTTGGCCCAACCATACGTACAGGGTGGAATTCCTAGAATTCCAACTTGAAAAAAGAACTTCTAGATTATCTAGAAGCCCTTTTTGGGGTCGGCACATTTGACAGAACAGCGGTGGCTCGGGTAGCCGGAAAATATTTGAAATATACCAGGGACACCTATAGGACACAATTGCAATTTAACCCTAGATATGAGCGTCCTCTCACAGTTCCAGAGAGTGAGTGGAGAGCACTCATCCATGACGGAAAAGAGAAAAGGGCAAAGAAAGAAGGAAAAATACCAACTGGACCCGCAAGGTAAATTACAACTTTAATTCAATAGCTTTAATTTTCTCTATGTCTAAAATAAAAGTGTGCTATGTCATATCTGACTTTAATCTTTTGATGCTAGGTTTCCTGACACCTCAAAGGCAACCAAAGCTAGGATTGAAAAAAAGGGCCATCACAAGCTAGGCCAAGGCGGCTACTTGAAATTGGCCGCAAGAATTGTAATTAAGTAGCTAAACATCTTATAATTAATTGTATCGCCTTCCAACGTTTTTGTAATCCTATCAAATATGATTGAAAATACACAATCATATGTAATGTAGGGTGATGACTTCGGAACAGAAACTACAGAGGAAGATAAAAATATCGCTTTCCATTTCGGCTATCAAGCCGTAGTTGAACGTCGCAGAAGCTTGGGGCAGGTCCCAAGATCCAGAATGCTTGATAAGGTAAAACATTAACCTTTCAATATGTTTGTTTTCGTCCATAAATTTAATGTCTAACAAATTTTTTTAAATCAGGGGAGCAGCACTACCGACGAGGCAAATAACCCAGTTTTAGAGCCAGATGTAGATGATCCTCACGTGCAACCTGATCATTGTAGTGGGGACCAGGCCGACAATGCTACTATCAGTGAGGGTCGTGACGGTAATTAATTTCCACTTATAATTTTTCTAATTATACCTTGATGGTTGTCCTTATAACGTTTTTTGTTTAAATGACAGAGAATGTTTCCCTTGAGGATCTTACCACCAGAGAGGAAGACAGGGCAACAGTCCCAACGGCGACAACTGGTGCACCGGGTAAATAATCTCATTGCAATTTTTTTTATTAATATTACCAAACTAGTTCAATGATATTTAAAAACTGACAATTAAAATTTAATATTATCTGTTTTTGTAAGCGATGCCCCGTCACTGGATGAGACCAGACATCGTGACTACGCAACTAGGTCAGCGGCGACAACTGGTGCACCAGGTAAATAATCTCATTGCAATTTTTTTTATTAATATTACCGAACTAGTTCAATGATATTTAAAAAGTGACAATTAAAATTTAATATTATCTGTTTTTGTAGGCGATGCCCCGTCACTGGATGAGACCAGACATCGTGACTACGCAACTAGGTCAGCGGCGACAACTGGTGCACCAGGTAAATAATCTCATTGCAATTTTTTTTATCAATATTACCGAACTAGTTCAATGATATTTAAAAACTGACAATTAAAATTTAATATTATCTGTTTTTGTAGGCGATGCCCCGTCACTGGATGAGACCAGACATCATGACTACGCAACTAGGTCATCGCCGACAACTGGTGCACCAGGTAAATAATCTCATTGGAATTTTTTTTATTAATATTACCGAACTAGTTCAATGATATTTAAAAACTGACAATTAAAATTTAATATTATCTGTTTTTGTAGGCGATGCCCCGTCACTGGATGAGCCCAGACATCGTGAATACGCAACTAGGTCAGCAGTGCGGGTTGAAAGGCACGAAACAGGAGGAGAGCACGATGATATTGATGATGTAATTAGGAGCTTTAAAAATAGGAAGAAGAAAAAGAAAATTTGACAATGTAAAATATTGTATTATTATAAGACAAACGTTACCATACTTGGAACGTTTTTTTACGTTATATAAAAAACTCATTTATCATACTATTTTTATGTCAAGCATTAATTGCAATGTTTCCTTGCGTACTTTTTGTTGAATTGTTTTTTTATTAGTTATTGAATTTTTATTTTTTATGCTCATGAAAGTAAAAAATGAAATATAGATTGGGTATTGGGGAATTGAGAGTGATGTGAGGGGGGGGGGGGGAGGGGCCATAAGAGCTTCCACCTTCACGTGGTTGGCCCTGTTTAGTAGAGAATAATTTATTGGAGCGATTTAATCTTGGAGCAAACCTCCCTCGATCCAGTGTAGCAACAAAAAAGTCACTGTTGACTTAGTTGCTACTCTTTCGGATCGTGGGAGGCTTGTTCCAAGTTCATGCGACTCCAATAAATTGTTCTTGAAATGAAGAGGAGCTTATTCAGGTATGTTTTGACATTTTCAACATATGTTCTAACATTATCATAAGAATGCATCTTAGAGTAAAAAATACTACATCAATTACTTGTATTTATTGTATGGATAATGATGGATTTTGATTGACTTGGCAGTGCAGGTACAAATCCTCTTGCATCATGAGCAATACAACTTGTCAACCAGGGTCATGTCCAGGATATTTTTGCTTGTGCGCTTGACCAGGTTCATAATGTCACATTTTGTAAGTTCCTTTACAGTTCATAATTCAATATTAATCTTGTTCATGATTATTATCTAGGTTTTTTGTATGTGTTTTTTCATCTATTTGATTGTAAGCAACTCTACATGTTTCTTGTTGTTCACTATGATTTCTCCCATTACCACTCCCAGGATGAATCCGAATTTATTGTTACATAGGTTACTTTATTGTTACTATGATTTCTCCATTTACAATTTCATAGGTTACATCATGTAAAGTTGTCAATCTCAGGTTGGTGATGAGCTTTAGTTCTCCATATTTGGGGCTTTTCTGATATTTTCTCCCTCATGTAATTCTTGCATCACCTCGTTGTTTGAGCATGCCAATTGTCTACCACTTGTACCAATTGGCACATGTCAATCCATGAGTGGTGCCACATTTCACCTATTTTCAGTGAGAGTTTAAGGTTTCTCTAACATAGCTTCAGAAATCCGATTCAGTGCCTGCTTGAATATTGTCACATAATACTCATGGTTTGGATTGATGAGCATGTTCTGAATGGTTGGTTGATTCATAAGAACCACCCATATGGTCATCTTGAGATATTTCAGAAGTTTTCTCGGGTTTCCTTTTTCACCATTTCTAGTGGGTGGGATGGTGTGGGGTGATCCATCAATACTGGTGCTCTTGTAGTAGGGAATTTGTTTTTGGGGATATAAAGGAGAATTTGATGTAGATATACCATTGGATGCATTCATAGATGGGCACGAGAGGTCAAGAATTTAAATTAAAAATATGAAACCTCTAGCATGGCAACCTGAAGGCCGCGAGAGACACTGGTTAAAGATTGTTTTGTGCTGGCCTTAATATAGTCGTGATTTCTTTCTATTATCTTAATGCAAATATATAGTACGGTCTCATTAAAATGAGGATTGTGGTTGTATTTCTCTTTGGTTGTTTCTCTCTTAATGCTCCAGAAGTTGCCAAAAGTTGCGATAGTTGTTTAGTTTGCCTGTTACAACTTAAAAGTGGTTTTTAGCAATGGGAGTCATGTTTTTTAAGGTTCATACTAATACGAAGATATTGTAATTCTATATTCAGCATAAGAGAAGATGGCCTCTGCTTTGGGCAGTATGACAACAATTGCCACATCTACCTCATTGGGTAACAATGGAAAGGGGAAGAAGTTGGGTGCAATGTTTGATAATTATGGCAGACAATTGTCTTCTCTTTCGGTTTTTTCACCCATTTCCTTTAATCGCTCAAGCAGAAGAGGGACTCTGAGATTACGCGACAGAGAGAAGGTAGTTAATACAAGAGCTATGGAAAAGGAGTTGTACTTCAACAAGGATGGCTCGGTGACAAAAAAATTGCAGGTCAGAGAAAAAATTATGTTTAAAGGAAGGTCACCTGCACGTGAAACTTCACTGCAGTGGATCTTTCCTTGTCCACTTATATTCGATTTTAATATGTTATTTTAATTTTTCATGGAGGGTTGTTTTGGCATATGGTCTAGCATTCAATTGCACACTTACTGAAAGCATTGTCAATTTGTCTTGCAGGCGGTGTGAACAAACTTGCCGATCTTGTTGGAGTCACCCTTGGGGCGAAGGGAAAAATGTTGTCTTGGAGAGCAAGCATGGTTCTCCGAAAATAGTTAATGATGGTGTGACAATAGCTAAGGAGGTAATTTGTAGATGTGTGCTTTGGTTTTCTTTTTAACGTTGTATTATTTCCCCCTCTTAAATGTCTTAGATTTGGTAGGCATAATTTGAAAACTCAAAGGTGAAAGGAAACATATTTGTTACCTAGTGGTCTACTTGGCCTATGGACTAGCCACATTAGAGTAATGCATAAAGATTTTCACAACAATAAAAGGAAAGGGTTATGGTTGAGTCAAATTTTATTGTTATTGACAATGTAATGAAATGTATCTCAATGCTATGGTTTTGGCCTTTTTATTGGTTGAATTAGAGGACCCAGTTGAAAATATTGGGGCCAAGTTGGTAAGGCAAGCTGCGGCAAAGACAAATTATTTAGCTAGGGATGGAACCACAACATCTGTTGTTCTTGCACATGTTGGAATATTGAAAAATTCCAGAACAATGAATGGAGAATAAATATCCCTTCCTCTAACATAGAGAAAATAAAAATTTCTTTGACAGGAGACAGAGTTTCAATACTTTGAAAACAAACTTCTATTCCCTTCAATAACTCAAAAAAAAACTATTACACTTCTTCCTCACTGAGAGGGATTACAAAATTATGACTGCTACAAAACGCAATGCATAAAACCAACTCACTGTTTGTTCAAAACAAACATACTCTATCTCTAAAACACTCTGCTGTGTTTTTCACTTTCGCACTGCTGTGCATACACACTTAAAAAGTTACACTCAGTCTTTCACTTTTTACACACTGCTGTGTAATAAAAAATTTACGTATTGTCTATAAAAAAAACTACCAAGATTTTTCGTCCTTTTTATTTTTATATGCCGTAACATATAAAACATATTATAATAAACCCTTTTAAAAATAAAATAAAATTAAAACTAAATTCTATGGCCCACCTTTCATTTCACATATGATATATATATAACATATGTTTAAAACATATGTATATATTAAACTATCAAAACATTAAAGAACCCTTTCCGTCGGACTTCAAAAGTCTGAATAGATTGAATTTCAAACCAAATTCGCGTTCCAAAATGGGATGTTGACGTCTGCCTAATTTGTAACGCGAATTCTCAATCCAATGTGCCTTATAAAAAATTTGGGTCCGGTTTTCAGGTTTTCAGATTCCCTTCAATTTCATGTGATCCAATATTAATGCTCCACGTGTCCTCCTTTTGAATTTACAAAACTGGGGGGTAAATTTATGTTTGTTTAATTTCTGGTTGGTGAATTGCATTAATGCTGGTTGTTGTGTTTAAATACAATCCTGTACAGAAATATGGTTGCGGCCATCTACAAAAAAAACTTGCAGGAATTTTAAATGCTGAATTAAATTTCTGGATGGCATGCAAGCAACCTCCAAAAAAAAATGTTGTTGCTGCATCCGTCCTTCTGCTGCAGCAGTTGAAGTTAAAATTCAACATCATAGGGTTTAATAAGTGAGGGTGTAAAGGTAACTTTTTGTCGATAGTACTGGATTAAGATCATCTATTAATTTTTGTAGGGTCTTATGGTGTTTGGTTTTTTAGTTTTGGGTTGGGATTATTGAGTCTAAGATAGTTTTTGAGTGAAAAAATTGCTATCAGGTATTAAAAATTTTTGGTTCTTTTGTCAAAATTTATGAGCTTGTTAGGAAATACAAAACTGACAGTGGTTGTATCTTAAATTTGTGGAAAATAATTTGAAATGAAACCTTTTTGTTTAGGTTGTTGCAGCAGGTGCAAACCCCGTTCAAATTACTAGGGGCATTGACAAGACAATAAAGGCCCTTGTTTCGGAACTCAAAATTTTGTCAAAGGAGGTAAACGCTTGCCTTTTTAGTAGGCTGGTTTTCCTTTTTGCTGATGGTTTGGTGTATCTAATTGAATTAGTTGCCTAAGGTATTTTTGGTTGCAAACTCCTTTTCATTTTTCATACAGTATTGGCCTTGTGGAATACTTTTGATTGTGTGGTCTTGTTAGATCTACAACATTTGTAGTTGTTTAGTCTTATGGCCAAGGTGCGCTTTTATTATGGAAATAGTTGATGCAATATTGTCATTTAATCCTTACTGCAGGGTAGCATGTTGAGAAGTTTCTTGTGAAACATTTGGTATTCAAAATGACACTTGATCCTATACAACATCATGCGCTTGACTTCAAAATTCATATTCAAAGTGTGCCAGACAATTCTTGCAAAATTTCAAATATTTATGTTGTTTTAAACCATTATCTTTTTCATGTATTGGATGCTGAAAATGTGAAAAAGACTTTGGTATGAAACCAACTGGTGAATAATTTCCAGCAAAAAAACCACCTCCAAGACATGATTTAGAAGTAGAACATATGTACTTATGAAGCATAGAAAGATATCCTTGATGCATTTTCAATGTTTGGCTAGGGTTATTTTTGGACAAAATAACTCCTTATTCCTAGAATAGTGATCTTCAATACAAGTAAATGCCAGAGAAGAGAGATCATCGTGTGACGCAACAAAACTGAAATTGGACCCCTAAGGAGAGTTGGTGTGTCTACAATCGCTCTGTCAGCATTTTCCCTTGGTTTACCCCGTTCTTTTCCTCCAGCCCGAGTCTTAATTGACTTCTTCTTTCTTCGGGTTTATTTATCAAATTCGTAGAATTTGATAAATAAATACTATCCACAATGGTTGGAATTTAATTTATATTCCCGACTTTATATTATCTCCAATCCTTATAACCAATGTTTAACTTTCAACACTTTGTATTTATACTCCACGTTTGTTTTTAAATAAATAACTTGTAATGAACTTTCGGCTCTATATTTCACCACCCAGCCTTACAACAATCACGCTCCAGACTTATGCTAATTATCCGCCAATCATTTAATTAAACAATTTCATTATACTCCGACCCCACCTATATATATCAATAACCAATCAAACACTCGTATCGTACCTGGCTATCCTCCGCACACCTTAGTTAACCTCCGGGCAAGTTCAACGTGCGACCACCGTCGGATGGCCCTTCTCCAAATCAACGACTCTTGGCAATTTCGCTCGGCTTCCAACGTCGGGCTTTAACGTGCGATGGCGCGGGTTAAACGGTGGTTTTCCGGGGGTCACTTCGCCACGTGTCACATTCCCTATGGAATCGCTCGCGAATAGGAAATACCACCTACTCCGCAAAAGCGGTACAATTTCATTATACTCCGGCCCCACCTATATATATCAATAACCAATCAAACACTCGTATCGTACCTGGCTATCCTCCGCACACCTTAGTTAACTTTCGGGCAAGTTCAACGTGCGACCACCGTCCGATGGCCCTTCTCCAAATCAACGACTCTTGGCAATTTCGCTTGGCTTCCAACGTCAGGCTTTAACGTGCGATGGCGCAGGTTAAATGATGGTTTTTCGGGGTCACTTCGCCACGTGTCGCATTCCCTATGGAATCGCTCACAAATAGGAAATACCACCTACTCCGCAAAAGCGGTGCGATATGGGCAACCCGCTTTTGTGATTCCGCTCATGGTTTTGGTAGAGGGCTTGACCAGGGGTGCAAGTCTGGTTCCGTTATCCTTTTGTTTGTTAACTCATGTCCAATCCTCGGGTCAGGTTTCGAAAGCACAACAATTTTGTCTCTTTATTAAGCGGGATTTTTATATTTGAACAGTTTTCACGACCCCGGTTCTCTACACAGACCTCGCCTTCGGGTGGGGTGAGTTCACAGGGTTATCCAACAATTTACGGGAATTCAAAGACAGAAGAATGGAATTATCAGTACGCAATCGCCTCACAGTTAAACAATTCTTCACAATTAGCAGTTCGAGATAATTCAATGGCAACTAAGCTTGGAAATCATTTAACTGGAAACAATTGTTCACACACAAAGGTTTATTGCAGAAATCCCCTCTCTTTTTCAGAAGAAAAAAAACGCTGCGTATATTAGATATACCAGTACATATTCAAAATACATTCTCAGATGAGTAAATCAGTGCGAAAATCAGCATTGCATCGACATACTGTAACTGCAAATTCATGAGATGAAAAAGCAAGTAAGAGTATGTTCTGCAAAACAACCAGGGGGAAATTAATCAACCCCTTCTCAATGACACTGTACATTCCTGAAAGGATTCTCACAAACAACCAAAACACAACTTTAGATTAATATTGGTCTTGTAAGCTAGTATCTAGACTACAGCCGAATATAAAAGATGGTTATCTATAAAAGCTAGAGAAATGTGTCCGCAAATAGGTATGTAGGGCTGCCTGTCAATTTTAGGAGATAGAAAGTTGATCTATACATGCTCGCTTGATGTCTAGTGGAGCAGGCTCGCTTGTTATATTTTATCACGCTCGCTACTCTCCTCTTCCCTCTCTACTTTTATTCATCCGAGGAATTACAATTTATGTACATAACATATGGCTCTTCGGTTCCTCTGAGAGGACCGTTCTAGAAATCAAAAGGTCTAATTATAATAATTCAACTAACTAAAATTGTTCGACTCCTACAACTCTAACTAGTCTAAGTAATACAGTCAGCTGAGGTATTGACACCTAGCTATTACAACTCAAATGTTTTCGAACCCTCCTAGCCACAACATGTGGACAAAACCTCCTACATTGCTGGCTAGTGCCTAATGCCCCTGCATCATCATGTGACATAAACCTATTAACAAAAGTGAATTCCTTGAATTTCACCAAATATTTTCTTTGAATTCCTTTCTTTTAAAAGCCAATGATATCCCTTATTGTGTTAATTTTACGTAAATTCCTTGTCCTAGTGCCTCACACTCTACTATGAATGTTTTACCAAAAGTAGGTGCAACCGATGTTGGTGTAGAAGACATGGCATCCATTGAAAGAGAGAATGCCAAAGTAGCCTCATCATTCCATATAAATGATATTTTCTTCAAGAGATATGTGAGTGGAATTGAAATGCATGCATAATTCTTAACAAATGATCAATAATATCATGTAAGTCTAAAAAATCTTCTAAGAACCTTGATTTTCTTAGGAATAAATCATTTTGTAATAGCTTGCATCTTTTGAGGCTCCAAATTCACTCCTTCCTTTAAAAAAATATGAACCAAATACTCGAATTCTTATTTCCCAAAAGCACATTTGGATATTTTTACATAAAAATGATTGTTCTCAATAATTATTTATATAACTTTTCCACATGTTTAGTGTGGTATTCCCATGATTTATTATAAATTTTATAATATGGGATCAAACAAAATTTTTCTTAAGTCGAGCCCGCCGGACTTCAAACGGCGATAAACCATAATTCAAACCAAATTCGCGTTCCAAAATAGCCTGCTGACGTCGGCCAATTTTGTGACGCGAAAACCAAATGAATTCCACCCTAATCTTTTTCGGGTCCGAAGTTGGGTTGGCGTACGGAGGGAGAGTTGTGACGCGAATTTCTTATCAAATTCGCCCTAATATTTTTCGGGTCAGGATTTCCACTGCACGAGCGGCCCAAACAAAGATCCGCTCCAATCAATTTCTGCCATGTGTCCTCAATAAAAACTTTCCCTGCTCCCGGCTGCGGGTGCATTCGATGGCGTTTAAGGCGATGGGACATGGATATGGCGATTTCATATCAATCACATTAACATTTAACGCTGTTCAATTAAGTTTTCACATCAAATCCGCATTAATTAATTTTTAACACTGTTCAAGATCGGACCTCCACTCCTCTTGGCGATTCCGCATGCTCCAATATGATCTGGCCTTCGGCTCTCATTATTAATGATCAGAGATTAATTATGACGGGTGTCCTTGGATTGCATTGCAGTCGGGTCGACAAAATGGCGTTTAGCTATGGTTTTTCAGATGAGCCGGTTGTTGGATTACACTACCTGCTAACTGTGACGATAAGGAGAAGTGGCCAGATGAACTGCTGCCTAGACCTTGTAGCATATCTGCATTTCTCTCGGTTCTGTCTCTGTCTGTCTTCCTCTGTTAATTGGAATTCTGCTTCTCCGTCTCCTCTTGTGCCCACTGCGCCTGAGACTGCACCCATGCCTCGCGTGCGTCATAGGATGTGTTGCCGCAGGGGGGGGCACTAGAGGTCAACCCCTGCGTGCTCCCTCCAACCCCTCAACAGAGTCAACTTCCGGCTAGTCCAGTGATTATTACGCAGGTTGATATCCAAATACTAGGAGTGGGCGGGGTCAGGTTGTAGGATCTGGCCACCGTATGGATTCCCCTGCTCCTCGCTTCCCCACCGCTAGTTCACCTTCTCCCATGACGCGCACTGCGCAATTTTCCTTTAATTTCTCTCTCAACCGCCCGCGAATCACGGCTTTAGTCACTGTGGTCTTCCGCGAGGAGGCCCAAACGGAGGAAGAATGCACATCAGTAGAGTTCATTTGGAAAAAAGCCGCCCATTGGACACCAGGGAGGGCATGGCGCCCGCAGGTGGCACTATCGCGATCTGGACCTTACGAAGGATGGTGCCGGGTGTGGAGGAGCGACCGGAGAGTAGTTTAGTTAATTGTTTTCTTGCTTCGCCAGGCCCATGGTCCATTTTAGCACCCCAGATTATTCATCTTTCTTGGACATGTAATATTTTTGGTCTGTAAATTAAACGTTGAGGCCCGGTTTCCCCATATGAGGAGCGGATCTTTGCCAATTTTTTGATTTTTATTGATTTACTTGTGTGAGTGTTTGAAATGTTTTCAATAGTCTAATTTTATTCGCAATGTTAATAGATTAAATTTACTTAGAATTCTCACATGATTAGCGTTTTTCTTGATCTGTTCAAGGATTTTGGGTACTTTAATTTGTATTTGGAACAATGGACGTCGGTACTCTATCTGTTGCTTTACTATTCTACATACTGCTATTTCACTTTCTTATAGATGCCTCGGGCATATTTGGATGCTTTCTTAGATTATCGATAATCTCCATGTGGACCGTTACTGGGTTTTATATCAAGTCCCTGTATGTGACATGGGGTATTTTTCTATCATTGTTTGGGGTGGGACTTCCACTTTTATGGATGGATATTTGGGTTCCAATCTTCAGATGTGAAAATGTAATGACTTCATGGACTGTTTTACTTCATATAATATATTCAAAACAACATTTTTTTCTCTTGTGAAAAAAAAATGATTGTTTATCACTCTGCCTTCAAAACTAGCGATGTTGGTCTATGTTGCTGGTTTATTGATATGGTCTGATGGTCTTTTTATATTTTGGACATATCACACTCCTCACATGATTAGCGTTTTTCTCTGTTGAAGGTTTTTGGGTACTTTAATTTGTATTTGGAACAATGGACGTCGGTACTCTATCTGTTGCTTTACTATTCTACATACTGCTATTTCACTTTCTTATAGATGCCTCGGGCATATTTGGATGCTTTCTCGGATTGTCGATAATCTCCATGTGGACCGTTACTGGGTTTTATATCAAGTCCCTGTATGTGACATGGGGTATTTTTCTATCACTGTCTGGGGTGGGACTTCCACTTTTCTGGATGGATATTTGGGTTCCAATCTTCAGATGTGAAAATTTAATAACTTCATGGACTATTTTACTTCATATAATATATTCAAAACAACGTTTTTTCTCTTGTGAAAAAAAAATGATTAATGTTTATCACTCTGCCTTCAAAACTAGCGATGATGGTCTATGTTGCTGGTTTATTGATATGGTCTCATGGTCTTTTTATATTTGGGACATATCACACTCCTCACATGATTAGCGTTTTTCTCTGTTCAAGGATTTTGGGTACTTTAATTTGTATTTGGAACAATGGACGTCGGTACTCTATTTGTTGTTTTACTATTCTACATACTGCTATTTCACTTTCTTATAGATGCCTTGGGCATATTTGGATGCTTTCTCAGATTGTCGATAATCTCCATGTGGACCGTTATTGGGTTTTATATCAAGTCGCTGTATGTGACATGGGGTATTTTTCTATCATTGTCTGGGGTGGGACTTCCACTTTTCTGGATGGATATTTGGGTTCCAATCTTAGGATGTGAAAATGTAATGACTTCATGGACTGTTTTACTTCATACAATATATTGAAAACATCGTTTTTTCTCTTGTGAAAAAAAAAATGATTAATGTTTATCACTCTGCCTTCAAAACTAGCGATGCTGGTCTATGTTGATGGTTTATTGATATGGTCTGATGGTCTTTTTATATTTTGGACATATCACACTCCTCACATGATTAGCGTTTTTCTCTGTTCAAGGATTTTGGGTACTTTAATTTGTATTTGGAACAATGGACGTCGGTACCCTATCTGTTGTTTTACTATTCTACATACTGCTATTTCACTTTCTTATAGATGCCTCGGGCATATTTGGATGCTTTCTCAGATTTGTCGATAATCTCCATGTGTACCGTTACTGGGTTTTATATCAAGTCCCTGTATGTGACATGGGGTATTTTTCTATCACTGTCTGGGGTGGGACTTCCACTTTTCTGGATGGATATTTGGGTTCCAATCTTCAGATGTGAAAATGCAATGACTTCATGGACTGTTTTACTTCATATAATATATTCAAAACAACGTTTTTTCTCTTGTGAAAAAAATGATTAATGTTTATCACTCTGCCTTCAAAACTAGCGATGCTGGTCTATGTTGCTGGTTTATTGATATGGTCTGATGGTCTTTTTATATTTTGGACATATCACACTCCTCACATGATTAGCGTTTTTCTTTGTTCAGGGATTTTGGGTACTTTAATTTGTATTTGGAACAATGGACGTCGGTACTCTATCTGTTGCTTTACTATTCTACATACTGCTATTTCACTTTCTTATAGATGCCTCGGGCATATTTGGATGCTTTCTCAGATTGTCGATAATCTCCATGTGGACCATTACTGGGTTTTATATCATGTCCTGTATGTGACATGGGGTATTTTTCTATCATTGTCTGGGGTGGGACTTCCACTTTTCTGGATGGATATTTGGGTTCCAATCTTCAGATGTGAAAATGTAATGACTTCATGGATTGTTTTAATTCATATAATATATTCAAAACAACGTTTCTCGTCTTTTAAAGTTTCATTTTTTTTTTAAATTGAACCCGCCATCGGTATACCGACGCCTTGTAGACGTCGGAATTGTGACAACTTAGAAACGTCGGAAGAGTGGCAGTATAAAAACATCGGACCACATTTCGTCGGAATTGCGACAGCTTACAAACGTCGGAAGAGCGACGTTCAAAACGTCGGACCACATTTCGTCGGAATTGCGACATCTTACAAATGTTGGAAGAGCGACGTCCAAAACGTCGAACCACACTGCGTCGAAATTGCGACCGTTTACAAACGTTGGAAGAGCAACATTCAAAATGTCAGACCACATTTCGTTGGAAGTGCGACCGTTTACAAACATCGGAAGCGCAACGGTTCGTGAGACGTCGAAAGAGTGACGCTTGTTCGGAAGTGACGGAAGAAGTGTCGATAGTGCGACACTTTTTAGGTGCGTCGGAACTGCGACGGCATGAAAAACCATGTTTTGTCCGCCCTCGAACTGTCGCTCTTGCGATGACTGTGTGTCGAAATAGCGACGAATTGGCCGTGGGAATTTCCGCCAAATTTTCTAGTGCCTACAGTTGGGTCAAGAGGAAGAAGGGAAAGGTTGCCAAAGTCTTCAACACCAGCACATCCTCAAGTTGAATTTGAGTCTTTAGTGAGCATGTCTCATGAAGGAGAACCTACCATAACAGAAGATGAGAGAGCATTCAGAAAGGAAGTTTTTGATCTGAATGAGATGGTAAAGGTCCTCTGTGATGAGAGGAATTTAAGGATACAAGTATAAATTTCTAGGCCTCCAAGAGGAGAGGGTTCTTGAGGAGGAGGAGGTTATTAGTATGAATCTTAATTCCAAGTGCACAAAAAAATACCACTTTAGCTGTGCATAACAAACGGCCCTAACAGCAAAGATGGTTGCCAATATCCTCAGATCTGCAGTTAGGTGATCAAGATAAATGCTGCAAAAATCTAAATCTATGCATCAAAAGACATTAAGCAGTAGAAAAAACAAGATTTACTCCATGCATCCAATAGACAAGACAAGAATATGTTGAATGAATTTTGTATTAATGGCACCTGGGAGGAAAACAAAGAAGGGTGTTACCATTTCTCCTCAATGGGATGGCATAAACATGAGCCATATAAACAACATAATAATGAATCCCACATACATACTGTGTCTAAGATAACAACCAGTACTTATACAGTAATATCTGAGTACATGAGATACAAATACAACCCAGATGCCGCTGTAAATAGGAAAGGGCCCTGAAAATCTGACTGATACATGCAATCAAAAAGGTGTTGCAAGCGGCTGAGGCCGACATTATCAAATCTATGGAGCTGCATCAAAGGATGAAATGAAGAGGTCATCCGAGCATGTGGGGGGCTACCTATAGGGCCACCACCTCATGAGGGCTGAGACATCTCACACACACCTGGGAATCACCAGTCCAATATGTTGTATCACTGAACCATCGAGTATACGGATCTCGATCATGATGAAAGGAGCTGGAGCTGAGAAAAAATCAAGTCAAATGGTTGTAAGGAGTCCCTTTGCCTGATCCGAGGCACCAAACAAGAGTGGAAGCTGGAACCAAGGTACACCGCCCTCTAGACCTGTCTTCTGGAATAAATGATCTGATGTCGACAGAAGGAGGTCCGCCATAGGTGAGGCAATAAGGGGTCTTCAAATATGGCACGAGGGAAAATAGTAGAACGAATGACAGATAGACACCAGGGGTGATGATGAAATGGGGGGGACTGAGTAGCAAACGGAAGACTTCCCTTGTTAGAACATAAAGGGCATGGATGACTTGGTAGTGACTGACACGATATCATGAGGGATAGGGGACAGTGGGACTGGAGGCCATAATGTGTGACATGAGAGAGGGACCAAGCAATGAAGGATGGAGGACTATAGCGAGATACGAAGGGACTCGGGATAGACTCCATGAATGTGATGATGACTCAACTCAGATGCTCTAAACAAGGGTGACTCGATGGTGCTGCCACATAGTAAATGTCCAATGGGGAACCATAAAAACATGAGTACAAGATGGTAACTCACGACGAAAATCAACACGAGCATGGACAAGTATGTAGGCAAAGTGGTGCCCCCAGTACGAGTGTTGAAAGTGAAGAAATTCGATTTTGAGGAGGGGTGAAGTGACGCTTCTTGGATAAAATGTTTCCCAGTGAAGTATCAAATCACTAAAAACTAACAGATACCCATTTGGGGGCTCGATGAGAGCTTTCCAACAGTACTGACAGGTTGTCAAACTGAGCTACTTTTTGGCCACAGCAAGCGAAATAAAAATTGAGGGTTTCTCTTTTAACAAGGCATTTTCCCTCCAAATTCACTCATTTGCATGTGGAGCTGTTGTGAATGTAGAGAGGAGAGAAGGCCCTAAATCTTGCGGCAATCATAGCGGACAAACAGACCATTAGAAACGAGATCCGTTAGTTGCAGGTAAGAGGCCTAACCCTACTCTTTCATTTCAGTGGATTGAAAGTTTAGTTTAGGTCCCTAGGGCTTAGGAACAGACCCCTACTCCTCTTCACGGCCGGGTCGCACTTTTTGGGGAAAAAAGTGTGACCTGGGTAGTAGGTTTTGGGCAGAAAACTACGACCTGTCCCAGGTTTGGGTCTGAAAAGTGAGACCCGTCAGGGAGGGGTTTTTCTGTGCTATTTGTTTCTGGGCACTGGGTTTTTATGTTGAGATACAGTCTTTCCTATCTGTACACTGAAAAATATGATGGTTTTGTGCAGATATGGTATAATTACAGATCAACTAGAGAGAGAGAGACCTGGGCACATTACGGTCGGAGATTCAGGAGGATCAGGGTGTCCACAGTGCATTGGCTAGGTTTGGGGTTCTAAATTTTTTGGAGAACCCTCTAATGAGAACTAGAGAGCCCTTATTGGCTAGGATTGTTAGCTATTGGGATCCATACCATGAGATGTTTATAGTGCAGGGGCACCGGATCGAGTTGACGATCCAGGATACATATTTCCTGACTGGTCTCCCACCACTTGGAATGGTCGGGAATACTCAACCAGTGTTACCACAGGGGCAGAACATAATAGAGTTTGTAGAGCGCCATTTTCAACCAGGTCTCCAAGTCAAGGGGACTCGGATACCCATCGGGGATCTAGAGAAGTTAGATACCCGTGTTATGGCTGCAGCAGTGCTGTGGATCCTGGGAAACCAGGCACTCCACCACATCACTGGAGGGTAGATGATGCTTGTGGAGAGTGTGTTGAGTGGGACCTACTATGGCTGGGCCCAGATGATGTTGTCATTGAAACGGTAGTTGTCGCTATGCAAGCGATAAGTGAACCATGACTGTGCATATGGTACAGTTTTGTGCTCGCTCTTCTTTGAGAAGATCCCGGCACTTTGACCTCGCATACAACTCTAAGATGGGGGCCCGAGAGAGCCCAAGATGCGTCGATGGGGGAAACTACTATGCAGAGGGGGAGGTGGGACAGTCGGATAGGTGTTCCGACCTGAGTTCTTTGCTCATTGGGATCATATGCCACTGTATATAGACAAATATCCCTATATTCAGATGAGTTATCGTTAGGAACCCAGATTTGCCATCGCCACCTAGTCGAGTTAGGGGGGCTGATGGTAAGTGAAAAATTGCTAATCTTTTATGTGCATGTAAATTTCTAGAATATTGTATGTGGTACTGATTCTTTCACTTTTGGTATGCAGATACAACACCAGTAAAGCCGGTCGGGTATATGGGACGACCTGCAGTATCAGGGACCGCAGGACCTAGTGGATCGAGAGCGCCACAAAATGAGGATGCAGCAACCCTCCTGGAGGACATCCATCGTAGATGTGAGAGGCTTTTGACCAGTGTTTCAAAGTGCGGCTAGAAAGACTTGGATGACCAGTACATAGAGCCATGTATTAGTCTACCCTTAGAGTGGCGAGGGGTCATGCAGTGCATGGCAATGGCCGAACAGGGTATGCGTGATCTACAAGCTGTAGGAGAAGAACCATTGGCTCGGGATCCTCCATATAGTGATCAGGTGTAGGGGTAGGTGGTGCCCCCTATTTTTTGTAACATGTTATGGGCATGTCATATGTATAAGTGTTGACGGACTCTAAAACATATTATGCAACACATATTATGGATATGCATGGTTTTGATGGTTTATGTTATGTTATTATCTTGTGTTAAATGTGTGTGCTAAATGGAAATCTAGAATATTGTTTGCAATGCTAGCTACATAGTTATTTTGTGCTCTCGGTACATGACTGAATGTAATGATTTCAAATTCACGCGTCAAAAGCTTCACTCGTAAATATCTTCTAAAAAGGATAGGATTATGCACACGATAAACACCATTCAATTACATGACAAGAAGCAGGGAATCTAAACAAACATGAATGTGGAGGATGCAATGGGAAAGGGAATTGGCTAACAAACCTTGCACTGCATCATATTCAGCCTGGTTATTGTTAGCAGTACCAATGCATACATTGTTCAAGAGAACAAGCGAATGCAAGGAGGTAAAAATGGCCCAACTTGCCGAGACTAGATTCTGGGAGTAGTGACTTGCACCATTGGCATAACCGATATAGGGTGTGGACGGGAGGTCCATCTAAAAAGTACCACAAAACAACAAATGGGAGGATGATGAACAATGCTGGAAACCTGAGCGCAAAGTAGAGACCGAACAAACACTGCGAGAGGGAGTGATATGGGTACGATGTCTACTACTCACTCGCCAATGGGTAGGTCGGGTGTGAGAGCTACCGGAGGTGTAGCTTGTGCTCAGGCCGCGAAAGTCACCATAGACACAGATGGTGACATCCCACTTATGGGCAGGAAAGATGAAGTCAGGGGTGGACAAGGTTTCCATGATGTCATCATCACAATAGAAGATGGAGTGACAGGAGGAAGGGAGACCACATGACATGGAAAAGATACCTAACTCATCATCATGATAAGAGAGGTTCACATGCACATCATCATAGGGGATGACGGAAGAACAAGAAGATAAGGGATCTACTGATGTTGAGCCCAGGGTGATCACTGAAAGGAGGTCGAGCGAAATAATAGGGGAAGGTTCAGAGGGAGCTTCCACCAAGGGTCTCATGGATGATGACAAGTAGAGGATAGAGGTTGCAAGCTCTGTCATCTCGACATCGGGAGGGGGAATGTAAATGGGAGCAAGTAAATCCTCAGGTTGGCCCGCAGCATACTGTGCAAGTATATGAGAGGCAGATTGATTATGTTCAACCTCGTACTCCAAAAATACCTCTAAAGAGGCGCGGTAATGCATAAGGCAGGGACAATGGTGAGAGTAATGGCCATGGAGATCGCAAAAAGCACAAGGTTGGCTGGTGTGAATATTCTTGGTGTTCTTGGCTACAGTCGAGGAAGAAGCAAAGGCTTCAGGGACTCGAGACTCAGGGAACACGACTTTAACCATGGGCTTGATGTGGGGCAACTCAGGACAGGTATGGATGGTATGATTGACAACATTGTTTGGTCAATTTAGTGTGTCCTAAATTGCTGCATTTAATTGTCAATCCGGGAATCGTAAGCTGATGAAGTGCGGCGCACTATATGTGCAAGATAACCTCTTTCTTAACTTTTTGTCGTTTGTGGTCTTTCTAAGGTAAAATGGAAATTCTAAAGTGAAAAACAAGCTTGTTTATATTTATTCAAGGAAGTGATATCCCCTATAATGATTTACCAATATCGAAACTT